>JAGWCC010000508.1:0-435540 GCA_022651775.1 Drusus annulatus | reverse complement strand
CTAAGAATGCAGATCCCACGCATTAATTGCTATTTCCCTGAATTTAGCATGATGACATTCATGCGAGAGGGTTCAACCAGTCTGCTAAGCCTCTTCAACTCTGGGCGACCTTACCGTATGTTGCTTTTGGGGTAGATTGTCACTCGTGGAGAGATTAGCCAATAAGTGATTTCGTACACCGGATAGAGTAAAATATTTTTGTTATCCGTAGCTAATATGGGCTATCACGTAGAAGAGTAATGCTTCGTGATTTAACAATATCTTTAGTCACCGTATGTGTTTTTAAAACTAGGCGACTTGTGACAATAACCTTAATTCATTTTCTTTATGTGATTACATATACAAAACGCATAGACAACGGACGATGTAAGGTAATATCTCATGGCTCTGCATCTCCTGGTTACAATATATTAAATGATTTGTCTTCTAACATTTGTACCGTCATGTTTTGTATGCACACAGTCCTTGATACAAGCAGTAGGCACATTCGCTTGTGGTTGATGGTATTCTGTCGGAATATCGACGCAGATTTATTGATCGCGTTATAATCGTCAGAATTACATATTATTATAGCGATTCAAGCTGTTACCACGCCATCCGATTGTATTCATACTAAAGATGGTCGATATTCCTGTCCCGGTTAAAAGGAACCGGTTTCAAGCCGGTCACTGAAACCGTCTATATATCGTTCTCTGAGGAACCGGTTCTTTTTTTTTTGGCAAATAAAAATCAGTATCATTTGTCCGAGGAACCGTTTCCACAGTTCCATTTTTTTGTGATTTGGTAGTACTTTTTGATTTGAATATAAAAATTTCCTTTGTGGAACTTTTCTGGCACCAGAAACCGGTTCCAAAAATAACTGGATTAATAACCGGTTAGATACACTCAATTTTTGAAATCCACCATCTCTAATTAATTCCGTAAAAAGTCTGTCGTACACACTAACACTGACGTGCCAGCTACAAACGAAAGTGCTGTCATCTTTAATATTCAAAGAGAACGATTCATTTTGAAGACAAAGTATCAAATTTTATTAATTACTAGTCAACCAAGAAATAAACCAGAAAACTATAAGTGTCCAACCGAATAAATAATCTTGACAAGATGGTTGATTGTTTTTTTTATTATTTTTCAAATATTTAAAATGTCTGTCTCTAATTTTCCGCTCGATCATCTTTTTGAAGGTCGCCTAGGCGCCGTCGTCACACGACCATTTTTGAGCCAACGTTAAATATTAATAATGAAATTATAAATTTAAGTTTGTTTTTCTCGAATTCGTTTTCTATTTAAAGATGCCACGTGTGCCGTGATTGAATGTTTAGACGTTTACTGTGGGAAGGTACCAGGAACCCAGAGTGGTGACGTAGCAACGTGATGCTGGATGGCCGCAGTCTATCGTCATCGATACCGAGATGAATATCGCGAGTCTCGCGTGGGAAGGCTGCTACAGTGACTGGGTACCGACGTGAAGCCAGATAATGTAAACTAGATATTGTGTATTTGTGCCCCGTTGCGTACGCCGTGGAACGTCATCAAGGCTATGTGTAGTGTGTAATGAATACTGACTGCGGTGGCGTTTCAATCAGGCCTAGTTAAGTAAATCATCCCGACATCATACCTGGTACTACCGGTATACGATGGACAACCTATGTTTAAAACGTGTCTCCACTATGAAGGATCTCGGAATCATGTTTGATAGTAGGCTGACATTTCATGCTCACATTGAGATGGCTTGTGGCAATTCATTGAGAATGCTGGGTTTTGTCTTACGCACCGCAAGGAAGTTCAGAGACACCCGGGTTCTCAACATTTTATATGACTCATTAGTAAGGAGTAGACTTGAGAGTGGGTCGATCGTTTGGAGTCCACACGAGGTCAAGTACTCCCTCATGTTGGAGAAGGTTCAGAAGAAATTTCTGAGATTTCTTTATTTGAGGGAGTACGGTTACTACCCGTGGCTCTATCCTACCGACTTTCTCTTGGGCATGCTCGGAACTTACCATCTAGAGGTCAGAAGGGATGTGTACATTGCAACACATTTCTTCAGATTGATTCGTGGATGGTCTGAAAACTCAGCTATCATGGAGAGCATTCATTTCTATGTTCCAGATGGTTATCTTCGCCATCGGCAGCATAGGTTGTTTTATCTCCCGGCCTGCAGGACCAACTTGCCAATGGTCATGCCAGTGGGGAGGGCAATCATGTTGTTGAATCGAATCGCTTCGGATGTCGATATATTTTGCATAAATGAAGCTTCGTTCAAACGACAAGCATTTCTGCTATTTGTATAATTATTCCTTGGTTTTATTTTATTTATTTTTTTTATACATCATTTGGATGAAAAATTATGTTTAAATTGTCTAATTTTTTACTGTTTTATTTTTTACTGTCTCTACTTTGCATTCATTGCAATTTATATTTTTTTAGAATTAATTGTTTTATATTTATGAATATTGTGTATTAATACACTTACTCGCTCTATTTAAAAACGCCTTAAAATAAAAATTTTGTAATGTTTTTAAATTAATAAATAACTGAAAACTGACATTGATCGAGTTTCCAAGAAAGCAAAAGTTCGGACACACTTGGCCATGCTAAATATCTTATTTTGACGTGGTTTAACCCTTTCCACTCCAATGTCGAGTAACACTTGACACGGTGTAATACGTCTTTTTGCGGTCAATTTTAAAATAGGAGGGATTTTTTTCACAAAAGTTTTTGAAACACGATTGAAAGAAATATTCTAGAATTGCAAAGTACCTGCTATGTTAGAGGGATGGCATATTTCGGGTCGCGCCACACCGCAGGTAGAGTCACGTGCTGTCGTCAACATCTTATTCACAGCTTGTTTGTTTTGGTGCAAAGACTCGTTGACAGGATTATTTATGATTTCTATAACTTGATTGTGTATATGTGAAAATCTGACCCGATGCTTAGTACTAGGCTTAGGCTTAATCTGACTCAGAATTTAGGGTATTTGGGATGTTGTCCTCGATAAATTACATCCTCATTCTACAGTAGGTACCCTACAGTCTCTCATCACATTGCCTTGCATGAGACGTGTCATGACATGTTCTTTGCTATACCATTTACATCACCTGGATTGATTCCCGTCATCGATACTGTATTCCGCGTGAGGGGATCAACGCACGAGCGTACCCAAACACGAAACCTCTAGATAAATATGAGAAGATTTTTCAGAAGTAAATCGCTGCAGGACCATAACATAAATTAATGGATCCGTTAGTAAGCGGAAATCATTCATTGCAAACATAGCTAAACTCAAGTCTTTCTTAACTCGAAGGATGTTTGAGAGGAGACTGAGAACATGCCGTAGAAACGTGGACAGACAAAAAAATCGCTATCGATAAAAGGAGGATTAAGGCTGCTTTTAAAAAAGTGGCGACCGTGTAAAGATGTTGGGCGCGCGTTTGGCTAGTTTCACAACTATGCACCGGTGCCAAAGGGATTAATGATGCAAATTTTTCGGAACATCTTGCTTCAAAATATAGGTAGAATAAGAATAGCATTCCCATCTGACGTCTGTGCTCCAAAGATTAGGAGAATCTATCGAATGAACTGACCGTTTCTGCACAGTCAGGGGCTTTAGACCAGAGGCGACTGCCAAATTCAACAATAGGGCACACTGGCGATTTGTATCTCATTTTAGTTCTAGTTTTGGGAGCAAAATTAGTTTATTTAATAAGGAAATCATTATATCAATAATCTTCAACGTAAATATGAAACGGAAAAAATAACGGTCGCGACCGAGACTCGAACTCGGAACCTCTCTACTCTATCCGGGAGTTACGCTTCTGCCAATTGAGCCATCGAGACCTTATAATATCATTTATTTCAATTATTCGTCCGATTTGGCTGTCATCTTTGTATTGTATACAAAGCTCTACCCGAGCACACATTATATACCTAGATGGTGTCTTGGATAAACTATTCATTTTTATTTACAGAAGATCTTTGACTTCTTACAAAGTCGAGAATTAATATATTAAATTAGAATTAACTTTAAAACATTATGATTATTATTTTCATATTGAAATAATATTAATAATCTTCAACGTAAATATGAAACAGAAAAAAATATAACGGTCCCGACCGTTTAAAAGCTTTAATTTTAATTTAATATAAAACAAATCATTGCTCGATCTCACACAACACGCCCTTGGATACATTTCGATAGCCTTTTGTACCGAGGTAATAAACGAATATGGATTTGGAAGTAGTTATAATATTAATCAACATCTGTTTATGGTGGCGTGTGATTGAAATGTTAATTGATTGAACATATCATTACATGGCTTGTACGGTGTCGGGTCCGCCATAAGGGGCGCGCGCATTGTTCTCCGATATCTGCGAACGATCTTGTATGCAGACGCATCGCCGCGATAAGACAAAGTGATTAACACTATCGACGGTTTCCTTCCATTCTGTCGAAGCTGCCGATGAAAGCTGACGTCGACACTTGATGTAAGCTACGTGAGAAATAAAACGTGCCGCGTACAGTGCGCCGATGATTCTCCGCATTCGTTTTGATTTATACGAGTGGGAAGGTAGTGGCAGATACTATCAGTATATCCACGGCGAAAGACCAACATTCCGAATATAAACTTTCTAACCTTTTGCCTTGTTTAACGACTAGATCTGAATAGCCAGATTCTCACAAACTTTCTCCTTCTTCATCTCTTTTCCCTCTCCAATCTCTCCAGCCTCACAACATTCCCGAATTTGGGATGTCATAGTCCCACTGGCTCAGGCCATTTGGGGAGGCTGTCCGGTATTCACAAAGTTCGATGTTTTAAAACTCGACAAATTAAAGAAAAGTGTTGGCTAATAATCTTTGAATTAATGACTTCCTTCATATGAATATGAAATTTTATCAAATAAAAAGTTATGTAATTCATCCTGGTGAGAGTTCACCTTTCAGAATCAAAATGTTGCCAGAAATGGCTTAAACTGTGTTTAGGTACCAGGTACTTTGTACCAGGAAAGTTTATTAATGTTTAAATAAATTTTAAATAAAAGTAACTTTGTTTTGACACCACTTTATTAGATACATACACCAACCGGTTTCGGCTCTACCTGAACCTTCTTCAGGGCTGAACAAATATGTATTGTACATATTTGTTCAACCCTGAAGAAGATTCAGGTAGAGCCGAAACCGGTTGGTAAATGTATCTAATAAAGTGGTGTCAAAACAAAGTTACTTTTATTTAAAATTTAATTATGTCTTTCCACAAAGTAAGTGCTTCATGTCAAAGTTTAATGTTAAAATAATTGTAGTTTCACTTGTGCCTTGAATTTTAAATCAATGTATCATAAATAATAGCAAGGTACTTTTCAACCCTCTTCTTTACCATTTCCTGATAATATTCCCTAGGTAGAAGTAGATTTGTATTTTGTAGTTTATCAGTCAGTGTTGATCTGTGCGAATTTTTGGAATTTTTTACGTAAGATGACGTTGAAAGTTACCATACTATGGTTTTCGTACTAAGTTAACACACCTACCAGTTAAGCGTTTGACTTACGCCTTTTTTCCCGTGGGTATCCTCCTCTTTGCCGTTTAATTTAACCTCTCGAGTGAGTGGTGAATGCGAAGTCGACATCCGGTTTCCCGTCCGAAGGCGAACTACCTGTGAGTGGAGTAGAGTGGGTGGTTGGCGGCACTACCTGTACCTCCCACGATCTTATTATTATTTCATTCAACTACTTTTTGTTTGTCGACGAGTAAACAATTTCGTAACAACTGTGCATTATAAATTAGCATCGCTTATTATTTGATTATACGCTAGCAAAGATGACGTTCCATTTTGACTATTTTTCTTTGTGCTAAACTGACCGCAAACGATTATTTTCTTAAAATGAAAGGACACTTTGTTTTAAACCACGAATTTATTATGTTTGAGCGCCAACCGGTTTCGCTTAAATCAAGTTTCGTCAGGGCACATGTAATAATTAAATAAGAATACAGAGTTACCAGGTATATATAGGCACAAATAATAATAGAGTGATACAGTAAATACTACAATAAAGGAAGAGAGAGAACAAATGTTAGAGGGAGGCAACAATTGAAAGTACTACATAGGAGTATATATTGTAAAAAATTGTAAATAAACAATTCTACATAATGGAGACATAATGATGTCGTGTTAGTGACATACAAATAATATCCCACGTTGAATTTATACAAGACAGAGACATATTGCATTATTATTGGAAAATATGTTACTTGGGTACATAAACATAATAAAATGGGTTAGTGAGGGAACAAAACAGATTATCCATATGGGTCAAACGAGGGTGCATATAATAATTGATGATATGAAGGTGACAGGAAACATGTTTAAAATGACTGTAGGGTATTTTTTGATTATAATGTAGGTTAAGTGACAAATTTGATTTTAAAAGATTTTCTGTTTAATATAAGGCGTCGTTGTGTATAAGGATCTGTTATAAGTTAAAATACATGTTTGACCAGCTGACCAATAACTATATTTGTCTCCTAGGAGGTTGGTCTGTAGGTGTTCTTTGGTACTAACTGTCGTTTATCACCATTTAGCATTTGAAGCTTTCAACGTGGATAATGCTTATGCAGAATTTATGCGAAACTTTCAGCGTCGTTGGAAACTTATGGAAATTCTTAATTAAGACCAACATGTTACAACATTGTGATATCGCACCACATCCTAGAACTGTGATCATAGTAATAATAATGAATTCGTGTTTTTAAACTGCTTCTGCGTTTATTTCTAGATAAATACAAATTTACTTTATTTAGGACCAGCTCGGTCGCCCTGCTGCGGCCATTTTTGGTCGGACCAGTCTAAAAAACCCGTGAAACAAAAAAAAACACTTACTGTTCTAAATAAAATAGGGCAACGAAATTATAATGCTATTTATTAGGTTGACTTTGGCTTATTTTATGAATTTTTCAAATTAGGAGTGTAACATTTAGTTAGTATAATAGTTTGCCAAATAATAATGTATATTTTAAATCTGGTTACCAATATAACTAGTTAAGTATCGCCCTGGTGAAAGACCACCATTCCGAATCGAAACGTTGCTTGATTGAAATGGCTTTAGCCGTTTGTGACCAAATCTAAATAGTCAGGTACTTAACAACCTTCCTTTTGCCCATCTCCTTCCCCTCCCCACTCCCTTCAGCCTCACAACATATCCCAATTTGGGATGCCATAGTCCCGATGCCTGTAGACGGTTGTAAGCAGTTGGGACTCTTGTGCGGTATTAACTATAAAATAAAATAAAAGTTCATCAATCTTAATACATTGATGTTGTAACTCGTATGAATAACTGTCGTTAAACGCGCCCTCTGAAGTGCAATCGATTAATGTATCTGTGTTATTATTACAGAGTCGACGCACAGCTCCGGCCCGGAGGGCGGCTCGTGGAGCGTGACCCTCGACGAGGACCTCGTGCAGACCCTGAGCGCCATCTACCCCGAGTGGTTCGGCGCCCCGGCCATGGGCGGCCAAGGGGGCAGGGCGGCGGGCCGGCGGGCGCTGGGGCTGCGCCGCCGCCCCCGCCGCCGCCGCCGCCGCCGCCACCGCCGCATGGACCCGGCGGGCGCGCGCCCGCTCGCTCAGCGCGGCCAGCACGCCCCGCACGCCCAGCACGCTCAGCACGCCCAGCACGCCTCGCTCGGCCAGCGCGTGTCCCCGCCCAAGGCGCAGGTGGACGCGAGTCCGCTGCAACACGCGATGGATAAGAACAAGGAGTGTGAGTATTCCGTTCAAGCATTTATTTTCAATACAATCTTTATTATACTTGTTGTACATGGCCTGTTCAAAATAAAAGGTAAATTTTGAATTTTTACGGGCTGTGTACATTCAATTATCGATTTTTTTTTGTAATGTTGGTACACGTATGTTTATCATATGTTAGCATTATCAGCCATTTTGGATTAGAGGTTTGTTTTTGACAACTGGAAAGGTTAGTCACGTTTTTGTGTGTTCTTAGATTTTTTACTTTTGAAAAAAATGGACCAAAGAATAAAATCCATGATTTGTTTTTCCACAACTCCAGGACGCTCATCGTCATTACATTTTCTCGGCCTTCTGTTAAGCGCTTGTACCACTTATAAACACTTTTTTGTGACAAAGTAGACTCGCCGAATGCCACAGTCAACATTTTAACTGCGTTGTAGCACTTTATTCCATTTTTGACGCAAAATTTAATACACATATTCATTGAAAAAAGATAAATAAAAATTCACCTTTTCTTTTGAACAGGCCTCGTATACTCTTGGGGAGACCACACGAGTGGTCGACACACTATCCTCGTTCGCGCTCCGCCCCATGTTGTTTTTTTAGCACTAGCCTGAATAGGGGGTAATATATTGAAAGGAGGGTGAATTCAGAAAACTCCATTAATTGAGAACTGAAAGCTGTTGGCGCTAAAAAAAAAAATGTTCAAAGAAGCGAAGCACGCAGTCCACAATGGAGTGCTTATACCAACCCTGATGTATGGCAGTGAGGCATAGAACTGGCAGAGGAAGGATGAAAGTAGACTGAATGCTGCGGAAATGAGATGCCTGAGACTTATGTGCGGTAAAACCATGTATGACCGTGATAAGAATGTAATAGGATCAAAAAAGGGACCCTTAGATGGTTACTATGATGAGCTTACGTCTTGATTCACAACTTTGCTTCTACTTCCTTTAATGATATCTTGAAGCTCTCGTAAATCTCTTCGGGAATCCAGCGATACCGTTTTAGTGTTAGTGTAAATACTTGGACGCGTTTCAATGTTATTATATCATTATTAAACCCCGATCAACAACAAAATGATTTTGGAGTAGAATTAAATAAATCCGTTCCTACGAGAGTCATTTTAAATTCCTCTTCCTTCCCCTTTTAAGCCCTCATAACCGATCTGTGTGTTCGGATTTTTTTAAATTTAAAATTTCACATTCCATGACGGCCTTCGTGGTCGAGTGGTTAAGACGCTCGACTACGAATCCAGAGGATGCGGGTTCAAATCCAGTCGTGCGCAATTAAATTCACAATAAAATAGATTGTAGTATAACATCAGCACGTTCCAGAGTGGTACATACTCCAAGTAACGCCCTGGTGAAAGACCACCATTTAGATTCGAAACGTTGTTTGACATGGCTTTAGCCGTGTTTGGTGACCAGATCTGAATAGCCAGGTACTTCCTGACCTTCCTCTTCCTCATCTCCTTTCCCTCCCCACTACCGACAGCCTCACAACATACTCTAACTGGGGATCACACAGTTCCACTGGCTCTAGACGGTTGGGAGCAGTTGGGACTTGGTATTTTTTTTTATATGCATAATATAAACTATTCGATTACTGTAACAGTATTTACGCCAGCCGTTCTAAATACCAAACTAAAAACTCCAATCAGTTTTTAATGCTGCAGCAAGGCTTATCACCGGGGTATCTAAATATTCGCATATTTCAGAGCACCTTCGGAACCTTAACTGGCTCAAGTGCACTGAAAGAATCCAGTACAAGTCGTGCTAGATGGTGTTTAAATCCATTAACGAAATGGCCCCACTGTACATCACCGAACTATGCGTTCCAGAAAACATTCTTCTAAGGCAGTCGACTCTTAGAACAGCAACGTCATCGGCTATCGGAAGGCTGATAGAACCGTTCCAAACGCAATCCAAATACTAAGTTTGGAGATCGCGCTGCAAGAGTATCGGGGCCGAAGGCTTGGAATAAACTGCCTCCGGAACTAAGATGTATAACGAGCCCAACGGAATTTCGGTCCCAACTGAAAACTTACCTTTTCAGATTCTCATATCCTTAGATTCATTTAAAGAATCTCAACATAATCTGTCTCTCGACGAATCACCTTTAGATGTACAAATTTTAACCAAATCCTGTACTGTACCATAAATTCAGTCAATTTTTTATTTCGCTCCCATGCCCTAAATCGAAAAAAATAAATTATAATTTTAAATTAATAAGTGTGCCTATCTGATGGGACCTGCCAGGTAAGTATGTTCCTGTATATTTTCTCAGTTTAACTAGGAATTAACATCTGATAATAGAAAATAAGATCTGTACAGCGCCCTTGAGGTGATTTTTCACAAAAACGACGCTATACAAATCATTCAAGTATTATTATTAATATTAAATACAACAGATAACAGTAGAATTTGTCCGAAATACCGTAAATAATAACATTCACTATAAAAATAAAATAATAGCGCCGGCATTATATTATGCCAGTAAACTTTTATAAATACTGTCGAGCGGATTGTTCTGCTATCGCATATCTAGGTCTGTCTCTTGCATCCACGTTATTGGTGCTTTACCTAATGATAGCTAATGAATCTTGTCGTTTTGGCAAACCTCGAAGCTCTTCTTCTACTGTGACTTTGCTAACTTCTAACTCATCTGCGACGGTTGACATTTGGTTGTTATCTTTAAAGCTTCATATTGCTGGTCTGCTATTTTAGTCATTGCAATATGGTTAAACCAACATTCATACACATCGCATATCATCTTCGGCATAGATTCATTTAGTTACGCTCCCCTCGATGAAAGGAACGCTTTTATTCTTTTTTACTTACGGATTTTCAGCAATCAATTGTTAATAATAATAATAATAATATTTGGATAATTTGTATAGCGCCGTTTTTGCGAAAAATCACCTCAAGGGCGCTGTACAAATCTTAATTTCTACTTAATATTAGTTCTTAGTTTATATAAATATACAGCAACATACTAACCTGGCAGGTCACTTCTGGCAGGACACAATCACCATATCATAATAACTTAAAATTAAGAATAACTTAAATTTTCATTTATTTTTATTTCTTTATTATTATTTTTTTCATTTTTTAGGGCACGAGAGCAAATTTAAAATAAAGTATATCGGAGGTATTTTTTAATTTTCGTAGTGAAGAACAGATAATGGTAATAATCCTCTAATGAATTTAAGGAATGAGAGTCTGAAAAGTTTTCTTGGTTCTATTGGGCTTGTTACATCTTGATTATGGATATGATTTTCTGAAAAAATGAGTTTTGAGTTTGGCTCTGAACTCTGTTGAGTCTTTTATTTTTCTCAGATCATGTGGTAGTCCATTCCAGGCTTTAGGACCTGACACTCCGAAGGCGCGCTCTCAGAACTTAGTGTCTGGTGTGCGCTTTGGTTCTTTCAACCTTCCGATAGCCGATGACATTGCCGATCTAAGAGTTGACTGTCGCGAATTGGAATCTTCAGGAATCCACAATTCCGAGAAATAAGCCGGAGCCATTCCGTTAATTGTTGGTTTTAGTTTTTGTACCGAAGGCTCTTCCCACTCCGAAAACCTCAATGTCGTGAATGTCGTGAGGCTTCATTCATATTATGGGGAAGGAAAGGAGTGGAGAAGGGTGGAGGGTTGGGAAAACCTGGCACCTCAGATTTGGTCATAAAACGTTTTTTATAGAAACATAATTTTTAATGCCCATCTTTTGATGGCCTCCGTGGCCGAGTGGTTAAGATGCTCGACTACGAATCCAAATGTCGCGGGTTCAAATCCCGGCACGTGCAAACAAATTTGATTAAATTGAAGTGTTATTTCAGATTTGATTCATATAAAATAATATAAAGTATATTTGCGACACGTTCTAGAGTGGTAAATGGTATCGCCCTGGTGAAAGACCACCATTTAAAATGGGTCTAGCCGTGTTTGGTGACCAGATCTGAATAGCCAGGTACTTTCCAACCTTCCTCTTCCCCTTCCTACTACCTTCAGGCTCACAACATACCCCGATTGAGGATCCCATAGTCCCACTTATTCACAAAATAAAGGACGCTTGTGCTAAATTATCAATTTCAATTATTAAATTCAATATATTAACACAAACTTTTGCTTTCTTTGGCTATCACTTGAAAATTATTGTTGCAATATCGCTATATGCACAGCTTTAATTTTTTACGGAAGATCTGTCGAATAGCAGTTTTCCTTTCAACCATAAATTGTGACAAATATAAAACCAAGAATTTGTGATTATTATTAAAAAAAACGTATGAATTTCTTGACTGGTTAGTAGCTGAGTGGATAAACGCTTCGGATTCCCTCCCGGGGCGTCGTGGGTTCAATTCCTCTGCTAGCTAAGCCCTCCATCATTGCGCTTCCGCCTATTATGATGGCAGTAGGAGTTTTTCAAATATTCAGTTATTCGTAATACCGCACAATAGTCCCAACTGCTCCCGACCGTCTAGAGCCAGTGAGACTATGGCATCTCCAATCGGGGTATGTTGTGAGGCTGAAGGTAACGGGGAGGGGAAGAGAAAGGTTTGGAAGTACCTGGCCATTCAGATCTGGTCACCAAACACGACTAAATCCATTTCAAGCAACGTTGCTGAAGGTAGTGGGGAGGGGAAGGAGATGGGGAAGAAGAAGGTTGGAAAGTACCTGGCTATTCAGATCTGGTCGCCAAACACGGCTAAATCCATTTCATGCGACGTTTCGATTTTGAATGGTGATCTTCAACCAGTATCTACCACTGTGGAACGTGTCGCAAATATATTTTTTATTATTTTATATCACACATATTGATTAAATAAACGGTATTTGCGCACGCCGGGTTCGAACCCGCGACCTTTGGATTCGTAGTCGAGCGTCTTACCACTCGACCGTGGAGGTCGTCAACTGGGAATGTTTGTCTTAATAAAAAAATATATGTATTAATAATATATTGTATATATACCTCGCGACATCCGATAGATTCGCACCAGTAACGCACGTGACCGTTGCGTCGCGCGTCCGTCGCGTCGCACGCACGTCCAGCCAGTTGCACCGCTACGCGACGCCGCGTCTTCCGCATGCCAATTCGCTCCTCCGGGTCTCGAGTGGCGGACTTCCGTCAACAGCGGGGTCCTTCGAGTCCCGTCGCGGCAGTGCCGATAGTCGGCGCGTATCCTCGACCGTAAATCGACGCAAAATCATAAATCGTTGAACATATTAATTCGGCCGGTGCGTTAATCTTTCGTTTCGCTGCGTAGAATTAGTCGTTTGTTTTTCAAAATTGATTGAATTTATCTCTTTTTGTAATATTTTATTCCTATTTCTTTGAACGCCGGGCTCTAATCGTGAATTTTAGTGTGCTATGAGAATTTTATTGATATTTGTGTCTGTTTTGTAGAATATAAATAAAATGCGACGTGCTAAATGTAGCTGTTTGATAATGCCTTCAAAGAACAAAGTTTGAAATAGTTTTTATTAAGAATTAGGAAAACTAAATAATATCCAGAAAATTTCAAATCTGAGTTAATATTACATTATAGAAATGTGTTTATAAGCTAAAATAATGCTTTCGTTTCAAGTGATGCAGTTAGTTTGTACGTACGTATATTGCTTATAATAATAATTAAATCATGCGATAACTTTGTATTGAGACCACAGATATTATTTTAATTCTTATGACTCCCAAAGGGAGAACACAACATTAAAAAAATATTAAAAAATAAGAGAACAGTGAGAAAATAATAGAATAACATTATTTACATAGCGCCATTTTTTGTGAAATATCACCTCGAACGGCTAAAAAAGGCTCTTTGAAAATGCTATAAATTAGCTAAAAATTATGACTAAAACTACTGTAAAAATAACTATCGCTCGATTTAAATATGACATTATTGAAATAACTTAACACCTAAACCTTTCCGTACAAAGTAAAAATCAAACATACGAACCGAAGGGTGACATAGTTGCCCCATTCTACCTTGCTTACTGAAGCGTTTTTATGACATAATTTTTAGTAGTTTGTTTTTGTTAATACTTAGAGAGAAGTATATTCATAATATTTCAATAATCTTTATCTAAGATATCGCACAAAACTCGTTCGGGGTGTCATTAGAACCCCCTTCGGAACCGGGAGTGTTAACTAAAATTATCCCAAAAAAGCTTAAAAACCTCAGAGCAATAATATACCAGGAGGGAGCGCTAGTGTAGTCAGTATTGATGATTTTCTTGACTGGTTTGACGTGTCTAGGGTTAGAGCTTGTTTTTTTTAATTGTATAATCACCTTTTCACAGTATTGTCATCAACAAAAATATAGGATTTAACCTTAAAAACCATCGAGTTCTGTCCTATTATGTCGCTTAACAAAACGTAGTGGGCGGAGCCGCCGGAGACGCGAGAGATGCGGGAGACGGAGAACATGCTTACATACCTAAAAGCGAAACTATATTGCGTGAGAACTTGTCTTATCTCTTTCTCTCTCACGGTTTACGACGTAAAAACCCCGAGATAGTGATTTATCGTAAATTTGCATAGGTTGGGTAAAAATGTTTAGCTCTCTCTCTCCATATTTATATTCTTGCTCAGAGTTAAAAACTCTACTTGGATTTGAATACGAATGTATTGGCATTCATTGATGTTTATGTTCAACAAAATAACATTGCTTTTGTGGACGTTTAGTTATAACGTCCTAAACGTGCTCAACTTCAAATCAACAACGAAGGAATGTAATAATTCGCACTTGTATCATAATACAATTTTAACATATTGCACATTATTTCGCATTTTGCTTGATGTGGGTTTATTTGCTGTCTTTGCACTTAACGACAAACATTAAACTGGACACATAAAAGCGACATTTCTTTAGTCTATTATTTGATTATGAATTTACTGCATTCTATGAATGAATGCACTTCGTAAGACCTTTTCCAGCCTACGTTTGTTTTGTGGCCTACTTCGAAGAGTAAACAAGGCTATTTTTCACGTTAAGTGCGACACTCCACCTAATAAATTTATTCATTTTCGACATAGCTAACTCGCTTTGAATAGCATCATACGAGTATACGAGCGTTTATGATGCCGGTCGTAAATAGTTCAAGTGAAAAACAACTATTAACAAAATTATTGTGCTCCTATTAGTATTGTCATCAATTATAAAGTAAACAGTACATTTTCACCAGCCTATAAACCTCACCAGATAACCATCACCGGAAGCTGTTTTTTTTAATGAATTTACTATCGAGGATGAATGTTTGAACAAACTCAAAATATTTGTTGCCAATTACGTTTTGACGGCCTGCATGGTCGAGTGGTAAGACGCTCGACTACGAATCCAGAGGTCGCGGGTTTGGACCCGGCGTGCGCAAATACATTTTATTCATTTAATATGTGTCATAAAAGTCTCAACTGCTCCCAACCGTCTAGAGCCGGTGAGACTATGGCATCCCCAATCGGGGTATGTTGTGAGGCTGAAGGTAGTGGGGAGGGGAAGGGGATCGGGAAGAAGAAGGTTGGGAAGTATACCTGGCTATTCAGATCTGGTCACCAAACATGGCCATAGCCATTTCAAGACACGTTTCGATTCTGAATTTTGGTTTTTCACCAGGGCGATACTTGGAGTATCTATCTCTCTGGAACGTGCCGCAAATATACTTTTTATTATTTTTATATGAATTAAATGTGTTATGACATATATTAATTAAATAAAAGTTATTGGCGCACGCCGGGTTTGAACCCGCGAACTGTGGATTCGTAGTCGAGCGTCTTACCACTCGACCATGGAGGCCGTCAAATAAATCATTGAATTCAATCAATTATAAATCGCCATTGCTAATGTTTCGTTAATACCTTCTTAATCTCCTAGTGATGAAAGGGGCGTGAATCTGTACCCGCTCTGAGATTCGAAATCGTCCTGACCGACTGTCGGTCTAACGATCCGCTTACCGGGATATCGGTCTTATAATTTTCGCGATACATTCCGATGGTAACATTTTTGTTGTGACGGGCGAAGAAAAAGTTTCGCTAAACGAGCGGGAGGCACCGGTACCATAATCACCCAGCCAATGCCAAGATTCTTCGGAATGATCAATCAATTATCAACTCGATGCGTTAGCGGCCGCGCTAATAATAATAATAATGCCGAGTATATGTACTAACGGATCGGCATTATTTAATCCGCGCGGCTTTCGTTCATTGCTCCGAGACGTGCCGGGACTGTGAAGAAAATGAAATTTTGTCTGCCATGTGCCAAGGAAAACAGCTGACGGCGCGCGGCCATCTTGGATTGGAGCGCGCGACGCGGGCGCCGCCTGGCGCCGGAAAATCCCTTAATTAAAATAATGCAATAGGTTCTCTTTTTGTTCATACATGTTACTCTTGTGGTATACCAACTATTTTGGATATAGTTTTCAATGTATTAATAATAAAAAAAAAATATCACCATCATAAGTTTTCGTATATCGTAAATGCTGTAGGAATAAGATCCCTGAGGCGTATGTGCGACAAAACCATGTATGACTGTGTCAAAAATGAGGATATCCGGAAGAGTTCGTACATACATACGTACAAGTGTAAACTCTTCAAAATTTGAACTGACGGATGTGTTATGAAAATTTACAAATTAAAAAAAAAAATATTTAAAATCCCTACTCACCTATAATGTAGTGTCGAGCGAAGCTAGCAGTCCACATTGGAGTGCTTATACCAACCCTGATGTACGGCATGAGGCATGGAACTGGCAGAGGAAGGATGGAAGTAGACTGAATGCTGTGGAAATGAGATCCCTGAGACGTATGTATGTGGGATAAAATTATGCTTGACCGTGTTAATAATGTGGATATCCGGAAATATAAGCGTGATGAATATAATCAAGAAAGGGACGCTCAGATGGTTTGGGCATGTACAGCGAATAAAAGAAGAAAGGAGTGTGAAAAGAATATATGACGCGAAAATGAATGGAAGAAGAAATCGGGGACGTCCGAGGAAGACACGGCACGACCAATTGAATCAAATAATTGAGTCCGGCCATGTGAAGAGTCAGAATAACAGAAGAGCATGTATGAGACGATGTATGAATGTGGATGAAGCAAGGAGTGTGTGCCAAGACCGAATTTTTTGACGGTCCGTCCTCTGCCTACTCCTGCTGGGAAACGGCGTGATGGTTAGTTAGTTAGTTTGTTTATTATTATCTAGAATTCAAATTATATGTATTAGTCCATTTGAATATGCAAAATGCATATTTGAGCACTTACTCATGTGAGTATTTGAGAAATTTAAATTATTTGCACACCATCAAATTTTCGAAATAAATCAAAAATGCAAGCATTAGATTTTAAGGTGCCTCGTTAATTTTTGTCGCTCAAACAGAAAAGTGTGTAAAGTTGTACGTTGCGTTATTATTGACGGCCTCCGTAGTCGAATGGTAAGACGCTCGACTACGAATCCAAAGGTCGCGTGTTTAAACCCAATAACTTTTATTTAATTAATATGTGTCATAAAATTATTATTTATTAATTAATATAAAAATAATAAAAGGTGTATTTGCGGCAAGTTACCGAGTGGTAGATACTCTAAGTATCGCCCTGGTGAAAGACCACCATTCAGAATCGAAACGTTGCTTGAAATGGCTATAGCCATGTTTGGTGACCAGATCTGAATAGCCAGGTACTTTCCAACCTTCCTCTTCCCCATCTCCTTTCCCTCCCTACTACCTTCAGCCTCACCACATACCGCAATTGGGGATGCCATAGTCTCACTGGCTCCAGACGGTTGGGAGCAGTTGGGACTCTTAAAAAAAAATGTATATATATAGTATATTTGTACATTATTTTCAATATTATTATGAACTCTCTACGAGCAACATTTTTCTGTTGTTGTTTTTTTTATGGGTACACATTGATTTAGTACATTTCGGTTTATTTTTATTTTTAATAATATTAAAAAATAAAATAATAATAATTAAAAAATTAAAACGCCTCAAAAAACTCCCACCACAGACTGTAGCCATCACCAATATGTATTCCTTTAATCAAAACATTACTAAATGGCTAATGAGTAAGGACCGCAAGGAAATTGAAGACCTCCTAAAATAGCACTTGAAATTCTTCACTCATTCCATGACAAACTAGAACATTGTGTAACAAATATCGTCATTTTTTAAAAAATTATTCTACTTGTGCTCACTGTCACCTACCTCAGAACAGGTTCTAATGACCTAGTGAGGTAGGTTATTTAAAAAAATAATGTAAGAAACAAAAAGTTAATAAATAAATAGAAAATATATATTATAAAGCGTAAGGATAAAACTACAATAAATCATCGACTTTCCATGCATCACCACGATAACATAATTTAATTAGTCATCTATAATAGTCTGTTATTGTATTGAATTGAATGTTTAACTAATGAATGCGCATTTGTCCACAGCCCTGAAGGTGAAATTGATGTTAAGGAGACCCCTGAACCAGCTGGTCGCTCAAGGCATCATGCCACGTAAGTACTTTCATTCATCCATTAATTTCCGCAAAGATGACAACACAACTTAATCTGCAATCTGAATTTTCGGGACCTTTTATGGGTTAACCTCAGAGCAATAATATACAAGAGAGAGCGCCGCTGCAGTTAGTTTCGATGAGTTTTGCGGGACTCGGCTAGATCTGGGTGTGGCTAGGACTAGGGTATTTATACATCCATTCAAAACACATGTCGACATAATGTTTTTGTTTATTTGTACAACCACTTTTTCACAGAGGGAAAAGAGTTGAGGAAGGGAAAGTTGGGAAGTACCTAGCTATTCAGATCTGGTAACCAAACACGGCTAAAGCCATTTCAAGCAACGTTTCAATTCTGAATGTTGGTCTTTCGCCAGGGCGATACTTAGGGCATCTACCACTCTGGACTACTAATCGGTATTATTAAATAACCTGCTAGTATTTATACGCTAAGCCGTCTTCTGTACACGATTCGTTCGATCTCCGCGTGGGGCGCTAATGTCTGCAAAAACATGTAGCTTGATACGATGCACGGAAAAAAAAAATTGTAATTTTCACTCATACGTAAAAAAGTCTGATATTTTATTTCGATTACGCTACTTCACGATTTACTCACTATGTCCCTTTTGACGGCGTGTCAAGACTAAACTTGTAATAGTACGCAGATAACTTCCATAGCGCCGTTGTCGCAGGAAGATCACCTCAAGGGCGCTTTAAATAAAAAAATAAATAAAAAAAATTATCGTAAATCGTTCAAGTAACTACCCACCCCGATATCGCTGTGATAATTGAGCTCCCCATTATTTTTTAAATCATAAATAACGTGTTGCGAGTTCAAAGACCTGAATAAAGCACAATATTAGAAGATATAATAGATGATCGAATCTTAGAATTATTCTTCTCACTTAGTTGCTACAAAGTAGGTACACACCCACCCACCCACTTCGTAAAACTTCCGATGGGTAGGCACTTAATAATTTCATCGGCCGGTTTGTGCTTAATTCTTGGCATTAAAAAACTTACGTATCTCTCTGTCTCTTCTTTTAATATTATAATGCGATAAAAATAATGTCGAGAAGCGTTAAAATAAGTTCTAATTTATTTCAACACTTGGGAATGTTTCGGTGGCTATTTGTAGACGCGCCGGGTAACCAACCAACCGACTGCAGCGTATTACATAGGATAAATCGTCAAATCGCCCAGGAGACCGGAATCATTCTTGGCTAGTGGTGTGCATATTCAAAACATCTTCATTAAATCGAGTGCCGTCTTGAATTAAACTAAAAAAATCCCCTCCCCACAAACCCCCCTACGCAGGAAAATACTACAAACATTTTTATTTCACCCAACCCCCCCTCGGAGTGAATTTTTATGTATTTTTTTGCTCCCCAGCTGTCCTACGTAGGAAGGTACTACAGACATTTTTATTTCACCCAACCCCCCCTCGGAGTAAATTATAATGTTTTTTTTTGCCCCCCGGCTGTCCCACGTAGGGAGGTACTACAAACATTTTTATTTCACCCAACCCCCCCTCGGAGTAAATTATTATGTATTTTTTTGCCCCCCGGCTGTCCTGCGTAGGAAGGTACTACAAACATTTTTATTTCACCCAACCCCCCCTCGGAGTGAATTATTATGTATTTTTAAGCTCCACGGTTTTCCTACGTAAGAAGGTACTACAAGCATTTTTATTTCACCCAACCCCCCCTCGGAGTTAATTATAACTATTTTTTTTCCCCCCGGCTTTCCTACATAAGAAAATACTACAAACATTTTTATTTCACCCAACCCACCTAGGAGTCAATTATTTTGTTATTTCCCCCCCCCCCCCGGCTTTCATACGTAGGAAGATACTACAAACATTTTTATTTCACCCAACCCCCCCTCGGAGTTAATTATAATTTTTTTTTCCCCCCGGCTTTCCTACATAGGAAAATACTACAAACATTTTTAATTCACTCAACCCTCCATCGGAGTTGATTGTTATGTTTTTTTGGCCCCCCCGGCTGTCTTACGCAGGAAGGTACTACAGACATTTTTATGTCACCCAAATCCCCCTCTGGGTTGATTACCCCTCTTTTTGACCCACGGCTATCCTACGTAGGAAAATACTACAAAAAATCGTATTTCACCCAACCCCCCTCGGAGTTAGTTATTATGTTATTTGTTTTTTTGCCCCGCCGGCTGTGTCCTACGTAGAAAAATACTACAAACATTTTTATTTCGCCCAACCCCCCTTCGGAGTTAATTATTTTGTTCATAGTTTCTTTTGCCCCCGGCTGTATTTTTTTGGAGGATTGTTGAGAAAGAGGGGAAAGAATGCGGAAAAGGTTGAGAATAACTTTGATTTTTTTAATGTGAATACCGTACGAGAGTCCCAAATGGTCGGAGCCAGTGAAACTATGGCATCCACAATTGGAGTATGTGAGGCTGAAGGAATTGAAGATAGCAAGGATATGGGAAGGTTATGAGGTACCTGGCTATTCAGATCTGTTCATCAAATAGGGCTAATGTCATTTCAAGCAATGCTTCGATTCTGAATGGTAGTCTTTCAATAAGAGTATCGATATAGATTTTATCGACAATGTCGGTAATTTGGAATCGAGCCCGACTGCAGATCGCCATGTAAATTAAGCATGTTTATTCGACGTCATTTTGTCGTTTGTTCGTTGGCAATCTGTTTATCCCAGCTTTGCCTGGGGCGGCCAACTATACATCTTCCTAATATGAATGAATCCTTTAGCCGTGTTCGGTGACCAGATCTGAATATCCACGTACTTCCCAATCTTCCTCTTCCGCATCTCCTTCCCTTCCCCACTACCTTCAGCCTCACAACATACCCCAATCAGAGATGCCACAGTTTCACTGGCTCTAGACGGTTGGGAGCAGTTGGGACTTAGACTCTTACACTTTAAAAAAAAGTAAATTAAAAACTTTTAAATATAATACATTTTAAATTTCTCGAACAGATAATCAATTTCACTTGCCCTTCTGGGACCTACGAGTCGAAAGGTCTCATTTAAATCACCGACATTATTTTTATTAGCGAAATTAGCGGGTGTCTTTCTAATCGGTATGTGACATATTTCTTTATATCGATGTTTCTTTCACGAAAACCGTGCCGTAGAAATCAGCCAATTATCATTATTTATTATTTTTATACCCCACTTCTAGCTGAATGTGTGCAGTGCATGCAGCCGTATCGTTACGCCCACCGAAGGTGACTCCCTTCTATAATTCCCGGGCGAGCCGGGACCAATATATAATTATTTTATCCGAGTCCCCGCTGCATTCGGATAGTACAATTATTCACGAGACGGGCAGAGACGGGAAATTATTTTTCTCGCCGTTGACTATTCAAAACGTATTATTTTTAAACCAGCGGATTCTCCCGTGAAATTATTTTCAAGCGAGCATTTATTGCGTTTTCACCAAAGTTTCGATTGTAAATGCTTCCACCGTTAATAACATAAAACATAATTTGACGGCGTTTATTCAAATACTTCATTAAATGTGTTCTCTGCTTCTTTTGATACTAACTAACCATCACGCTATCTCCCCGCAGGGGTAGGCAGAGACGGGCTGCCATATAACTCTGTCTTGGCACACACTCCTTGCTTCATTCACACATTGTATCATACATATTCTTCACATGTCCCGACTGAAGTATTTGATTCACTTGATCGTGCCATGTCTTCTTCGGGCGTCCCCGTCTTCTTCTTCCATTCACTTTCGCGTCATATATTATTTTCAGACTCCTTTCTTCGTCCATTCGCTCTACATGCCCAAACCATCTAAGCGTCCCTTTCTTGATTCTATTCATTACGCTTACATCAGTCTTGCATTCTTTCCGGATATCCACATTTTTAACACGGTCATATATGGTTTTACCGCACACACGCCTCAGGGATCTCATTTCCATAGCATTCAGTATAAATCTCCCTCTCCAAAATAATTATTATATCGTATGTCGAAAGGTTAAGTGAAATAATAATGATACTTGCCTAATTTATATAGCGCCATTTTTGTGAAATATCACCATAAGGGCGCTATTAAAAACTTTAAAGCTATATACCATAAAACTATCCAAATACCTAAAGCTATAGCTCAAATTACCTTCTTAAATAAATACTTGAATCGGGTCATGTGAAGAGTCAGAATAACAGAAGAGTATGTATGAGACGATGTATGAATGTAAATGAAGCAAGAAGTGTGTGCCAAGACAGAGTTGTATGGCGGTCCGTCCTCTATGCCTACCCCTGCGGGGAAACGGCGTGAAGGTTAGTTAGTTAGTTAGTTAGATATTCTAAATATTACATTTATCGCTGGCTGTGAAAAATGATCGAATTTTTTGTTTAGAAGTAGATCAAGGATTGGGAATCGCGGATTATTGCATTAAAATATATTATTATACTGGTGAGTTGAGATGCTAACGAGTTAGCCTAGCTGTGTTAATTAGGGCAAATATGTTATTTATGGATACGATTTTCTGAAATGATGAGTTTTGGGTATAATATTTAGTATACTAATTTAAGTGACTAATATTTCATTGAGGCATTGGAATAAACTTTGTGAAACGAACCCTTTTTATGCCACTGCTTTTCACATAATTTATTTTTGTTTGTGATACCTCATAAGAGCCTCTCTGTCTGTATTGTGTAGGAAACCACTTGGCTACCCAGTTGGGTTATGCTGTGTGGTGGGCTAAGGAAGGGGCTGGATTTAAAACGTGCGTCTTGAAGAGGCCCGCATATTTATAAATAAAAGTATTGTAATTTATGTCCTGGGTATGAGTAGTCGAACAGAATTCGCCTACTAACTTCGTTGTTTGTCAACAATCTCAGCTCCCACGTTGTTTTGTTACTTTTCTAAGATAAATGTTTCAAGTCTCGAAATTCCATGTTTCTGAAACAAGTTGCTTACGACAAAAATACGAATTAAAAAAAAAATTACTTTAAAATATTTCTTCGCGTTCTGATGCTCGAATTTTATTTTCTCCAAAACATTTTTTTGTTGAACAACTGCTTAAAGTGTTGAAAGAGGAACGTCACATTCTGTTGAACGCTTGACGAGAAACTAGTATCTATGTCCTTAGCGAGTTTCAGGGATACCCAAATCTCTATGTCTCACGACCTGAGGCTAAAGTTGACTGGGGGATGGTTTTTTTTACCCGATGTGCGGGCTGCCTACGACAACTTGTAGGGCTTGAATACTAGATTTTTTGTATTTTGAAAATATGTATATATTTTTTTAACTGAGGATTTTGTACAATAAAGATGATTATTTAAATTTTGTTATACTATTTTTTTGTATATATGGTTGCACTAAGTAATCTTTTATTAGAGCCCGCACATCAAGGAGGGAAAGTTATGGAGACGGGTAATCGGTAGGTGGGAGGTTCGTCGTCAGGTCTTGATTGCCCGAGACAGGAAATGCTTGGATTCGGATTTGAAGCAAGTTTTGAGTAGAACTTTTTGGCTAATTCAACTATGTGAGTTCTGAGTGGGGGGATTTTCGTGCTTGTATTGATTATGCTGTTCCGGACAAACCAAGGACTTTTGGTGTACCTTCTGAGCGTGACGTTCTGGAATGTCTCGAGTCTTTTTGTGTTACCCGTGGCCCATATGGGTGAGGCGTATGTGATGATCGGACGGATTTGGGATTTGTATATGAGTAGTTTGTTATGTGTGGATGTTTTGCTATTGCAGTGTAGTAGTGTATAAAGCGCAGAGGCTGTGTTTCTGGCTTTTGCAAGTGTATTTTTGATGTGAGGCATCCAAGTGAGCTTTTTATCGAGTGTGACTCCAAGATATTTGGCGGTGTCCCGCCTAGGTATGACCTGGCCGTGCATTGTTACTTCCCCCGGAGGCAGGTCGCCAAGCCTTCTTCGCGAGAAGAGGATGGCGACGCTCTTCGAGGGGTTCACGTCATACGCCACTTGTCATACCATTCTTGAAGTCTGTTGATGTTACTTTGTAAGCGGTGTGTGATCATCCTGGGAGATTGACGAGTAACGCGTCCGTTTACACGCCACATTAGCCTCTGTCCTCTGCGGCCGAGCGCCGGTTTCACAATGGCGCTCGTCAGAGACACTCCTTCCCTCCTACGCCCAAATATTTTGACCGTTTTCCATTTATTTTCAAAACAAAAGCGATCTTTCCAAGACGGCGCAGCGGCTGCGGTTGGGTTTATAAATAAATAAAATAATGTGCGTGTTTTATCAACGAATAATAAAGTCAGTAACTTGGCGTCGAGAAATGCTTGCGTATTCTCTGAACCGCATTTTGCCGAGTTCGTAATAAATTTTAAGTCGAGACAACTCTTATTGGATATTATGCAATGTTGTTCGGGCTAATTAATGACACGCTCTGGCAGCATTTTTAAATGTGCAAAGCTGTGCCCAGTGCGTTTTCACAAAATTATTATATGCAATAAATAATTCTTAATTCTTTAATAATCCGAAAAAATGAATAGTAAATTGATTTCATCTGTTTTAAAAGTATTTAACCTTTCCGTATCTGAAAGTAAAAACCAATCGTACTTTTCGAAGGGGGGTGACGAAGTTACCCCATTTGATTTCGCTTATTAAAGCGTTTTCATGACATAATCTTAGGTAATATGTTTTAGGTAATACTAGAAGAATATTCATAATATTTCAGTAATCTTTATCTGAGATATCGCACAAAATTCTTGTTCGGGGTGACATAAAAAACCCCCTTCGGAACGGGAGTGTCCCTAAAGCGTCCGAGTTACAATACTTCAAAAATATATTTTCTTATCCACCGACAATTTTTTCGACAGTTAATGCTAAATTTCTAAGCTCCATTACTCATAGAAATGACGTTTGAGCTGGAAATTTCTTACAGAAACAAATGTGAATCCAGAGCGGCAGATACTCTAAGCATATCGCCCTGGTGAAAAACCACCATTCAGAATTGAAACGTTGCTTGAAATGGCTTTAGCCGTGTTTGGTGACCGGATCTAAATGGCCAGGTACTTCCCAACCTTCCTCTTTCCTGTCTCCTGCCCCTCTCCACTACCTTTAGCCTCACAACATACCTCGTTCGGGGATGCCATAGTCTCACTGGCTCTAGACAGTTGAGAACAGTCGGGACACTTGTGCGGTATTCACTATAAAAAGGTGCAAATTGGATGACTGCAAAACTCACTGTTAGAGAGTTTTCAGTGAGGCACATAAACATATTTTCTGCTGTATCTATAGTTACCTAAGATAAAATTAATTAGTATTTTATTTTTATTAGACAGTGTTTTATAATTAAAGCGTGGTCCTAAACAATTAATTGTTGAATCATCCGATCAGAGCTCTGTCGCTCGGAAACAGACATGTGTGTGTAGGTTGCGCAATGTTCCGCGCGGCGTTTCGGCATCGCGGCGCTGCTGGAGATTTTGTCGCCGCGACGGGCGTCGGGACGCTTTACCCAAACATGAAAACTCGTGCCTTCAGATAACCAAGCTTTCTGTTATGATCGGGAAACAATGCATCTTCTTTGTAACTTCCATCAATTGATATTTTTTATATTTTTACATGAGGTACGTTGGCGTATTTATATACGGTAGTAAGCACGTATGAGTGATAGGTCAGGGGTAAAGGCACTTAATTCATTTGAAATATTGACTGTTTTTTTAGATGATATCGTCAGGTTAGGTTAGGTGGTCGCTTTGGCGCAAATAATAATTAACCATAAATAAGTTCATATTCGTGAAAAGCATTTACTTTGTGGCTTGCCATATTTATAAATAGAACACATACACTTTGTTTATAACCACTTTATTATTCAATATTATGTCTATCTATTTCCTGATGATGGAAGGGTACTTCCGAAACCGGTAGACATAATATTGAATAATAAAGTGGTTATAAACAAAGTGTATGTGTTCTATTTATAAATAAATTCCTTTCAGAGTTCATTCATACATACGTACAAGTGTGAACTTTTCAAAATTTGAACTGACGGATGTATTAAGAAAATTTACAAATAAAAAAAAGAATTATTTAAAATCCCTACCTAGCTAATAAAGTATCTACCTATAATGTAGTGTCGAGAAAAGCTAACAGTCCACAATGGAGTGCTTATACCAACCTTGATGTATGGCAGTGAGGTTTGGAACTGGCAGAGGAAGGATGAAAGTAGACTGAATTCTGTGGAAATGAAATCGCTGAGACGTGTGTGCGTAAAACCATGTATGACCGTATTAAAAATGTGGATATCTGGAAAGAATGCAAGGCTGATGTGAGCGTAATGAATAGGATCAAGAATGGGACGCTTAGATGGTTTGGGCATGTAGAGCGAATGAACGAAGAAAAGAGTGTGAAAAGAATATATGATGCGAAATTGAATGGAAGAAGAAGTCGAGGACGCCTGAGGAAGACATGGCACGATCAAGTAAATCAAATACTTGAATCTGGTCATGTGAAGAATCAGAATAACAGAAGATTATGTATGAGACGATGTATGAATGTGAATGAAGCAAGGGGTGTGTGCCCTGTGCTGTCTGCCTACCCTTGTGGAGAAACGGCGTGATGGTTAGTTGGTTCATTATATTTGAAATGGGTGGTTCAAAGCAACTAGTGTTTTTTCTCGGACATCCCGTGATTTTTCACTGAGAACCACTTGTAATTATAATATTTTTCGTCAGTTAAAGAGGAGCGCTGTTTCCTAACTCTGTGAACTAATTTATAACACTTATTCTTCTGGTGCCCTCTCCTATCGGAGGTTGGATATCACAAGTGCAGCATTGACCCTGCATTCTGCAGCCTGGTACGGTTCTGCAGAACTACACCCGTACCAGTCACATCGATTTCGAAGCCATGAGTTGCGGCGACTTTCTCTGCTAAGCCTTGCGTCGACACTTATACGAAGTAATAGACCATAAGGTTTGCAATACCACCCTTTTTTATTTTGCGCGCCTCATGTTTCAAAGGGAGTTAGTCGATTTCCGCTGTTAGATCGAACTCGACCAATCCGACTGCTAATCGAGCGTCCCACCAACCGGCCTGTAGTCGTAAAATCATGCAATAATAATATTTCGATTTGTGTGTTTGTTTTTGTGATATCTTTCGCGTTTGGTCGCCCCACGGGTGGCGTGGGCGTCCTTGTGGAATGTTGTTTACTGCCTAGACTTACTATTTCCCGCTCCCCTCCCTCCCTCTCCGTCACCCACTCCCCCACCCACCCACCCACCCACCCACCGTGGCCATAATATCTGTAGTCGGAAGGAAATTAACTAACTATGATTATCGTTATTTCTCTGAATACTGTTGTATGTACTTACTAGTAAGCAGGAACTGTTCGTCCTAATGTTAGCTCGTACGCTGAACCGTCTAAATCAAACAAAATTTTACACCCCATCGTATTCCTACATTATATTTTTAATTTATAAAAATAAATCCAACTTACAAATGACAATTCAACCCATCAGGATATATGAATTTTGTAATACATAAATATAACGGGCTGCTTCATGCGCGTTGAACTGTACACCGACTGTAAGAACCGAGGCTGGTTCAAAACCGTGCAACTTAAAAATTGCACGGCTTTCATTGCCGTATAGTATGGAGCGGAGCAAACAGCGCCAAACGGTGAAAATAACAAATCGTACCGAAAAAGTGACGAATCCCGTGCGCTGCACGGATTACGAATGGCATGGGAATATCGTTATAGTAATATCATTATTGCGAAATGCAACCATGAGTCAACGCGACAACTCATTTCTCGTGCGGTATTGCCTTGTGTCCATGTTTTGGAATTTGGTGGACAAGATAAAATTATTTATTTTATTTTGTTCGTTTTAATTCAAGTACATTACTGCTATTGTTGGAATATATTGATGATGTTTAATATTTTTGAAAAAATAGAGACCTAACAAAATATATTTTAATTGGTGTGATTTATTTATAACAATAATTTTAAAAAAAACATACATTTTTAATTGATGCGTAGTGAACCATCAAACATTTTATACACCAGCCGTGGCTGCTAGTAAGCAAAATCATTATACGGATCAAAAATATTTTATAATTAGATCTCTAGTAATGTCCGTATGTCATGCCCCCATAGTTGAGATTTAAATGCAGAAATAAGAATGCGTTCGTTAGTTTAGTTATGTTCAATCTTAACTTATTCAATTTATTTGATCGGTTAGAGGCCGAGTGGCCAAAGCGTAGGGATTCCCACCCAGGCGTCGCGAGTCCAATCCTCTGTTATTTTAAGTTATCAGTCATTGAAACACACATTGTTGTGAATTTATATTAGAAAATAAGAAATCTAACACATTACATTGAAATACAGATGCAAATATACTAAAATACCCATGCTTTCAAATTATGTATCGTAGATGTTGTGTAATTTATCCAACAATTTGACAGTCAATTTAAACTGTTGAGTCGAAAATTTTTTTTTTGCAACATCCAAAATGGTAACAGTGGCCATATGACACAATCCACCGCCAGGGCAATTTTCCACTAAATGCTTTCGCGGCTATTCTTCTGTCATCGTCAGTTGTGAGTTGGCATCGGCCGCAGCGGCCCGGCGGCCGGTGGTAAAAAAAAACATCGGCCGACACTTGCCAAAGCTCGGCGGCCGAAGACATCTGTCAGTTCGGACTGTGGCGGCGCGCGGAAGCTTCCACGGCGTCGCTGAGTTACTGCCACTGTGTCGGAGGATTTGTCAATGAAGATCTTGCTAACACTACAAAAGCTCTTCGGACCAATCGGAATGGACCAACATACTACTTTAGGGTTGGCACCTCAGAGCAAGAATATGTATGGAGAGAGAGAGCTAAATATTTTTGCCCAAAAAATGAAGATCAATCACTCTTTCCGGGTTTCCACGTCGTAAACCGTGAGAGAGAAAGAGATAAGACAAGTCGTCACATAATATCGCACGACTTTTCCGTATGTGAGCATGTTATATTCTATATTTTTTTATCGAAGGAAGCAATCACTTTGTAGCTTGACATTATAATTTAAATAAAAAATATTTTAGTTTTAAGCCACTTTATTTATACACATATAACATTCGACCGGTTTCGGTTAAACTTAACCTTCTTCAGGAAAGTATATATATAAACTGACCATTTATATATATACTTATACTTTCCTGAAGAAGGTTAAGTTTAACCGAAACCGGTCGAATGTTATATGTGTATAAATAAAGTGGCTTAAAACTAAAATATTTTTTATTTAAATTCTATATTTTTGTTGATAAAAATACTGTGAAAAAGTGGTTATACAAATAAACAAAACAGTATGTCGACATGTGCTATGAATGGATGCATAAATACTCTAACCCTAGCTCTAGCCACGCCCGAGTCAAGAAAAATCAACAATCCTGACTCGCGCTCTCTCCTGGTATATTATTGCTTTGAGGTTGGCACCATGCTTCCTTGGAGCCACTGAGTGTGGTATTGTACCCTCCGGCTCGTCAATGGAGATGCTGCCAACATGACAAAGGCTCTTCAGAGAAATTGGATTGGTTAGAAATACGTTTTTTTGGGTGGCTTTCAGCCCTAATGGGAACAGGGTAATATTTTTTAATATATTTTTTTAATAGTTCCCACAAGACCTGTCTAGAGCCAGTGAGACTACGGCATCCCCAATTGGGGTATATTGTGAGGTTAAAGTTAGTGGGGAGGGAAAGGAAATAGGAAATGGGAAGGTTGGGAAGTATCAGGATATTCATTATGTCACTAAACACGGCTAAAGCCATTTCAAGCAACGTTTCGGTTCTGAATGGTGGTCTTTTACCAGGGCGATACTAATAGTATCTACCACTCTAATACTGCACTAGAGTCCCAACTGTCTAGAGCCAGTGAGACTGTAGGATCCCCAATCTGGGTATGTTGTGATGCTGAAGGTAGTGGGGGGGGGGGAAATAGATGGGGAAGAGGAAAGTTGAGAAGTATCTGGCTATTCAGATCTGGTCACCAAACACGACTAAAGCCATTTCAAGCAATGTTTAGATTCTGAATGGTGGTCTTTCACCAGGGCGATACTTAGAGTACTTGTCTGGAACTTTCCACAAATATACTTTCTAATATTTTCTATGAATAAAATGTGTTATGACACATATTAATTTAAGAACAAATATTTGCGCACGTCGGGTTTGAACCCGCGACCTCTAAATATTACACTGGCGTAAGATAAAAATCGGGTGTTTTCAGTTGATTTACTACGATTGAAGGTAGGAATACCTTTGAACGAACACCCAGCAAAATGCCAGATCTCAATCTAATTTGCTACTGTTCTAAGTGCATCGTTAAAAGTATAAAAACACACCTCATTCCAGGTAGGACACTATTATAAAACTAAAAAGGAATCATATTTTTACAAAGGCATACAAATTTTAAAAGGGAGTACAAAAGAAATACAAACGAGTGAATATATTAAAAAGACACTCATAAGAGTAGAGATTAATTAAACATCACACATACATTCAGAAAGATGTTCACACACACATGGCCGGTCCTGTGCAGACGCAATTGGAGCAATCCGGTCCAGGCGGCGAATTGCCAAGGCGCTGATTTTTGTTTTAATATTACACGAATCATAATATCACTCTGCAAAGTTAACAGAACAAAACATTTGCATTGGAAACATGTAATTTGTTGGATCTGTTAGTTTATATTTAGTTAATTTTTAAAGGAGGAAACATGCCAAAAACGAGTGGTTAACAGTGATGACATTTTGTATAAAAGGGATAACTAACTAAGGATCACGCCGTTTCCCCGCAGGGGTAGGCAGAAGAGACGGACCGCCATATAACTCTGTCTTGGCACATACTCCTTGCTTCATTCACATTCATATATCGTCTCATACATACTCTTCTGTTATTCTGACTCTTTACATGACCCTATTCAAGTATTTGATTTACTTGATCGTGCCATGTCTTCCTCGGGCGTCCTCGATTTCTTCTTATATTAACTTTCATATCATATATTCTTTTCACACTCCTTTCTTCGTTCATTCGCTCTATATGTCCAAACCATCTAAGCGTCACTTTCTTGATCCTATTCATTACGTTTAAATCAGCCTTGTATTTTTTCCGGATATCCACATTTTTAATACGGTCATCCCTGGTTTTCCCGCACATATTTCACAAATCACTTTAAAAAAAAAAAAAAAATAAATAAATAAATAAACTAAAAAATAAATTAATTAATTAATAATTAAAATAATAATCATAATTTTAATTTAAAAATTGTGTCTATCTGATGGGACCTGCCAGGTAAGTATGTTCCTGTATATTTTCTTATCTAAACTAGGAATTAATATGTAATGATAGAAAGTAAGATCTGTACAGCGCCCTTGAGGTGATTTTTCACAAAAACGGCGCTATACAAATCGTCCAAATATTATTATTATTATTATACGTCTCAGGGATCTCATTTCCACAGCTTTCAACCTACTTTCTTCCTTACTCTGTCAGTTCCAAGCCTCACTGCCATACATATAAAAGGGATACTTTTTGTTTATAATACTCAAGGGTCCACGTGAAAAATAACGAAGATACGTATTATTACAATTACACAAAGTGCTATTTTATTAGACGTAGACAAAAAGCTTTGGAAAATAAAGTGTTTGAATTTAGGTTTAGGGCGGCAAAAAATTAACCTGCGCCATGCGCCGTTCGGCTTAGGGCCGGGCCTGCACGCGACACGCATAAAAGTTTAACAGAAAGGACATATATCACTGATTATCCAATAGATGTTGTTATTTTTTAACCCACTCTGTATCCCAATGAAACTTTCCGACTAGAATAGCAGGCGATGGCGATGTTTTGACAAGTGTAAGGCCAGGCGCGCACGGGTGCCTTTTGTCACGACAACAGTTTCATCACCATCTCCAAATCTATTGGAGTGTATTGAGGTCCGCGCACGCAGCGACATGACATCAGGGTGACTCTTTAGTTTCACTGGCCGGCGACTTTTGAGTGACAAAACTGTCGCCGTGTCTGCAGAATACTTTTGTACGGACTCTCGCGCGCGGGTGACGAAATGTCATTCGGTGACTCATCCGCCTGTTCGAAATCCACTGCCGGAATGAAAGGGTGACAGGTGACAGTCACTCACAGTGATTGGAAAACAGTGACGAAACTGTTGCTATACTAGAGATGGTCGATATTCCTGTTCCGGTTAAAAGGAACCAATTCCTAGCCGGTCACTGGAACCGTCGATATTATGTTTCTGAGGAACCGGTTCCAAATTTTGGCAAGTAAAAATATAGAAATCCTTTGTTCTTTTCGTGTTTTTTGGGCGAGGAACCGGCTCAAGTTATTTTCGTTTCTCTCAAATCTCTACCGACTAGTACTTTTTTGGCGAGGAACTTTTGTCGATTTGCCAGTACTTTCCGAAAAAATCTCCTTCTTGGAAATTTTCTGGCACCAGGAATCGGTTCCAAAAAGAACTAGATAAATAACCGGTTCCTCGCCGGTCACCGGTAACTGGAACCGCAGGTATGCCCAATTTTGATATCGACCATCTCTAGAATCCAACATCCTGCGAATTGATTGGCTTGTTACATTGTGTTACCGCACAATTACGAAATGCTCGCGCTATTTTCACCCCGTTTCGTGGTCCCAGGAATGTGCACTTTTTGCTGTACGGCTGTACGGTGTACGGGTGTACGGCTGTACGGGTGTACGGTCTATACGGCGCTCTCTGCTGCAGCGAGCTGTGCCCGTGTGGGACTGAAAAAGTCGTTAAAGTTTCTCTTTTTAGCTCGAGATCATAACTTGTTGCATCTTCTCGCGAGCCAACTGTTTACTCTAGGCGGAATGGCCGCTTCCACACTTACTCTTAAATTATTGTCTCTTCATGCGCTCTAAAATACTGCTTTAGTAGTACTTCTCGTATCTATGTGCATTTCTTTGTCTGAAAAAATATACTTTTGACTAGATAAATTTAATAATAATCAAAGAAATTCAAAAATAACTTTGTACAAGAACACGGATATTATTTAAATTTTTATGACCGAACGGTTTCGCTTAGCCTATGCATCATCAGGGTACAAAATTAAACTAAACAAAAAATACAAAGTGTGCCTTTATATATATACATACAGAGGGAGAACAAAATATAAAATAAAATAACAAAACAATAGAATAACATTTAAATCTTGGAGAAACAATGTATGTAGAGAGAGCTAATTATTTTTACCCAACCGATACAAACTTGCGATAAATCAGTTTCTCCGGGTTTTTACGTCGTACACCATGAGAGAGAAATAGACAACAAATATAATACTCCGCTTCTATGTACTGTCACAATGATCTTGGAGTCCTGGGTTACCGCGGGACTCCGCCCACATTTTTTATTATGCCACTAAACTTGGCACAACTATACGGTTTTTTAGGTTAGATGCTATATTTTTCTTGATATCAATACTGTGAAAAAGTGGTTATACGAAAACAAAAACATTATGTCGATATGTGATATGAATGGATGTATAAATACCCTAACCTTGATCTTAGCTCATCAAAAACTGACTACACTGCCTTGGATTGATCCCACTCTATATACTCTAAAATTTAAATTATAACAAAGGGACAGAGAGAAAGAGACAGATAATATGAATTGAAAGAGACAAAACGCCAACTGAGAAGGCAATTAAAGAATAATAATGATAAATTTTATGAGTTAAAGGAAATATACAAATAATATATATATATATATATTAAAATAATATCCGCGGTCTTATGCAATGTTATTTTTTCATTTCTTTAAATAATAATAATAATAATATTTGGATAATTTGTATAGCGCCGTTTTTGTGAAAAATCACCTCAAGGGCGCTGTACAAATCTTAATTTCTACTTAGTATTAATTCCTAGTTTATATAAATATACAGCATCATACTTACCTGGCAGGTCACTTCTGGCTCGACACAATCACCATATCATGATAACTTAAAATTTAGAATAACTTAAATTTTATTTTTTTTTTTATTTTTGTTTCTTTTTTTTTTTTTAGTTCTTTATTATTATTTTTCATTTTTAGGGCATGAGGGCAAATTTAAAATAAAGTATATCAATAAATATGCCAAACTACAAAGTGATTGCTTTCTACGAAAACATTATTAATAATAGATTGAGTTCGATGCATTAAAGTGTGCTTTACACGTGCAGATGAATGTTATTTAAACAACCCATGTTAAAATTGAAAATATTTATTTACTTTATTGTATACGCCCGAGTGGGCTTTTGCATATAAGGTTTACACTAAACAGTGAAAAAATTAAAATTATTTGCTCATACAAAATAAAGAAAAGTTGTGAAATAGTGTTTGATTACGTTAAATTAATATTGGTTGAAGATATATGAAATTATAGCCTTCTTGTATCTACATTCATGCCACATCTGCGTACATATTACCAACTACACAGAACCTAGGTACAAATGGTACAAGCGAGTGTTTGAAAGACTTAGTGCTGATGTTATTGTTACAACTAAATAGAATTTTGGTTCGAGTAGTTCTCGTTGGTAGGTGAAAGGAAATAAGGTTCAGTAAATCAGGGCTGTCTATAATACCATCGACTGTTGAAGGGGTTGAAAGTAGTTTCCATTTCCCGGACTGTCTTTTGTTTGGACTAACATTATTTTTATTCTTGACGAGGATGCTCTTTGTTGTTCTGTTGCATTTCTCAGATTTTGTTTTAGACAGTTTTTTTATCGTTTTTTCAGATCGGTGGGAAACATGTTATTGTCCCAGCATTTTGACAATGCACTTAAAATTCTTAGTGCTTCACTTGTCAACGAGGACATTAATTTTTGCATATTTTGCAAAAATATAAATAATTTTTATTTTACGTGATGTACGAATAACACAATCAGTAAGCACAATTATTTCGACCTACTCCAGTTGTTGGCTTTGCGAAACATAAAACTCTGGCTTACTTTAAATTGAATTAGCTAAAATATACACTGCAGAATACATATAATATATTCAAGGGTCGTGGGTGGCCTAAAATTAACCGTTATTGAGTTATGTCCGAAAATGATTTAAAAAAATTGTTAATTTAACTGAGCAAAACATATTTTTAAATTACTTATTTTTGTAACGTGCACAATGTACAGGCGTCGGCAGTCAGCGAGAAAGCTGCAGGTGGTGTAGATAGCGAAAAAGCACTGCTTTTATTATTTTAGCTAGGGTGTATTTAGAACTTTTAAAAATAGTTAAAAAAATATATAAATATATATAGTGAATAGCGCACAAGAGTCCCAACTGTTCCCGACCGTCTGGAGCCAGTGGGACTATGGCATACCCAATTGGGGTATGTTGTGAGGTTGAAGGTAGTGGGTATAGGAAGGAGATGGGGAAGACGGATCTTGGGAAGTGCCTGGCTATTCAGGTCTGGTCATCAAACACGGCTAATGCCATTTCAAGCAACGTTTCGATTCTGAATGGTGGTCTTTCAGTAGGGCGACACTCTGAAACGTGCCGCAAATATACTATATTTTATTTTGTATACATTAAATGTGTTATGATGATACATATTAATTAAATATAATTTATTTGCGCACGCCGGGTTTGAACTCGCGACCTTTGGATTCGTAGTCGAGTGTCTTACCACTTGACCACGGAGGCCGTCAAAAAGTGTTTAATCTTGGAAAAATATAGGCAATTATGTTTCTACCGATTTGATATTTCTCACCAATGTCAATTTTTTTTTCGTTTGAGAAGCTAGCACTGACCTTGGGAAATATATGAAGACCCCGCGGTAAGAACCTGTTAACTAACATTTTTGTCGAAAATGAGTTAGTATTCTCACTTAACTAATTTTGGTACGTTCCATCCAATGAACACACTTTTAGATCATGAACATGGAAAATCAAAAAGTTGAATATGTCGACTGCAAATTTTGTTATAACTGAAATATTTTTTAATGTCAAGAACACGTTATCTACGATAATAACATTGTATTGCAGAAATGCATTAAAATGCTAAATTATATATTAATTTAGTATGTTAGCTATTACATTCATTAAAATAGTTTGAGGAATTTATGATGGTACACACTTTTTTTAACAAAACGCAGAAGACTAAATATCTCAGAATGTCTCGACAGTTAGTTAACAGGTTCTTACTGTGGAGTCTTCAATATTATCCCTCCTATTAAAAATATGTAATGAACCTGTAAATAAAATTATAATTGGCATTATTAATTTAGCAATTCTTTCTCTTTATTCCAGCTCTGAAGACTCCCCCGGCCTTCCACGAGCAAAGGAAGCAGCTGGAACGGGCCAAGACGGGCGACCTGCTGAAGGCCAAGATCCAGAAGAGGCCGGACCGCCAGGAACTGGAGCGGAGGCACATCCTGGAGCACCAGGTTTGTAAAGTACTGTTATTGCATCCTCTTTATTCTTTTATATCTTAACAACTTGAAAGACTTTACTTTCAAACATTTTTTTTATATTTAAAAATACTTACCGTGTTAAGTAGAACCTCACTAATCCTGCGCTGCCTCATTCGGGGCGAGAGTTACCCTTCCGTACCCTAAAGTGAATCAAACGTACGATCCAACGGAGGGTGACATAGTTACCCCATTTGATTTTGTTTACTAAAGCGTTTTCATGACATAATCTTAGGTAATTCTCAAAGAGAAGTATATATTTATAATATTTTAGTAATTTTTATCTAACCCTCGTTCGGGGTTGCACTAGAACCCCAGTTAGGAACGGGAGTGTTAAACACGGCTCGAGTGTGAGCAATGTGTAAACAATTTAAATAATGTGCTTTGCTATCATCCATAAAATTTGACTAATTTAAAAATTCATCTGTTATTAAGTACATAATATTTATTATCATAAATAAAAGCTTTAACTTTTATTTTACTGAAATCCGGCACTATGCATAAGGTTTTATTTAGTCCCAGGTTAGTGAGATTCTACTGCACGTATTTTTTTTTATATTTTACTGTAAATTTTTTGTTTGTTTCAATTATATAGTTTAATGTTGTGAGTGAGGTTACATAATACCCATAAAATGTTTTTTTTAGATGTTTTTACTGGAGAAATGGTTGTCCCACTAAAATGGTGCCAGTAATACTATACATAAAATTTTCCATATATGTATAATGCCACAATGTTAATCTTTCCACAGCTGTGAGATCTCTGGGTCTTTGGCTCCTTAATATGGTGGCATTTATTTAAAATAAACATTTGGTCTAACAATTCTAACCGTATAATTATTTAAAAGTTAGTAAAGTGCCACATCAGAGGTTACCGAAGGTTGCCTGCTCACTTTTCGTATTTTGCACTGCCTCATTATTTTATTTCATGTCTTGCAGGTAATGCAAGGCATAAAATAAAATAATTACTCATAAGCGCTGTATTTATTACAGATTATTTATTAACTACTAATTGGTTATTCATTTGATCTCTTTATCATTCCAGGAAGGCCACGTGGACCCCAGCCTGGCGGAGAAGCAGCGCATGCTGAAGAAGGCGAGACTCGCCGATCAGCTCAACGACCAGTTGTCCCACAGACCTGGGCCGTTAGAATTAATACAGAAGAATATCCTTCACACAGATGAACCAATCGAGAGGGCCGTCAAGGAAGGGCTGGTTCCCTTCAAGGCCACCTGCGAGGGATCGCTTCGGCGACCCGAGCACCCCAGTAGTTATCAAACTGTAGAAGAAGACAGTCCCGTGGAAGATGGATCTCCACCGCTTCAGATCGCTTTAAGTCCTCCCCCGGCGGCCACGCTGGTGGTGACTTCAACACCCGTGCACTTTCACGCAGTTCTTCCCCCACCCACCATCTCCTTGGCTGATCTCTGCCAGAGCACCCTCCTTCCCCTAGCTCCTAGTCCCGTTAGCATTACCTCCTCCACCTCCACTCTTTCGCCGCTGAGTTCAGCCGCTTCCCCTCCCGCTCCCATCACCCCGAGGCCCATGCCTCCCCCCTTGCACGTGAGCCACACTCAGATTCAGCGGTCGGACGCGCCTGGGAAAGACAAGAACCGGAAGAAGTCCAAGCTGAAGGCGGCGCCCAAAGCCAGAACCATCAAGTTCCACGAATACAAGGGCCCGCCTAATGCCCACAAGTGTTCCTCTTCGCAAGGAGTTTCGGCAGCCGCGGCGGAGACGTCGTACGAGCTTCTCCTGAGGCAGCAGCAGCTGTTCCTCCAGTGGCAGTTGGAGTGGCAGCACAAGTATCCTCAGCTCATCCTGCCGGCGCCGCAGAAGCTCAGCTCGCACACCCCGCACATGATCCCTTCGCCAGCTCCCAGCATCACAACGGGGCCGGATTCACCAGAATCTTCCACTTCTTCGGTACACCCTCATCAGGTTAGATTAATGAAACATAATATTTTTGAAATTATCAGGTTGTTTTTAAAAATAAATTATCTTCTTTCAATACTACTCTCCTTCCTACGAAATATCGATATACAATATAATATTCTGTTTTTGTTGTTCCAGATTCCAACACCTCCTCCCCCGCCACCGACTGGCAGTCGTCTGGAAGACATGAAGGTGTCTGACCTGAAGGCAGAACTCAAGAGGAGGAACCTTCCCGTGTCTGGTGCCAAGCCTAACCTTATAGAGCGCCTCCGGCCCTTCCTCTCCGACTTCATGGCGTCTCCCTCGGAAGAATCACAAGACAAACTCAGTTCTAGTGTCGAGAGCTTAAACCATATCATGCAATCACCCGTCACTTCTCCCGAGAGCCAGACCGAAGCCATGGACGTGGAATCACAACCGCCCACTCCTCAGCCAGTTCAGCAAACTGGGGAAGATATTGTGAGAGAACAGCAGAGGAAGATTGAAGAACTACAAAGGGAGTTACACAAGTCCCAACTGCAGTTGCAACAGATTAGGGCACAGGCCCCCAGCACCCGCCAGGAACCCTCGCCACAGGACGCCGGTCACAACAGGAAACTCGCCTTGCACCATCTCCAGGCTAAGATACAATCCCACCAGCTGGCCTTACACATCCAACAGCTGCAAGCCCTGCAGGCCTTACAGGGCCAAGGGAATGCAGCCGCAGAGAAGAGGCAACAGGAGCACAGAGAGTTCCAGCGGAGACACAGTCCCGGGCCCTCTCTTCCTCCTCCACAAGCGCCTGCGCCCGCCTCCGCCCCCACCCTGCAAGCCGTGGAACCTCCCCGCTACATGCTCTCCCCCAAGCCCGGCTCCGACCACCTGTTGCAGCTCATCACTACGCAGGCGGGAGGGGAAGGTCTGAAAATGCAATTCACTATCAAAGAAGGAATCAACGGCCTGAATGGATTGAATGGACTCAATGGAAAAAAGAATGTAGGTCTCGTGTTGAACGGTGTCAAAGTAGTTCCAATAACAATATTGCCTTCGAATCCTCCTCCTCAGTATGAAGAGGCCACGAGAAACAAACCACCCCCTCCCCCTCCCCCGCCACCACTACCTCCCCCCAGCCAGTCTCCGGCTCCAACCATCAAGAGCCAGACGGTGGACGATGTCCTAGAGATCCTGATAAAGAACGGAGAGCTGCCGGCCTCCGCGGCCCAGATCCCTCACCAGACCTCCCAGGACGCTCTCAACCAGAACACGGATTTCTTGAACAGTGAGAACAGTTTGAACTCTGACAGTCTCCTACACGATGAGAGCCAAAACGATCTCCTGAACAGAAGCAACATCCACAATAACTTGCACGATTTAATTAATCACAATCAAATGCATTCAAATATGATAGATCATTCTAATTTACACAGTGAATTCTTAAATCAAAATAGCCCGCACAGTGAAATCAGCCTCAACCATAGTGACATGCAAAGTGATCTCCTAAACGAAAGTGATTCCCATAAAAACTTCCTCAATCAGAATAACCTAATGCTCAACCAGCATCAGAATAGCCCCCACGAACATATCAATGAAAACAGTGTTCTGGACGAGTTCATCAATGCCAATAGCATGGATTCAGTTAATCAAAACAGTTTGGGTGATTCCCTGATGGGCAACCATAGTGACTTTAGACATTTACCCGAGTTGAACAACTGTCACACGGCCCACGTTAAAGATGAAGACATGTCTCACGATTCTAGCAATCATATGAACACGTTTGATTCCGCGTCCAGTAGATTCTTAGGGGACGACGGAGACAGCAACATGTTTAAGTCGGAGATCATATCGGAAGACTCGATGCCACACGCGATGGGACACGACGAACTAAACAGCAAAGAAAACCAACACATGGACGAAGAGTTTAATTTGGAACAACTGCTTGGGGAGGATACCCACGACGGTTTGGATCTCAAGGAACTCGGACTTGATCTCGAGGGCTTGGATTCGATGGACTTTGGCCAGAACGATTGCCCCGCTCAGAACCAGACCCCCCGGGGCAGCGAGGTGATGGAACTGGACGAGTGGCTCGACAGCATGATGTCCCAGGGCAGTCAGCAGTGCGACCCCCTCCTGGGCGGGCCCCCGCGCCTGGCCTACAAGTCTGCCCCCCCACCCCGCCCCCCCCCACACCTCTCTTGGTATAAATAATGTGGACAGTGGAGGAAACGTGTATTATGACAGACATGACAAAAGAATAAATGTGATTTGAATAGTTAAGAGTTAACATGGTGCTGAGTTCTCTATACGTGGGGGGATCGCCCCCAGACATAATGTAAACAGAAATTATTAGCTTTTATAATGGGTAGTTGTACCAAGCGTAGCTCGGTGTGATGGACAAGTGGACAGTGGACAGTGGACAGTGAACAGTGAACAGGCCGCAGTAGTGAGTGAGGAACATTGTGAACCCGTGCTCGGGACTTTGGACATTTTGACGGGAAGAGAAAGGCCAATGATTATTCATTTGATTAACGTACAATATGATTGTATCTGGATTGAATAATAAGATTCTCCCTCTGTGTGTGTACTTAACTGTATTGCCATTAGAATAAAGAAATAACGAAATGCTTCCAATATCATTAGTTTAAGTGACTTGATGACCACTAATCATGTAAACACCTAAAGTAAAGCAACTAATTCACAGCTTGCGACACATTGTATGCGTGCTTAATACAATATGTTTGTTATGAACCTGTTTGAAAGTGATATATTTACACTTTAGATCATTTAAAGCTCATTGCCCGATGATGAACAATTAGTTTGTAAGATTTTGCCACCAGTTTTCCATTCAGAATTTTATGAGTGCGTGTGATATATTAATATAATTTTAGCCAAAATGTAACTAAATTCTTATTTAAACATACTATTAATTATATTTATTAAATATATAACAATTTAGAAACACGGGTGACGCCCTCCGTGGAAAGCGTGGATCCTTGTAATTGTTTAAAGGGAAATGATTGTTTAATTTACTGGAAGATTTTTGTTGCTGCATTCCTCCCAATTGACCAAGAGATATAGGAAGATTATTTTACATAATAATTATACCAACGCAGTGAGTGGAGTGGAGTAATGTTCCCAGTCCGTGTTTATAATAGGCTGCTAATGGCATCGCACTGGCCCGGCCCGGCACTTAGTAGCGGCTACCAGGGGTCGGCTCCATTCACCCATCGAGACATTCCAATGTTAATAGAGAAACAAACAAAAGTTATTACGGTGGCGCCATCCCTCGTGCCATCCTTGTTCTCCTCTCTCCTCCTTACTTGCCCCTTACTACACCAACCTTGGTATTATTATTTTACGCATTTAAGAGAATCCCCGATACTTCCTCCGCTGAATATCTCCTTCTTGTATAATAGTATTGAACCAATACTCAACTAGCGTCCAGTCTCCTCTCCTGTCGTCAGTTTGAAAACTGCATTTATCCACTCAGATATGAAAACATTGACGCAATGTTTTCTTGTCGTTTCAAATTGAATTCTAAATAACCAGCTTTCGATTTGTGATAATTTCCAGTTTGCCAAATTATTATTTTAATTATTATCTTTGTTTGTTATAGTGTTTAAATACTCACGGAAGACATTTCTTACTTCGCAAAACCCAGCATTACGTTATGTGTTTATAAATCATACTTTGGTTTATCTTTGAATGCTTTCCATCATCTTTAATATTATTTTATTCCATATAATCTATTTATTTATTTTTTTGCCTTTTTTTATTTTTGGGGTCGGACCAATTTTTTTCTCAGAAATGTTTGAACACCCTTCGTTAGAAATTATCTAAACCTTTGACAGGGGCGTCCTTCCTCTATCTCCTGTCTTCCGGCTAAACTTTACTCTGCAGAATTATTCCTGTGCGTACTGCTGGCTCATGTGTTTTCTTGGAATTCTAAATCTTTCAAGTATCCCTTTCAATATTGTATTTTTATTAACGTGTTCAGATTAATATGCAGATTAGCCCAATTCCATTTATCATCTTGATTCAGTACCATCTACAGTCAAAGTGAAATGATGTTTGGATTATGGGCAGGACCAGCTTGAATAGAGGTTCTGAAGATAAATAGGAAATAATCTGTTATTATTATTTATTATATACAAATAGTTTATAATTTGTATTTATTCTATCCAAATAACATTAGGGTATAATATATATCTATTGTTAAATCTATATTTTTGGTTTTCTGAACCAATTATTACAGCCGTTTTACTAAAAGTCCATTTCTTCAAATTTACATTCTAAATAGTATAGTATATTTATCTCAGTTTCTTATGACTTTTTGCCCACATCTATAATATTTTCGAATGTATAATTTAGTGAAAACTCCTACCTACATATAGTGGAAATGTAAAAAGAAAAAGCAATATAATTGCAGTTATTTGTAAGTGAGCAAAATTTTGTAAAAATTTGTAATCTCTCGTAGTTTTGATGTATTTTCTACTGCATATATTGACAATCTGTAATAGGTAATAGACCCTTCATTAGAATGGTAATCAAAGTCAACCAAAATCAACAATATTATAATTACAATACATAATATTAACGCTTGTTGGAATATTATTTATAATTTGAAACTGATCATTTTGGTGGAATTCCATTTTAATATGAATGTATGATTCAAAAACCTTTGTAGGTCAAAAATAAATAAGTTACACAGGTTTTTAAATGGTAAATTTATACTTGCTGAAATAATGACATGCACACGAACACTGCTTTACTTTTATAGTAATCTCTAGTGCCAAAATCATACTTTTATAATCAATCTACTTTGGTCTCAACTATTTATTAACTAGTTTAATAAACATGAAAGAATTGTTTTTCATTTTGTATTTGTAATGTTTTGGTACTTATGTTAATTCCCTATCAATAACAATAATTTATGATAACAACTTCACTCGCTTATGTGAATTTCACATAACTGAAATATTTCAGTTCAAACTGTCAGTTTTTAAAATTCCCGATTGTTATATTAATATTAATGCAAAGTTTATTATTGTGTGACTTACGATTTTCAAAATATCTGGGTGTTCTGTTTTTGAAATTCCAATTTGTTTAAAGAATTTGAATGTCCCGTGATGAATGTTTATAAAACGTAGATGCAAATGTTTCGATACAACGCATAGATTAAGGATCGTTGCACACCGTTGTTGCGTTGTTGGTCCCGTTGGGAGTGCATCAGGTATTTGGGTGTTTGAGTTGATTCCAAGGAAAATCCCAACAAACTCTCTACTCGCCCGGTAGGGAACTGTCAAACTAAATAAATTAGATAAAGTAGAAAATGCTAGCAGAATCAGTAGATATGTTAATTGACTGACGAGTGAGATAAAAATTTGCATGACAAATAATATTCAGTTACTTGTTACGTAAGGAGAACGTTATTATTTAATAAAGGAAGGTATTTTCGTTTTTTTTCTTGTGTAAATCGGTTAGGCCTTTAATAATAATCTTATTATTATGATTATACTGTGTAAATGGACCGTGTACATATTGACCTCCCCTGCCTTTTACTTTTAAGAATATGTTGGACAAATTATTATTTGATTTAAAATATACATTGTGTATGTTGTTGACATCGGTTGTTTTATTTATTTTACATGTTGCCCCTGCTTACATAATACCCCTAGCTGGACGGACGAAGCCTCTCTGCTTTGTAAGAAAGTTGTAAATCTTCACCCTGTAGCAAATGGAATAAGTCGTGCATGTCTCATGAACACGTAGCAAGGTCAAGTGGTATTTTTACTACCCATATGAGTCAGAGTAACCTGATGTTACTCGTTTTCCTCAACCATGAATGTTTCGCAGCATAAAAAACAATAATAATATTTGGGTAATGTGCACAGCGCCATTTTTGTGAGAGCCCTAACGATCGCATTAAAGAAGTTTTCCAATTATTTTTTTTAAAGTTTAGTTCATATTTTCCAATGAAGTGTTTTCAATTTGTTTGATTTCCTCGCAGGCAGCGAAGGATAGAGAATAAAATAGGTTTTTAAATAATGAGACCAATTTGCTGTATCATTAATTATAAATAATTACCTTTGTGAGTATGTACTACCGCTCCAGTGTGAACTTTTCAAATTTGGAACTATGTCAATTGAAGTGATCAAATTAAAAAAAAATGATTGTTTTTTATCCCTACCTACCTATAATGTATTTTAGTAGACATTATTATATTAGGCAGCTTGCATGGTCGAGTGGTAAGATGCTCAACTACAAATCCAGAGCTGGCGGGTTCGAACCCGGCGTGCGCAAATAATTTTTATTTAATTACTATGTGTCAAAACACATTTAATTGATACGAAATAAAAATAAAGTATATTTGCGGCACGTTCCAGAGTGGTAGATACTCTAAGTATCGCCCTGGTGAAAGACCAACATTCAGAATTGAAACGTTGCTTGAAATGGCTTCAGCCATGTTTGGTGACCAGATCTGAATAGCCAGGTACTTCCCAACCTTCCTCTTTCTCATATCCTTCTCCTCCCCACTACCTTCAGCCTCACGACATACCCCTATTGGGGATGTCATAGTCCCACTGGCTCTAGGCAGTTGGGAGCAGTTGAGACTCTTGTACGGTATTCACGTAAAAAAATAAATAATATTTAAATATACACTCACTTCAATTGAAGTTTAACTCGCAAAAAAGAGATTTGAATTTATCCGGTTATTTGTTCAGTTCTTTTTGGAACCGGTTCCTCGCCGAAATAGCACGTACTAGTCGGTAGAGATTTGAAATCGAAAAGAACTGGAACTGGTTCCTCGCCGAAAAACACGTACGGTAGAGATTTCAAAGTGAAAATAACTGGAACCGGTTCCTCACCACCAAAATAAAAATCACGTTCCTTTAGTTCTTCCTTTCACGAAGTACTTTGAAGTCGGACTTCAATTGAAGTACTTGTAATAAAGTACTTCTTTATGGGCTTTGAAGTTCACCTTCGCAACTGTACTGCTGCAAATTGAAGTAGTTCTTTGTAATCTAGCTTCCGTTGAAGTATTTGTTTAATGAAGTAGGAACTGTTGCCAAAAGAAGTAGTTTCAAAGCGGTCACAACGCTAGTTGGGAAGAAAATAGTCCGGAAGGAGTATGACCGTGCAGGTACGGTTTTACCTTTTAAAAAATGATGATCGATATCTTCCCAAAAATTGTAGGTTACCTCCAGCTCTGAACAATTCGTCAGAACTTTAAAAAGTTTTTAGCGATGTAGCTGTCATACCGACTGAGTTATTCGCTTTTCAAATATTCCCTGACTTCACCGTTCTTCCGTTGGTAGTCATCAACATTTTTATAACGAGCCACGTTTCGCGTGAAATAAAACGCCGATGTTTTATACTAAATAACGTGTATATTTATCATATATTATACGATTGTGTCGACAGTGATTTAGTTTAGTTTGATCAGTTTTTGACAATTCAAAATTCAGTAGTTTATTGTTCGTATTAACATTATGAACACCTGTTTTACTGTGTATTTCGTACTGATAACTCGTTAAATTTATATGTTTTATTTTTATAAAAATGGTTAACCATTTGAATGATCAAGACATTGCTTATATTTTGTACGAAACTGAAGATGAGGATGTTTTCTTGAAGATTTACCGATTCATTTGGATAGCTCATACAAGAAAACAATTTTAGTTAGTGAAGACAATTTTATTCTTAATTACATAATAATTAGAACAGTGTTCAAAATTGATAATATACTCGTATAAATATACATAATAAGGGTTCCTATTAATTAAATAGTTTAAGCATAACTAGTAAAATGTGTGTGAAAACAAAGTTGTATTTCTCATTCGCTTTGGCATCACTAAAATTGCGGTAAGTGAATTAAAGTTTTTATAGGTTAAAAAAACATTATCTGTTCTGATTGACCGACGGTTTGTAATTTCCGAAAAAGCATTTATGATTTTTCATTCATAATAGTGTATTATTGTTTTTTTGCCAGTTTCTAAGTAAAAGTATATTGAATTTTAATATTCTATGGTTTGACATTTAAAAAAAATAAAAATTGAATTATTTAAAAAAAATCACCCCCGCGGTATAGAGTTGGTGCCGGCCAATACTCGCACAGATGCATAGCTTACGTACAGCATGTCGAACTGAATGAATAGGACACGCATTTACAATATCAACATAAACACTCGCTGTCCCTTTTCCACTAGTGACAATAAGTAGGCGTAAACAAGAAAAAGGGCTCATTCTTTACGACACATCGTAAATACATCGCCACCGGAGCGTATACCGATACACAATAAACCCAACGCTATGCATGTATTGTTTGTTTCAACTCTCGTTGAGCCAGCTATACCGATTTCTTCTCAGAAACTCCCTACCTGACAGGTTAAAGCAACTAATGTTTTTTCTTATAATTCAAGTTACGTCCCTTGATTTTTCACGGGTAACAACTAGTATACCCTAAATTTAAATTATTGCTTTGAAATGAGGTTTAAGACTTGACAAAAATATGCATATTACGCATATCTGTTTGTGTGATACCTGAAATAGCAATGGCTCTTGAATGGTGACCTCTGGTATTATGAAAAATGTATATGACTACCGGTATGAATTTACAAGTCAACCTCACTATTTTCAGCTCACAATGTCATTTTTACTGTGAACTGAAATTCGCAAAAAAATAAGACAAAGCGCCATACCATTATTATCCATTCCACGTTTTTCAAAACCGAGTGAAATTCGGGCGAAGTCGTGTAGAAATACTTGAATTATTTCTTATTCGACAGCACCACCAGAGTCCCAACAGCTCCTTATGCCATTCCCACATTGGGGAATGTTGTGAGGTTGAGGGAAGTGGGGAGGGGATGGAGATCCGCATAGGTATGTCCGGAAGTATCTGGCTATTCAGATCTGGTCACTAAACACGAAACCAATTTAAGAATAGTGATTGGTGGTCTCTTACCAGGACTATACTGAGAGTATCTACCTGGAATCAGTCCTATCTGGAATGAAGTGTACATTTAAAAAAAACTTTCTTAATGGAATTTCGAATCGCTTACCTTTCTGATACGGAGATCGTCTGCTTCTAGTAAAATATTAAAAAAATACTTAATGCGACACGGTACTCCAAAAGCTAATGGCTTGCCTAAGATTCACATTTGAAGTAATTCTGATGAATCTGTAACAAACATATTGTAGAACTAAGGAACTATAATGAATAAACGTAGTAGGTAATTGTCAAATGATAGTCTTTAAGGTTAGGTAGATCACTTTATTTACGAATTTAAACACGCTGACGTAAGTAATGACGAAACAAGAGGTGTTTTCCGTCACGAAGGGTAAACCGAAGTGTCAGCGAGCAAATGCATCCTTTCCCGCTAGAAACACCTTCCTCTGCTAGGCTGTTAGGTGCGCCCTGTTGCTGACCATGTAAATAGATATTATAATACGCCTAAATAGACGTTATAAGAGCTAATGTTTTTTGAGGAAGCACTCGGGATGTAAGTAATTCGTATTTTAGATTGATAAAACCTGACCCAAACTATTCACATTCTTACCATAAAACGATTTTAAAGTAATTAAAATCGATTTTTAGCAATAAAATTAGTGGTAAGGACCAGATTTTATTTTTCTATGCCATGAATTAGTTAATTCCCGAGATATTCTTCGGAAAAAAAATTAGATTATAGTAATATGTTCATCAGATTTAATCAAAATGAACACCTCGCGCAGAACACCCTGCCTGCTACAGCAAATTCGACCCTATGCCGCTCAATACACCTTGTATCAAAAATTCGGTTTTTCAATACATTATTTGTCTTAGGCCGTTTTAGTCTCAGTCGTTGTTCGAGAGTCGGCGGATAGAGACATCGGAATGAATACGCTGTGCCCGTAAAAAAACACTGTAATTGGGTACTCTTACCGCCTTGGCAATTTGCTGCCTGGATCGGTGTGCTCCAATTGCGCTTGCACAAGACCGACCCTGCCTACAAAGTGTGTATTTTTAGCTTTAAGACGGTTACAAATAAAAATGTTGACCGTCCCTGCCGATAGCGATAACAAACAAGAGACCATACGTGCGTGACACTGAATACGTTCATCTCTAGAAGTGTGATCTATACCGATATGAAAGAAAACTGATAACTCTCTGACTTTCCCACATAATGTGAGAACTTTTGACTCCTAGGCCCCAAACAGGCAAATGATACTGATTGACCGGTTAGTTGAGTGGAAAAACGCGTCAGATTCCCACCCGAGCGACATGCGTTCAATTCCTCTGCTAGCTAAGTCCTCCATCATTGCACAATCAACATCTTCCGCTTATTGTGATGGTAGTAGGAGTTTTTCAAATATTTTCAGGTTATTCGTAACCCGGGAGTGTTTGTCTTTCTTTAAAGGCAGGCTTATTGCGAGATGGCAATTTATTCCAACCAACCGATAATATTAACTTTTTGTACCAAAATCGGAGTATCGGAGCCGAAGGTTTGGAATAAACACAATCCGGAAGTAAAATGCATAACGAGCCTTAATAGAATTTCGGTTCAAAACTTCGAGTGGTACCTATCTAAGGCAGTGTAGTCAGTTTTTGATGATTTTTGCCGGACTCGGCAGACCTGGGCGGTATTTATACATCCATTCATAGCACATGTCGACATGATGTTTTTGTTTATTCGTACAACCACTTTTTCACAGTATTGATATCAACAAAAATATAGCATATAACCCAAAAAACAGTTTAGTTGTGTCGAGTTTAGTCGCATGTGAAAACATGCGGGCGAAGTCCCCGGAAACGCCGGAGACCAAGATCATTCTTACAGTACATAAAAACGGTGTGTTGTTTTTGTTGTCTCTTTCTTTCTCATGGTGTACGACGTAAAAGCCGGGAGAAAGTGATTTACCGCAAGTTTGTATGGGTTAGGTAAAAATAATTAGCTCTCTCTCCATACATTGTTACTCCAAGGTTCGAACTGAAAGCTTTTCTTTTCGGACTCTTATATCTCTAAATTCAATATACTCTATACTCGTACTATTCTAGAGTTCCTTGCTTTTTTAATTAAACTTTTTTTTTCGTTAATTTTCTTTGGATAATAATGTTATTAAAAAATCATTACGATTTCGCCAGAAGTAAGGAAAATATGAGCTTACTTCGGCACACGGACACGCCCACTGCAGACTTCTGTCCGTCTATCTCTTTTTAGCGTGTCTTCATGTTGTGTCTAGTCGACCCGGTGACGCTGCTCCACAGGTGTGCCGCGTGGTGCGTGGTGCGTGGCGCGTGGCGTGGTGTTGGGTGGCGTGGCGCGGTGGTGTGCAAACGCGCGTGCGTGCCACGCGCTGGTCGCGGGATCGATAGCTCACCTGCTCGAGCCCGGCTAATGTGATAGATTGGGTACTCGCCCACTAATAATACCTGATGTTTTCTCGATTTTTCCGAGAATTTTCAGGGCGTACGCGACGCGGGCTGAGTTCAGGGTTGAAATATGAAAAAAATAAAATATTTATGCTTTACGGCACAAGAATTCCATTTACCGGGGCCTGGGGATCTACGGGATCCCACTTTGGTGGATGTAACAAGGGTCATCAATAAGTGAGGAAGGGGAAGGAAAAGGGCATACTGACGACCTCCGTGGTCGAGTGGTAAGACGCTTGGGTATGAATCTAGAGAGCACGGGTTCAAACCCGGCGTGCGCAAACAATTTTTATTTAATTAATATGTATCATCACACAATTAATTCATATAAAATTATACGTAGTATATTTGCGGCACGTTCCAGAGTGGTAGATCGCCCTGGTGAAAGACCACTATTCAGAATTGAAACGTTGCTGAAAATGGCTTTACCCGTGTTTGGTGACCAGATCAGAATAGCCAGGTACTTCCCAACCTTCCTCTTCCTCATCTTCTTCCTCTCTCTACTACCTTCAGCCTCACAAAATACCCCAATTCTGGCTGCCATAGTCTCACTGGCTCCAGACGATTGGGAGCAATTCTCTTGTGCGGTATTTACTTTAAAAAAATGTAATTTTAGGAAGTACTATTCAGATCTGATCACTAAATATATAATAGATAAAGTCTACTCTCATAAATCTTTTTTTTTTAAATTTATTTTAATAAACCATTTTTTCAAAATTCCTGTAAATTTTTGGTTTTTGCTGACTCGTTTTTGAACAGTTTTATACGAGGCCTGTTCAAAAGAATTGAATTTTGAATTTTCGCGGGCTGTGTACATTTGACTTTCGATTTTTTTTTGTAATGTTGGTACACATATGTTTATCAAATGTTAGCAATATCAGCCATTTTGGATTAGTGGTTTGTTTTTGATAACTGGAAAAGTTAGTCACGTTTTTGTGTGTTCTTCGATTTCTTACTTATGAAATATATATTGCCAACTCAGAATTTTCTTACGTTTATTGCTGAACCCAAACTGACTCTTGTTTTTTATATTTATATTTTTTATTTTATTTTGTCTTATACTATTGTTCATAATATGTTCTGTTGCCATTGCTTTATATATTTACAAGTAGAACCGCTTTGTCAAATACTTTTCATCTCTTCCAGGCTCATATTATTTAACACCATTATTGATTCATTCACATTTTAAAATCATGATGTTTAAATTCGTATCTGTTATATTTTAGTAATATTTAACCAAAATCTGACGGTATTAATACGCTAAGCCGTCTTCGGTACACGATTCGTTAAATCGCTAAAGTAACAATACTGATAATTTTCGCTCACACGTAAAAAAGTTTGAATTTTTGTTCCGATTACGCCATTTTGCGATTTACTCAGTATGTCCCTTTTGACGTGTGTATCAAGGCTAAACTAGTCTTACATTAATGTTCCACTGTTGAACCAGGATTAATATTTTATCTGTATGATTATTTGTAACTTTATTTTATCATCTACTCGTATATAAGGAGCACTGTGGGATTCATTTAAAAAACATGACCTCTGAATGGAGTCACAAAATCTTCACGTTTAAGTTTTTCCTGATAGAACGCACTTAAGGTGAAATATCACAAAGCTGCACTATATAAATGCAATGTTATTATTATTGACCGGTCGGTATCTGAATGGCAAACGCGTCGGATACCCACTCGGGCTTCGTGGGTTCAATTTTTTCTGCTGGCTAAGTCCTCCATAATTTCACAAGCAACATCTTCCGCTTATTATTATGGTAGTAGGAGTTTTTAAAATATTGTCAGAGGATTCGTAACCAGAGAATGTATTTTTTTTCTTTAATATATATATATATATATATACGAGTACATATATTTAATTATTGAAGGTACTTTTCTATTCTTTTCTCGTTTCTATTCTGAATGACGGTTTATCACCAGGGCTTCACTGAGTGATCATTCCACTCGTATGGTGACATCATTTTAAACAAAAATGACCAATTATTAAAATTCTGTAAAGACAGTAATAAATTACCTATTATTATGTGTTGGATCCGAAGCTACGATAAAACACCCGATGTGTTTTCAGCTTCAGATGAATTTGGAAAATAGTGGACTGTAAAACGATAAAACTATACTACTCGATGGAAGTGTCTAATTATGGATGTGGAGAGATAATGGAATAAGGAAGTAGGAAACTAATTCACTCACCGATAAAGTTGAAGTTCTTACACATTTTATTATTAACGAACACCACAACAGAAAACACACTTAATTTAATATTACTTGAAATACAACAACAAACCGAACGACCAAGCGAGACACCAACGAACGAACACGTTTTTTCACATAACTGTCTTCTGTTTCGGTTGTCACTTGTTTTCAAACTCGGTGTTGTTGAATACGGAATTCGAATATAGTGAAATGGTTGGACGGGGTAGGAACTGGATAATAAACAAGAAGGTAAGAACCTTACAAATTATCTATTTGAAATCCAACTTTATGAATATCTCCTTCAGAATCCTTTCCAATAATCATAAAAAAATAGTATTTTCAATTGTAGTAGAATCAGCTAAAAAAACAACATGGCACCAACTTATTATAACCATTTTATTGCTATATAACACTTTGTTCAGTTCCTGTTCAGTTTTTTTAGTGTATTAGCTTCGTGACAGCGGTAGAAATTACGGCATTTCCAACATAAAACAACAAAAAAGTAATCTTGACGTGAATTGCGCTTTAAAAAATGCGGCATGCAACACGCGTAGCACTGGTGTTATGATGGTTGCGTTTCACAGGCGCATTACCATTGAAAATATAGGCGCACCTCGCTTATACAGCAGGGTGCGTTTCAGAGCCCCGTGATTTATTAGTCCTAAGCCTAATTGTTTTATTTTATTAGAGAGACAAAGAGTTATACAGCGAACAAAATAAGTACCTACGTTAAAAAATAGCCTATTAAAGGTTTCCCCTTAGTTATGATAAATATTACCCGCTTTAATACGAATTTAAAGTACTATATAATAAATGTTACCTTAAAATCCGCATTAAAAAGTGTTCTATTCATGTTCGTGTTGGTCTGTTTATAATACCACTAAACTAAAAATTATACATTTTAAAATATTATTATGAAATAAGTTTTCACATTTTCATTTTATTTTACTGTGTGTAAGGTTTTTTTAGTGTTCTGTTAGTGCTGTTAATTTCTTCGAAGTTAATTGTTTGTATTATGTTTTTTTAATTATTTTACGAGTGGGTTTTTTTTTATTAAACGATTATAACGTTGGTATTATATTGCAATGTAAACAACGTTTGCCTACCGATACGGGCATGTATCTATAAACCTAGTTTGGTTGTAGTAAGATCTGCAGTAAAATATGCATATCATTGCTGGAAAGGCAAAAGGGCTTAAGCGACAATATGCTAAAAATGAGTTAAATATGCAGTTTTTATCAGTTTTTTTCTGCATCGAATGCTCTGACTCTCGTTTGATTCTGAAGACTTTCGTGGGCCTTCAGCCATCTAAAATATATTTACCATTTGGAAGAGGCCTTGACCCAGTTATTTAAAAAAAATCAACCAGGTACTGAAGACTTGTGAATTTTATTGTAAAACAAAAAAAAAACTTCAAAGTGCTATAGTATAAGCTTTCCAAAATGGCACTTCAGCCTTTTTGCCTTTCCAGCGACGATATAATCTTAATAAGTTTAAATTATAACCTTGGAAAATGCATCCTAATTTATAGAAACGTATAAAGTTTCTAAAAATATGGTAAAAAAGAAATTGGCATCTTTGATTGAAACATCCTGCAGGAAAAGGATATTTTCAATAAAATCTGTTAGTATTTTTTATGGTGTCGTTTTAGCAAAGCGCCATAAAGCAAGGCATACCTACGCCCGAGTAGGCTGGATGTGCTTTCGAATGCGTCGGCTTAAAATGGTTTTAAGGTGGTAACGTTTCGGTCTAACTCTTGAAAGCCCCATCGATTCCCCTCGCCACCGCCTCCCAAATCCAGATAAGGTACTATTGAATGGCAAATCGATTTCCCAGGTGAGGCAGCTCTGCATTAAATGAAACGGCAGAGATAGTAAAGTAATTGTCAATTAAAGTGACAAACAAAAGTAATGTGTTTTCTTTACTTATGTACAGCCTGTCATTGAGCTAGTTAGCTGGTAGGCGATCTGCTGTAAGTAACTGATAAATCCAAATGACAGTCGAGAAACTCACAATGCAGTGTAGTAGAATTTCGGTCCAAACTGAAAACTTACCTTTTCAGACTCTCATATCCTTAAATTCATTAAAATAATCTCAACATAATCTGTTTCTCGACGAATCACCTTTAGATGTAAAAAAAATTAACCAAATCCTGTACTGTACGACATATTCAGAAAGTTCATTTTTTAATTTCGCTCAAAAAATAAATAAAATAAAAATAAATAAATAAAAATAATAAAAAAACATAATAATAATTTTAAGTTAATAAGTATGTCTATCTGATGGGACCTGTCAGGTTAGTATGTTCCTGTATATTTTCTTATTTAAACTAGGAATTAATATGTAATAATAGAAAATAAGATCTGTACAGCGCCCTTGAGGTGATTTTTCACAAAAACGGCGTTATCCAAATCATCCAAAAAATTATTTTTATTATTATTAGTTTATTTTACTTTGAAATTAGAATTAACTTTTAAGATTTATGCTTTTTATTTCCATATTAATTATTGAAAAAATATCAATAATTTTCAACGTAAATATGAAACTAATCGAACAAATCAGACCTTCAAAATTTCTTTTCTTAACCATAAGCTAAGCATATACGCGTATACCTACTTATGATGTAGATAACTTCGTGCATGTAAAATAACATCGCAAGGAAACCTTCATTATACAGTGAACAAGCATTTCTTATTAGTGTAACATTGTTCTCCCAACTTCAATATCTGGACTCGCGGCAAACAAGGTTCTGAATTCTCGACAAAATCTCAAATTTAGAACATGTTTCAAGTGACTTCTCTCGTTAAACTTTTGATTGCCTCGATGATGAAAGAAGCACGGGAGATGCGTACCAATCATATTGTGTTACGATTAACGATGGTCACTCGGGAAATACCCTGAACTACCCTTATTCCTCATCCCTCATCCCTCATCCCCTACCCGTAGAAACGGAATTAAATACCTTTCCTCTCGCAAACGTTTACCCACATTGGAGAGTGCAATAAACGACTAGGCTTCTTATACAGAGATGTAACATAAAACAAACCACCGCGCCGAGTACCGAGCACCAGCCCTTCGGAATACAATCGTTTCAAACAACAAGGGTATATTTAACTGAGTTTCATTTGGGTTCTGCCTTTCAATTATCCCTTGCTATTTCACTACACAATAGATGTTAGTTATTTTCTAACTTTGCAAAGCGCCCTCGAAGTAATATTTCACGTAGATGGCGCAGTTGAAATTAAACAATTTCATAATTTAATTAATTTATTAGACTTTCCCTCCGCTATCCGCCATGTAAATTAATAAAAAAAACAATTAATAACCTAATTGGCGCTCACAGCAGTCATTAGCTTCAGATTGGCGCAAAATTGTATCAAAGCGACTTGACAGCTGGAGAAATTATATCGCTGATATAACAATTTAATTTTAGCAGATTTGTAACAAAATATTGATACAGTGAAACTTTCAAACAACTTCTAGTTAAAATATTTACCAAAATAGTAAATATAAACGTTCAAATAATGTGTTTAAATGTTACAAAAGTCATGGTAATATCTCGTAAAGGCATGCCATATGGTATATAATGATAATTATAATGTTAACAAACTCAAATACACCAACACTTGTATTAGCTTCTTATAAGTAATTACTAGTTAACTAGAACACCCACGACGGCCTCCATGGTCGAGTGGTAAGACGCTCGACTACGAATCCAAAGGTCGCTGGTTCAAAGCCGGCGTGCGCAAATAACTTTTATTCAATTAATATGTGTCATAACCATTGACGTATATAAATGGAGTAAACATCAGCGTTCTAAATATGGGCAGCCAAACTGAGGCCAATTGGCATCGTAGAGATTAGAGATGGTCGATATCAGAATTGGGTGTACCTGCGGTTCCAGTTATCGGTGACCGGCGAGGAACCGGTCATTTATCCAGTTTTTTTGGAACCGGTTCCTGGTGTCAGAAAAGTTCTACGAAGGAGATTTTTTCGAAAAGTACTAGCAAATCGCCAAAAGTTCTTTCCAAAAAAAAATCACTCGTCGGTAGAGATTTAAAAACGAAAAGAACTGGTTCTTCGCCCAAAAAAACACGAACATAACATAGGATATTGATATTTTTGTTTGCGAAAATTTGGAATCGGTTCCTCGGAGAAACAATGTCGACGGTTCCAGTGACCGGCTAGGAACAGGTTCCTTTTACCTGGGAGAGGAATATTGACCATCTCTAGTAGAGATGAGCCGTGTATGAATCTCCTGCGGTAAATGCAAAATGCCTACATGTACGCTAAGATACTGCACAAGTCGTTCTGGAAGATATGGAAAAAGCAATGATGTAACCTTCCATTAATAATTAGAGTTTTTCATGATCAATATTCCTGAAAATTGTCTTTTTTAATGTTAAAAAACGATTTCGACCAACACGGGCAAATGTCATTCGGGTGTCACTCGGGTGATTTGCCGGAACTGGCCGAAAGCATCAAATGTCTGGTTCGTTCGCGGTCGGGAGGAGTCGGTCGACATCGGCACCTTCCCGCGCTGGGAAAATATTTTAGACAGACTTTCCAAGGAACGTGGACTCAATTTATTATAACTCAATAGTCATAATCTCAGAACAATAATATACAAGAGAGAGCGCTGCTGTAGTCATTTCTGATGAGCTTTGCCGGACTCGGCTAGACCTGGCCGTGGCTAAGACTAGGACTAGAGTATTTATTCATAGCACATGTCGACATAATGTTTTTATTTATTCGTATAACTAATTTTTCACAGTATTGTTATAAACAAAAATATATCATAAAACCTAAAAAAACCGTTGACTTATGTCCATTTATGTCGCATATGAAAACGTGTGGGAGGAGCCAAGGGTGACGCGGGACACTTACACTACTTTAAAGCGGTGTGATAATTTGGGAAAAATTGCTGTCTCTTTCTTTCTCGTGGTGTACGCCGTAAAAACCCGGAGAAAGTGATTTATCTTAAATTTGTATTGGTTAGGTAAAAAGAATCAGCTCTCTCCATATATTGTTACTTCAAGGTCATAATACATTTAATTCATGTAAAAAAAAAAAAGTATATTTGCGGTACGTTCCAGAGTGGTAGATACTCTAAGCATCGCCCTGGTGAAAGACCACCATTCAGAATCTAAATGTTGCTTGATTGAAATAGCTTAAGCCGTTTTTGACCAGATCTGAATGGCTAGATACTTCCCAAGCTTCCTCTTCCCCATCTCCTTCCCCTCCTCACTACCTTCAGCCTCACAACATAATCCTATTGCGGATACTAGACGGTTGGGAGGAGTAGGGACTCTTGTGCGGTATTCACTATAATTTTTATATTAAGACTTTATACTAAGACTTTTATACACATTTTCGTTTGTCATAAACGTTACTCCCGAATAGAGTAGAAGTTCAAGTCTCGGTTGCAACCTAATATTTGAATTTACTGTGTCTTCTTCTTTTTCATACTTCGTTAAAAAATATTGATATTGCTTAAAAAATGAATATAGACAAGTTATCTGATATAACCTTGTTTTGTTGTTTAAAATCTTCTATTGAATTATAAATAACAGTTCCGTATTACATAAAAGGATACGGTTTAAAATACAAATGCGTCAAACACGTCAATAAAATATTGTCATTGTTTTATAGTGACAATCCCTGAGGCGTATGTGCCATAAAATCATATATGACCCTATTAAAAATGTGAATATCCGAAAAGAATGCAAGGCTGATGTAAGCGTTATGGATAGAATCAAAAAGGTACCCTTAGATGGTTTAGGCTTGTAAAGCGAATGAACAAAGAATGGAGTGTAAAAATGATATATGAAGCGAATTGAAGTGAATTGAAGAAAAAGTCGGGGACGCTCGAAGAAAACATGGCACGATGAAGTGAATCAAATACTTGAATCGGGCCATGTGAAGAGTCAGAATAACAGAAGAGTATGTATGAGACGATATATGAATGTGAATGAAGCAAGAAGTGTGTGCCAAGACAGAGTTATATGGCTGTTCGTCTTCTCTGCCTACTCCTGCGGAGGAACGACGTGATGGTCAATTAGTCACTATATTTGTATAAAATACATGTTTGTTTAAATATGACAAGACTTTGGAAGCATTGGACAATTATTATTTGTAATGTGAAGGTAATTCATTTTTTTTTTAAAGGTTTATAAGAACATATAATATATTACCTTTTATTGTAATTCGTATACGAATAAACATTAAATGGTATGGTTTAGTAAAAATATTGTTAAATCTAGTTTCTGTTTGAATTGTCTTTACTTTTATTCTTCTGTTGTATTATAAAGTTGTAATTTTTTCATGTTCATTTTTCAAATTTACCTTTGCAGTTTTGTAATCCTGAAAAACAAACTCAGCTTGTAGCAAAATACCTCATTACTCACATCATTGGAGGTCAGAACACGATTCTTACCGTCGCCACCCGAAACCTACACACAAAATTTCAGAGAAAAAATTACAAAAAAATACCCTGGAAAACCCTAATTTAGAAATTTGAGATAAATAAAAATGTTCTAAAAATATTACTTTGAATATCAAATGGAAAATAATACACTTAAATAAGTACATCTTTACTGTGAGGGTGGATTAACAGTATGAAGCAATATATAAATTTAGAAAGCCCCAAATCTAATAAATATTATTTAAATAAGACCCTCTTTTCGGGACAAGTGGGCACTATAATATGACTATTCAGATCCCCCCCCCCCTTTGCCCACACATTGTCTCATGTCCCTGCGTTCGAGAGATAAAAATATTAAAAATAGATTCCTGTCACCAAGTCACATTCGTTATAATCCTGTCCGATAGGGGCCGCTAACCGACCGACGCGTCGCGACGTCGCTCGAAATCCGTCTCCGAATTTCCCGAATGTCAGATTCATGGGCGTCGGTCAATCTGACAGTATTCGCATATCACACAATATATACACTATGCAAAATATTTTTACCGGTCAACCCGTGTAATGTAGTCCTTAGAGTAATTTTTTAACTTCTGACGTTTCGGACTAATCTCATTGTCTATCTTCATGGCTTCATGTTTTGAGTTTTGTTTACAACTGACCGCTTATGGGTGTCAGTTCAATCCAAAAGACAACACCAAAGTGAAAATCATTTATTACGTTTAGAACAAAGGTCACACGTTGATAGTGGTGGGGAGGAAGAGGGGGGATTTGGGCAGGGCCTGTATTATCAAGTAGTTTACGTGTTTTTTTGTTTGTTTAAAAAGGTGGATTTAAACTAGCGGGCGGGTGATTTTAATCATTTTAGAAGTGGCATTTATGGGGCAATAAGTGGCACGTGTTGAGGGTTCTGATTGAGTTATATACGAGATTGTTTTTGTGTTTATGAATTTCTATTGCTTTGCTGTAAATCCTGCTTGTTTCATTGTAAAGGCTGGCTGTTGGATCCAAAGCTGCGATAAAACACTGAATGTGTTTTCAGCTTCAGATGGATTTGGAAAATAGTGAACTGTAAAACGATAAAACCATACTAATTGATGGAAGTGTCTAATTATGGTTGTGAAGAAATTATTGAATGAAGGAAGTAAGGAAACCAATTCACTTACCGATGAAATTGATGTTTAAGTTCTTGATTTTTCTTACACATTGTATTATTAAAGAACACCACAGCAAAAAAATGCTTAATTTAATATTATTTGAATAACAACAACAAACCGAACGACCAAGCGAGACACCAACGAACGAACACGTTTTTTCACATAACTCTTCTGTTCCTTGATTGTCATTTGCTTTCAAACCCGGTGTTGTTGAATACGGAAATCAAATATAGTGAAATGGTTGGATAAGGTAGGAACTGGATGAAAAACAAAAAGGTAAGAACCCAACATATTATCTCTTTGAAATCCAACACTGGCTATTCAAGCAGTATTATTAAAATCTATCTTGTGACAGTGAGATTTGTCCGTAACGTCAGGAGTTAAAAAGTCCTTCCAAATACTACATTACACGGGTTAACCGAGGAAATTATTTTACGTACTCCCGTGACAACCTTCATCTTATTATTATATATATTTATATATATACACACAAATAATATATTCAGCCCTTCGTACACATACCAGCCTGCCAGCCAGCCAGCCAGCGTTATTACAAATACACCTATTTATTTTTAGTGATTGTAAACCTTCATCTGTGTCTTTGGTTTACTCGTTCTAGACCCTGATTAATCCATTACCCACACTAAATATATTCAGGCTGGAAACTCGTCTGCGTTAATAGTATAGCCATCGATATAAACACTCTGGATGGTGATTATGTCTAATGAATATTCCGAGCATGTAGCGAGTGACCTTTTTGTCGACACGATGTGACGAGCTGAGTGGGAAAATCAAAGGGAAAAGCCTGTGATTGATGCCCCTTCATTTTCATCATCTGCTATTTCTTCCAAGCAGTTAAGGTGTAAAGGGAACCCTTGTTATTATTTATGTTATGAACCCTACTTAAACTAAAGCATAAACCTTAGCGCGAGTGCTAGCCTTATTTGTGGAATCCAATTGGCTGAGCGGCCGAATCGGAAGCAAACAAAAGGACGTTCACAGAGTAAAATATTTCACGATGAAGCTTTGGACCTAATTGCTTGGGGATTAAAAAATAATTTGTGCGATTGCCCTTTTTATGTAAATACCGCACAATAGTCCTAATTTATCCCGAATGCCCGGATCCAGTGGGACTATGGTATTTCCGATTGGGGTATGTTATGGGGCTAAAGGGAGTTGGAACTTTTTGATTCCGGATGGTGGTCTTTCTTCAGGGCAATTCTGAGAGTATCTACTGTATACGTATTGTTGTATTTGAAACATGCTGTTTATCATTACTTAGTAATTAAATAAATGTGAAAAAAACACGAATTAAAAATATGAAATTCGCAAGCGCTCGCCAGGATTTGAACCAGCGAACTCTGGATTCATGGTTGAGGATTTTTTTTTTTTTTTACATGAATACCGCACAAGAGTCTCAACTGCTCCCAACCGTCTAGAGCCAGTGAGACTATGGCATCCCCAAATTGGGTATGTTGTGAGGCTGAAGGTAGTGGGGAGGGGAAGGAGATCGGGAAGAGGAAGGTTGGGAAGTACCTGGCTATTCAGATCTGGTCACCAAACACGGCTTAAGCCATTTCAAGCAACGTTTCGATTCTGAATGGTGGTCTTTCACCATATCTAGGATCTTAAAATCGTTCATTTTATAAAATATATAGTATGGCTGCAGCGCGTTTAAGAATGGTTGATACTTTCAGTATATCTCTGGTGAAAGATCACTATTCAGAATCGAAAATTTACTTGAAATGGCTTCATCCGTGTTTGGTGACCAGATCTAAATACTCTCCCTAGTACCTTCAGCCTCACAACATATCCTAATTGGAGATGCCATAGTCCCACTGGCTCCAGACGGTTGAGAGCAGTCGGGACTTTTATGCGGTATTCACATAAAAAAAGAACATATTATGAAAACAGAATACTTATGTTTAAATACATTTAAATTATTTCTTCTCAAAATCGTGCAGATGTATTCCACCGGAGTTTAGATATACGGTGTTAAATATGGATCAAAATTTTGTTATAACTTCTTACTGGATCAACATACTATGAGAAGATGTCAATATTATATATTGTAACCGGAAAGGCAAAACGGCTAAAGCGTCATTTTAGGAAGTTTACATCAGAGCACTTTATATATTTTTTGTTTTACAAAAAAACCTTCAGTACCTGATTGAAGTTTGAAAAAAAGTTAACTCAGGTAATTCAATGCTTTCACTGAGTTACCTGAATCGACAAAAAGTTACAAAACTGTATTGCTCGAGTCAAACCTTCTCCCGAATGGTAAATATATTTAAGATGGCTGAAGGGCCACAAAAGTCTTCAGAATCAAACGAGAGTCAGAGCATTCGATGCAGAAAAAAAAAACTAATCAAAATTTAAAATTTAACTCATTTTTGACTAAGGTGTCGCTTAAGCCCTTTTGCCTTTCCAGCGACGATATACATATATTTGTTTTTTGTTTTTGCTAGGTTAGCGTGGACCACCCTCTAGTTAATCCCATATAATAAAGCACTCACTCTAAAATTGGGTAAATTGTGAAAATGAGGCAGTGTTGGATTACTTTATTGGACTGAGTAGGTTCTAGGCTGGCCACCGAGGGGTCCGGTATCTCACTGATAACATAGCGCTACACTTGGAGTATAGCGGTTTTCCACCCACGTTAAAACATTATACCTGTGAAACTAGGTTTTTCCACCCACACTCATAAAAAAACCTAACCTAGATAAAATCCATTGGCTGCGTGGAATAGGCCATTATTGTTACCTGTGTGCCTAGTGCTTGTACTCGTACAGTAAACAAACAATACCTAGAAGTTTTATCTATGTCATTTTTTAAAGAAAACTGTTGTCGCCATTACATAATGCCTTTGAATCTCTGGCCACAGACGCTCTAATGAAATAGATTTTGTTGTTCAAGAAATAATTTCAAAGAGGGTAAGTACGTATTACTATTATTCCTGAAAGGAGTGTGCAGGCAATTTTCGATATCATTTGCGCAGTCGACGTAGGAGGTAGATGATAGTAGCGTGGAGCGTTATCAGACAATGTTCCCTGATTATCAGGTCGGACTGCGGAACAGATAACAGATGACGGGTGACAGATGATAGATGACAGATGATAGATGGCAGATGACCGATGACAGATGAGATATGACAGATGACAGATGACAGATGAAAGATGACAGATGACAGATGACAGATGACAGATGACAGGTGACAGATGACAGATGACAGATGACAGATGACAGATGACAGATGACAGATGACAGATGACAGATGACAGATGACAGATGACAGATGACAGATGACAGATGACAGATGACAGATGACAGATGACAGATGACAGATGACAGATGACAGATGACAGATGACAGACGACTGATGTCAAGTTGTTGACATTCTCTTTTGTACAACTTGGTATAAAACTGTTTTTGCAAAATAAAATAAAATAAAATAATTAAAAACGCCTTGAAATGTTCATTTTAATAATGCCTTAAAAAAATGAATTGAAAAACCGAATGTTTCTGAAAACATACATCAAATCCATTCATCTCACAAAAATTCCTGTAGGTATTAAAAAAACATAGTAAAAATTCGTTGAGTAAAAAAAAACACATGCCTTAATAATATAAATAGCATTGTAAGACGAAATAATTCAAACGTAAGGGGCATGCATAATACAACAGGCATTTTACAATACAAATAGAAGAAACACAGTTTATTGGAAAAGTATTGTAATTTTGTTTATGCAGGCAAATTCGAAGGGGCTCGTATTGTTTGACGAAGTTTCTTCAAAAGAACCAATGTTCAATAGCCAGACTTCCTGTGGGCTTTCAATTCAAATTCTTTGACAACATTAAACAGACGTAATGCCCGTATTGTTACAAGTTCCTCTGACAGCCTACGGACTGTAGAATACCCTTTAATAATGTGGAAGTTTTCAGTGATCTTTGGCTTTGAGAAATGGTTCAATGTTCGTATCTATTATACATTAAACATAATTGAATATAAATAATCTCATTTGAGAATTCCCACAAACGTACGAGTGTGAACTTTTAAAATTTTGGAACTGATGTTAATTGAAATGATCAAATTTTAAAAATAATCTTTTCAAATCCCTACATACCTAAAGCAGTACCTACCTAATAATCGAGTTTATAAACAATAATATTATGAGTGCATCGTGAGAAGTGGTGAGCCGTTGCAGAGTTCCGACATAACTGACGTGAGTAATGAATTGACAGTAGTAAGTTTGTATGTATTAGTGAGATAGACAATGGCGACGCGCCGGAGTTTGTTGATATTTCAATGATAACTAATTCGTTTAAATAATGCATCACTTCATCAAGATATGATGTAAAGAGTTTTGGGTAGTGTAAAGTAAACACGTATAATTGTTTTGGCATTAAATCGTACCCTCTAAGTGCTTAGAGTAATAAATAAACAGACAACATAAAAAATGCTAAAATATCTCGGCGTGAGACTCTCAGTACGGTGTTTACATTCTGGCGGCATAAGGGTTAAATAGGACTAATATATTTTCTTTGAAAGCCAATTACATCCTGTATTTTTTTTAGTTGCTGGCTTCCGTAATCGAGTGGTAAGACGCTCGACTACGAATCCAGAGGTCGCGGTTCAAGCCCGGCGTACGCAAATAAATTTTATTCGACTAATATATGTCATAACACATTTAATTAATATGAAATTATATATAGTATACTTGCGATACGTTACAGAGTGGTAGATATATTAATTATTGCCCTGGTGAATTATCACCATTCAAGATCGAAACGTTGATTGAAATGACTTAAGCCGTGTTTGGTGACCAGATTTGAATAGCCAGGTGCGTTCCAACCTTCCACTTTCCCATCTCCTTCCCTTCACCATAACCTTCAGCCTCACAACATACTTCGATTGGGGATGCCATAGTCTATATTATGTAGTTAGGAGTAGTTGGGACTCTTGTGTGGTATTAACTATACTTTTTTTTAAAGGTATTAAAAAAAAAAAAATTTGACTCAACTAATATATGTGTTTGAATTATATTTTGTGATGTTTTCCAAAGGGGGATGGTTCTTCTTCATATTAGGTAATTCAATATTCGAACATGTTTTTTTAAGGCTTTGTGAACGAGGTAACGTATTGTAATTTTTTTGTGTTTTTGAAATGTATACATCAAAGAAGCCATTTATTTGATTTGAAATCAAAATAAAAAGTATTTGGAAAAGACGCACAGTCAAAGAAAATAACAATAAAATAGTAAAAACATATCATTATTATTTCAGTCAAATGTCAAACTGTCGAATTCGGGAGTGGAGTATAACCTTATATTTGAATTTATTATGAATATTCCAAAATTTGCGTTACTCAGTTTTACCGGACCAATGAAAATGTGTAGTTGCGCTTTATTATATTTCTGCATTTTATAAATCAATAAAAAAATTATAAATATATCTACATAAAACTATTCTATAACTATTTTCAACTTGTCATTTAATGAATACTAATCGTTGATGTTTACACATTCAATTTTGAATCGATTACAGACTCAATTCCCACCATCTGAATAGCCAGTTACTTACCAAACCTTCTTTTTATCCATCTTTTTCCCCTCCCCACTACCTCACGCCTCACGAAAAACCCGATTCTACATTCCATAGTCTCACCAGCTCCGGAGAGTTTGGACTCTTGTGCCGTATTCACATAATAAAAAAACCTTACTCAAGAATGGTAATTCACAATTAATCCTAATCAAAAAAATGTTTCAATATTCTCTCCTTCTTCCTAGTTTCGTCTTTGCACGCGATGTAGCCAAACAATCTATCTTTGAGGAGCGATGGAATGTGTATTGTAAAATGGAAAATTTAATTTGTTTTTTCGCATCAGGCTTCAGGAATTTCACTGTTCCAGCGATCCTCAACATTTTCAGTCGCCTGCCCTGTGGGGCATAAAGGACAGTCTTTACGGATGGTAGAAAAATAACATGGCCAAAAATTACCTGAATTCCAGTTCTAACGGTGAATTCTGAAATGACACTTCTCGAGTCACTGACGGAGTATCTAAGGTAAAACAATTTTTGATATATTTATTTATTTGGTCGGACGATTTTTTTCACAATTGAAAAAAGTGTCTTTACTGGGTTACCCCTTGCTAAGGTCACATTGAACATGGTTTTTTAACACTCCCGTTCTGGAGGGGAGGTTCTCATGTCACCCCAAACGAGAGTTTTGTACGATATCCTAGATAGAGTTTACTGAAATATAATTAAAATACTTCTCTCTAAGTATTACCAAAAATAATTATCCAAAGGTTACGTCATAAAAATACCTTCATAAAGAAGGTTAAATGGGGCAACTACGTCACCCCCCATTCGGATCGTCCGTTCGATTTTTAAATGTAGTGAAACTTTTTTATAAATTATTTTTTAGTTATTTTGTGTAATCACATTATAAATTTCACATTATAAGCACAGTTAATATGTAGGTACCCAAGTAAAATAATTTTTGTTTTATTTAAATTTACCCAAGATGTAGGTATAAAGAAAAAGAAAGGATATTTACTTTAATACAATAGATTGAATTTAAGTATAGATTAGACGAGGCGTATAACATCAAAAACTAAAAAGTACTTTTTTTTAGTAATGTGTTTGATTGCCTTTTTATTATATAATAACCACACCTTTAAAAGAGAAAACAAAAGCCTCTTTTTGCTCTGTAAGATTCAAATACTATTGAGCTGAGCCCAGCCCAAATAATGTGATGCCGAGGAAACAATATGCCAGGGAATTGAATATTGTAATTCAATGCCGCGTATTTATTTCCAGGTAGAAGCCACCGTGCGTTTCTGTAGCTGTTTTCGTTAAATTTAAAACATGCAAATGGTTGAAACGGAGAAAATGATGATAATGTTTTTAGCAAACTTGTCAGAAAACGGGAATGGCTTGTCACTTAAGCATACAAAATACCCACTAGCGCGACACGTGGCGTCACGTGTCGACGAACTCAATTAAATTCATGATATATTCTTGAAAGCACTTTTTTACCAGTTAGTTATGTGTATTTTTTAAATTCATAAAAATACACCTCGCTTAAACGCCTCTGTCTGAATGGTCTCTCTGTATAGACAGGGAAATCATATCGCCACCCGGTGGGGCGACGTTGTGAGGCGGATCAAAGGGATTTTTTAATAATAATAGTAATATTTGGATAATTTGTATAGCGCCGTATTTGTGAAAAATCACCTCAAAAGCGCTAATCTTAATCAATAACAAATCTTAATTCCTACTTAATATGAAATCCTAGTTTATTTAAATATACAGCAACATACTTACCTGGCAGGACACAATCACCATATCAGAATAACTTAAAATTTAGCTAATTTTTACATTTATTTTTATTTTTAGAGCAATCCATAGTCGAGTGGTAAGACGCTCGACCACGAATCTAAAGGTCGCGGGTTCAAACCCGGGGTGCGCCAATAATTTTTATTTAATTCATATGTGTCAAAACACATTTAATTCATATAAAAATAATAAAAAAAAAGTATATTTGCGGCACGTTCCAGAGTGGTAGATACTCTAAGTATCGTTCTGGTGAAAGACTACCATTCAGAATCGAAGCGTTGCTTGAAATGGCTTTAGCCATGTTTGGTGACCAGGTACTTCCCAACCTTCCTTTTCCCTATCTCCTTCCCCTCCCCACTACCTTCAGCCTCACAACATACCCTATTTGGGGATGCCATAGTCTCACTGGCGCTAGATGGTTGGGAGCAGTAAAAAGCAAATAAAATAGAGAGCAAATTTATAATAAAGTATTTAAAGATATTTAAAAAATTTTTTTAGCCAAAACAAAATGCCAAAATTTGGAACCGGTTCCTCGGAGTAATAATATCGGCGGTTCCAGTGACCGGCTAGGAACCGGTTCCTTTTAACCGGGACAAAAATATATCGACCACCATCTCTATTAAATATGGATTTTAATTAATAAGTATTTAAAGGTTTTATCGCGTAAGGGGGTAGTCATATTTATTTATTTATAAACGCCCTCACATAGGCTTTTACATAACATAGATATAAAATAAAATAACAGTGACATAAAAAAATAACAATGACATAAAAAAATAACAATGCACCCAAAAACATGATTAAATTGATAGAAAATTAACACTAGTATTTTAGAAAGAGGTATGCTATTATAGCCTTCTTGTAACTAGATTCAGTGCAGTTGAATATATCTACTATTTCAGCGATAGAATTACTCACTGCATGCAATCTAGGTGCAAGCGAGTATTTAAATGACTCAGTCCTGATATTGTTGTTACATTTAAAAAGAATTTTGGATCGAGTTGATCTGTTAGGTACATAGAAGGTAATTAAGCTAAGTAAATCAAGGCTGTCTATAATACCATTAACAATTTTAAAAATAAAAGTCAAGTCGGAAACAAGCCTCCTGTCTGAAAGTGTTAGTAATTTTAATTCTTTCATTAAATAATTACAATTTATGGTTTCAATAGGTAGACCGAGTTTATAGTTGATGTATCTTAGAAATTTATGTTGCAATTTTTCAATGGAATCAGAGTGGATTTTAAAGTGAGGGGACCAGACAGAAGAATTATATTCGACTTGACTTCGAACAAGTGAAGAGTACAGGATTTTCAATGTGGAAATATTTTTAAATTCACTGGCATTTCGAAGAATAAAGCCTAGCAATTTAAAACCTTTACTTGTTATTATATTGATATGTGAGAGAAAATTTAATTTAGAATCGAAAGTAATGCCGAGATCATTAATTTCATTGACAGATGTAAGGGAAATATTATCAATTTTATAATAATAGTCGAGAGGGTGAGTAATTCTAAAAAATATGATTGACTGACATTTACTAATATTTAAAAAAAGTTGGTTAAGTTTACACCAATCATGTAACTTATTTAAGTTAACTTGAATGTGAGAACAATCATCTGTGGTTTTTATGAGTTTGAATTGTTTCAGATCATCTGCGAAAAGCAGCACATGCACATCGTTATCAAATATATTAATTATGTCATTTACAAAGAGCAGAAAAAGTAATGGGCCTAAATGTGAACCTTGAGGTACACCACTTGTTGCTATAAATTTGTAAGATAGTTTAGTGTTATTTCTTACTTGAAGATTTCTATTGGTTAGGTAGCTTTTTATCCATTCTAACAAATTACCTTCTATACCGAGTTTGCAAAGTTTATTAAGTAGGATTTTATGGTTAACCTTGTCAAATGCTTTAACAAAGTCCGTATATATTGAATCTACTTGGGTTTTATCATTAAGTGCACTTGATATGAATTGTTCGTATAGTGAAAGATTTGTTAAAGTGGATCTGCCCGGCATAAAGCCATGTTGATTAGGTGAAATGATTTTATTAAGGTGTATAGAGATTCTATCTAATATGAGTTTTTCAAATAATTTGGAGATTATTGAGAGCATACAAACAGGTCGATAATTAGTGACATCGTGAATATTGTCCTTTTTAAATATTGGTGTTAGATAACTTATTTTCCATGGATCTGGGAAACAGCCGGTCATCAGTGATTGATTAAATAATTGACAAAGTGGCTTGGCTAATACTGACACACAGTTAATAAGAAAAATTGGATTCACTTTGTCGGGACCAGCATTTTTTTTAATGATATGTCAAATATGTGCTTACAATTCTGTTCGGTATGGGATTGAACCTTTGGCTAGCAGACGATTTATTGTATCAGTCTCTCTTCCTAAAGCTTAAGACGCTCTGCAACAGATCCCATGCACTTTATCCACAGATAGTATCGGCTTGCCAACCCCCTGGGATTCGATTGAGTGCAATGTACTGAACATTATCGGAGTTGACGCATTTCCTCTCCATTTGATCCCTAAGGACCTCATGTAATTGCTTGATGCATTTGCTTGTAGCGTTCCGGTTCCTAAAGGTCTGTTGGATAAATAAAATGGACTGACTAGAATATCGACCCTAGAAAAGCAAAAGGGCCGAAACCCCATTTTGGGAAGTTTACACCAGAGCACTTAAAATATATTTTGTTTACAATAAAACTCATAAGTTACCTGGTTAGATTTTGGGAAAGAGCGAAGATTGGGAAGAACCTGGCTATTCAGATCTGGTCATCAAACACAGTTATGGCCATTGCAAGCAAAGTTTCCTCTTTAAATTGTGGTATTTCACCAGGGCGATACTAAGAGTATCTACCACTAAGAAAGTGCCGCTAACGTTCTATAGATTATTTTGAATTGATCAATTGTGAAATGATAAAAAAAACAAAAGGGCGGAAGCGCCATTTTGGGAAGTTTAAACCAGAGCACTTTTAAAATTTATTTTACAATAAAATGCATAAGTCTTCAGTACCTGGTTGGATTTAAAAAAAAAAGAGTAAAGTCAACTTCAGATAACTCAATGCTCGCATTGAGTTATCTGAAGAGACAAAAAGCTAAAAAAAGTCCCAAACTCGTGTCGCTTGAATCAAGCCTTCTCCCAAATGGTAAATATATTTCACATGGCTGAAGGGCCACAAAAGTCTTCAGAATCAAACGAGAGTCGGAGCAAACTGAACAAAACTGCATATTTAACTAATTTTCGACCAAAGTGTCGCATAGGCCCCTTTGCTTTTTCAGGGTCAATATTTAATTTAGAGACACAGCCTGCTTCATTCACATTCATTCATCGTCTCATACATACTCGTATAGGGTTCAAATCCCGGCTTTAAGAAATGAATTTTGTTTAAATAAAAATTGTTATTTCACATTTGATTTTAACAACAACAAAAAAATAGTATATTTACGGCACTTTTCAGAGTGGCGGCTCGTGACATTTCAATGTGCTAGAGTGATGATTTTTTTTTCAAATTTCATGGTTGATGTTGTTGTAGCCGAAAACGATTTTTATTTTGTTGTATTTTTTTTGCATGATAATTTTTCAGCAAGCCGTTCAGTTAATGACCAAAACTGAAAAATCCTAAAAATCTTCGTTCAATTTTTTTCGGCTACAACAATTGCGTTCAAGTCAAAAGCGTTAAGTTTTCCAATCTTAGCACTCTAGCAAACTAAAGAGTCACAGGCCACTGGTGGTAGATACTCTAAGTATCGCCCTGGTGAAAGATATTGTTAGTAGACCAGAATGCTATACCCGCAGACGCTGCCTTAATTCGTAGCCTTTAATAAAATATATTCGCTAAACATTATATCCGTTGAGAGTAGGTGGGACGGTCGATATCGGTCTAGCTGGCTGTCAGTCAAACGTTCTACATACTCCCTGTACCCTTCCACCGAATAATAATAACCTTCCTAACTACAGCTACACGTAAAATATATTTAAGGGCTCTAAGAAGTAGTTTTTTGACAGAAATTTATAGTGGCATATTATTCACATAGGGGTGAATTTTGAAAGCGGTGATTTTTTAAAATGTGAATTATATATTTTTTTGTATGGTACCTTGCAAGAGTCCCAACTGCTTCCAACCGTCTAGAGCCAGCGATACTATAGCATCCCCAATTAGGGTATGTTGTGAGGCTGAAGGTAGTGGAGAGGGGAAGGCGATGGGAAGAGGAAAATCAGGAAGTATAAAGCTATTCAGTTCTGATCACAATACACGACTAATGCCTTTTCAAGCAACGCTTAGAATGGTGTGAATGGTGGTCTTTCACTAGACTGATACATCGAGTATCTATCACTCTGGCGATGTGGAACCAGAAAGATAAGAGATAGAAGAAGGATAGAAAGTGACTGTCTCTTTAGATCTGGACACAATATAGCTAAAACCGTTTCACGGGTTTATTAAAGAAACGAATACTTCACGAAAGTCGTATTAAAAGAACCGCTTGAGAATGTTTTTTAAATTAAAATTTTAATAATAACTATAACCGCTATGTCAAGAGCGACGGGACTTGTCGCTCTTTAACGAAAGTGTTCCTCTTTGTTTAAACAATAGAATGGATTGATCTATGACCAGGAATTATTTGATAGCCGTTACGATGTATACTGGAAGGATCGACAGCACAAAACAAAAAAAAAAACGGAGGAAGACTCATCTTCTTTGCCGCCGACATTCGTCCGTGAGAAGAGATTCAGAAGTAAAATCTTATTGATTCTTGAAAGAATTTCTCCTCATTGACCTGATCCTCACCCCTGCCTATTTTTTTTATAAATTGATTTTTTAATTTTCTTGTTTTGCTTATCTATATGGTACCTTTATATGTATTTATTTTACAAATACGAAACCTAATTTCTTATATGTATTAAATTAATAACAGTTTGTCATGTATAATATATACTATTGTTATTAAGAAATTACAACACAATAATACACTGCGCCGACAACGGCAGTAGACATTTTGAATAACCCGATAAAACATTTTTTTCTTTTTATAATTCTGTCAATCATATCAAACTGATAATGTAATAATGCCCTTTACTTATAGATTGGTAATATGAAACACCAAATAGGTGCCAATAATCATTACATTTATGTTCTACCTGCACCTTGTATAATATTATCAATTTGCTTTTGTTTGTTATTTATTTATTTTTGTTTAACTTTTGCTCAATTACCTATTAACTATTGTTGTTAAATATGCTTTAAAAAAACACATATGTATGAATGTTTTAGGTATCATGCCTGTTATATGTACTTAAGTGAAATAAAATTGAACATTTAGTAACTTTATAAATATCTTGTCTTGTTTCATAATATTAATTTTTATTAGTCGTTAAAGAAGTTTAAAAGAAAAGTTACGCGGAAAGACGTGCAATTTGAGAAAAATATGGTTAATTAATGCCGAGTTTGAGCGCCGTAAATAATAAATGAGTACCTTTGAAGTGTCTAATTATGGGAATAAATTCACCTGCTTTAAGTAATTTGAAACACATTCAGGATGAAAAAAATATTCTGAGCTTTGGACCCTCGCGAAAGTTCTAGAAATTTTCCAAACAGAATTATTAATAGAGTGCGCCAGTGTCACAAATTTATAGAATTTTCGAGAGTAAAGAAGTATCGAAGATAGCTCTTGAAAATTAATATTTACAAAATTTAAAAAAATGACGGTGGTCAAACCAATCTCTACTTAAAACGCATTATCCAATGAGACTTTTATTATTACATTTGCTGATGTTTTTTTAATTTTATTTTTATAGTGAATACCGCACAAGAGTCCTAACTGCTCCCAACCGTCTAGAGCCATTGGGACTATGAGATCCTCAATTGTGGTATGTTGTGAGGCTGAAGGTAGTGGAGAGGGGTAGGAGATAGGGAAGAGGAAGGTTGGTAAGTACCTGGCTATTAAGATCTGGTCACAGACGGCCAAAGCCATTGTAATCAAGCAATGTTTTGATTCTGAATGGTGGTCTTTCACCAGGGCGATACTTGTATCTACCACTCTGGAAAGTGCCTCAAATACAATATACATTAATTTATATTAACCTTTATGTGACTGAAAGGATACTCGGGTAGCCTCTTTGGTTTTCAATGTTTTGTTGCGTTTTTTTAATGTTCCAGTAAGTCTAACCCGCTGAAACTTCCTGAATTCTCCACAATAGTGAAAATCAATAATTAAACATAACCGTCGGATATGTGGAGGGTGGTATGTTAGCGGAAAACAAATAAGTATATTCTACAATTTCTGATGACTGAAAAAATACCCGGGTACCCTCATGTGTTTTATATGATTTTTTTAAGCTTGTCCGTATTTATTAATCATTTGATATTATTTTAAATTAAAAATATGATGTACTGTTGTGTTATTCAATTAAATTAAAAAGTGCTCCTATTTAATTAAAAACCCCAAGAAAAGCTGGTATTTGGTTAAATTCCTATCCACTTCCCCAAGTATTGAACTGAGTCGAAATATATTACATCATTAAAGTGGTACAACAAACTTCAGCAAATTATATACTGTAAAAAAAACCTTCAAATAATTTTTAAAAAGGTGTAATTTTCTTCAGTCACATAAGGGAAAATAACACATATTAATTAAAAGATAATTTATTTGCGCACATTGTGATTAGAACCGGTGACTTCTGGATTCGTAGTCGAGCATCTAAACCACTCGACCACCAAGGCTGTCGATATTTGAAAAAAAAACATCGTACTATTTAGTGAAAGAGTTGTATGCGCCATTACAGAAAACTTGACTTGAAGGTAATTTTTTTTTCTGTTTTTCAAGTTCACTAAAAGGACAATAAAAATTCAGCTTTTCAGTTCAGAAGTTAAAAGAAAACTAATTCCATTATAATGACGCTCTCGGCTAATTAACAGTTCCTACGTACGCTTTAGAAGGTATTAATAAAAAATCATTACACCGGGAGCTTTCGTGAGTGCGGATGCGAAAGGAGGAGAGGAAGTGGTGAGGGAAGGAGGAAAAAGGGGAAAAGAAGAAAGGCTGAACACTTCAGCGAGTGAAGAGAGAGTTATTATCAGAAGAAATAATCAGCTAATGTACCCGAGAAGCTTGTTTACTATTTACATATTCGATAAAGCGTAGCGCAGTGGGGCAAGCAGTTTTATATTTCTATACTTCGCCATATGCGCTTTGCAGTTCAAACGGCTTCCAGAGAAAATAACCAATGGGCAAAGGTGATACAAAAATCACTTTAGGTCAAATAAATTGTATCTTTGAAATATTCAGATATTTTTTGTCTGACGACCTGCGCGGTCGAGTGGTGAGACGTTCGACTGCGAATCCAGAGGTCGCGGGTTCAAGCTCAGCGTGCGCAAATAATGTTTGTCAAATTAATATATGTCATAGCACATTTAATTCATTTAACATAATATACAGTATATTTGCGGCACGTTCTAGAGTGGTAGATACTCTTAATATCGCCCTGGTGAAAGACCACCATTCAGAATCGAAACGTTTCTTGAAATGGCTTTAGCCGTGTTTGGTGACTAGATCTGAATAGCCAAATACTTTCTAACCTTCATCTTACTCATTTATTTTCCCTCCCTACTATTTTCAACCTCACAATATACCCCAATGGGTGATGCCATAGTTTCACAGGCTCCAGATGGTTGAAAGCAGTTGGGACTCTTGTGTGGTATTTACAATGTAATTAGTAAGGAATATATTTTGACAGCCTTTATAAATATGTCCTTTATGTATTTAATTTAGTTATTACGTGAAAAACAATGTTTTGATTGTATTTTTTAAACATTCCCGGGTTACGAACAACCTGAAAATATTTGAAAAACTCCTATTGCCATCATAATAAGTGGAAAATGTTGTTTATGCAATGATGGAGGACTTAGCCAGCAGAGGAATTGAACTCACGACGCTCGGGTGGGATTCCGACGATTTGTCCACTCAGATAACCTAACCTAACCTAATCGGTACCTCTCTATGTTTTGAAAGCGATCTAGAACGTGTCTCAAATGCACTTTAGATAATTTAAATAACTTTGTGAAAATTCATTTTAATAGATGATTGAATATCATAGAATTTATTTTGTACTTAAAAAAGTAGACGAAACTAAGTTATTCAGTAATCAATATAAAAATAAACAAACTATATGAGTATCAAGGTCAAAGCGTACCACACTCATGCCATTGCCCTACTATAACGCACTCTAGAAGCATAAAGTATCTTGGCATTGAAATCGACGAAAATCTTCGATGGGACTCTTACATAAACAACATTACAAAAAAACTCACCAAGCTCATGTTCTTCTTTAGAAACATATGTAATATTCTCAACAAAAATGATCTGTATAAAGTCTACTATGCGCTTTGCCAATCACGTATAGAATATGGAATTATTGGATGGGGCTCTGCCTCAAACACCCACATAGAGCAGCTCGTGAAAGCACAACAAAATATTATAAAAACAAATCTTAAGGTACCTAAAATAACTCCGTCAAAATAAAAATTTCAAAACTTTTAAAACGTTATCTGCATCACAGAAATATACACAAAATCTTCTCTACTTAATTTAAAAAGAAAGAGGGAGTACCTTACTGACCAACACACTCACACTTCAAAAACAAAACCCTTCAATAAAATAACATTCCACGATTGAACTCATCTTTTGGACAGAAAAACCACAAGTTCCATGCTGCCATATTATATAATGCTCTCCCAAATCATATTAGAGCCACTGAGATACAAATGTTCAAGAGCCACATAAAAATGTGGATTGATAACCATGAAGACGAGGAAATTATAAAGATCATGAAGTCAACATAGAACCAGTAACACCAACGCAGCAACCTACAGTCTGCCTCGGAACAGGAATCCGTAGTGAGGAGAACTATGAATAAAATATTGTTTTTGTCAACATATGTGTATTTCAAACTATCATTATAAAAAAAACACTTGATAAAGAAATAACTCACATAAATTAAACCTAATTATTTGTACACGCCGGGTTTCGAACTCGCGAATTCTGGATTCCTTGACTTAATCGCTTAACCACAAAGGTGGCCATTTTTTTGCTGTATAACCCTTATTCAAATATTTGCACGTCATTGGCCTATCCCGTCATAATTCGAAAAAAAATGCTCCAATAATGACAGGATTCATTGCCACACGTATCCTTGCAAAATTAACAATGAAAAAAAAAAAGTTTTCATTCCCCTCCCTAATAACATCTCACGATGCAGCGGAACGTAAAACGAAAACGTAAAATTGCGACCATTAAAACGCCCGCTGCTGAAATTCATTCCCCAAGTGATGAATAAAGGGAACGTTTTTATCTCTTGTTGAACATTATTGCTTTCCCGTGTTTACCACTTGTTTGTGTAATGGCGAGCTTCGTGAGAATGCAGATTTTAAATAAAGATTTGTTACGCAGATGCTTGTTTTAAATCCGCGTGGTACATTTACAAACAGGCTTCAATCTTATCTGGTGGATTATTCAGATGCAGCAGCCAGAAACTCTTTTGAGAAACTTAAAACAACACCTGGAACACGCCGCGTTGTCTTGGTAGGCAAACAGAGTTTATAAAGCGTCTGCCGACGCAGACGACAAACTTAAAACTTAAAACTTATAGCTTGCTTCTGCTTATTTGAGGAATTTTCTTTTGCGAATAAAATATTTCTAGAAATTTTAACGGAATGACAATGTTTTTTTTCTAAATAAGAATTTTTATTTTTTATAGTGAATACCGCACAAGAGTCCCAACTGCTCCCAACCGTCTAGAGCCAGTGAGACTATGGCATCCCTCAATTGGGGTATGTTGTGCGGCTGAAGGTAGCGAGGAAGGGAAGGAGATGAGAAGAGGAAGGTTGGGAAGTACCTGGCCATTCAGATCTGGTCACCAAACACGGCTAAAAACTCATTTCAAGCAACGTTTCGATTCTGAATGATGGTCTTTCACCGGGGCGATAATTAGAGTATCCACCACTCTGGAATGTGCTATACTTTTTATTATTTTATATGAATCAAATGTATTATTTTTAGACTCAGAAACAATGAATTGCTTTTCCTTAATCATCACTATACTAATTATGGATATAATTCTCCAATGTCCAGAATGTCAAGACTTGTTAACTCAAGCCATGGTCTTGAAATTTTTGGTAGCAGTCTAAATAATTTTTGTCATTCTTTACGACTCTACCAAAACTTTGACTAGACCATGGCTTGAATGTTCTCTCTTTTGTTTATTTTGCCTTATTTTTGTCATCGCTTCATTTATTATTATGTATATGCTATTTCTTCTCTGTTGCTCTTTTTTCCATTTCGTGTTTTATATGTATTTTTTATAATTGGACTTTAGTCCGTTAATTTTAAAATAAATAAATAAATAAATATTATGACACATATTAATTAAATACAAGTTATTGACGCACGCCGGGATTGAACCCGCGACCTTTAGAATCGTAGTCGAGCGTCTTACCACTAGACTTTGGCGGCCGTCAGAGAATAACGTCAAAAATACCTCACAAGAGTCATCCCGAATATGACATCCCTAAAATAAAATTTTAAGGGCCTTTGTGGTCGAGTGGTTAAAACGCTCGACTACGAATCCAGATGTCGCGTGCGTAAATAAATTAAATTAAATTTATTTGAATTCATATAAACTAATATACAATTTATTTGCAGCACGTTCCAGAGTGGTAGATACTCCAAGTATCACTCTGGTTAAAGACCACCATTCAGAATCTAAACGTCGCTAGAAATGGTTTTAGTCGTGTTTTGTGATCAGATCTGAATAGCTAGATATCTCAAAAACTTCCTCTTCACCATCTACTTTCCCTGCCCACCACCTTTAACCTCACAACATACCCCAATTGGCGATGCCATAGTCCCACTAGCTCCACACGGTTGGGAGAAGTTGAGACTCTTGTGCGGTATTCACTAAAAATATATATTAAATTATCATTTATTTAATTTAAAAAAATACATTTTATTAAATTATCATATATTTAATTAAAATTTTTTTTTCAAATCCCCAATTGGGGAATGTTATGCGTAGACATAAAATACAAGACACGTCATATTCATACGAATCTTACGAAAAATGTAGCAGCACCAATGTTGCACCACTGAATGTTTCACCTGCGTATGAAAAGGATAGCCATTAAAAGTATGTGTGTGCGGAAGAGATAGCTATATGAAGCGTGTTTCGAAGGTATGTCTCGTTGACTTGGGTTAGTGCAACCAGGCGCGTTGTTTCAGTAACGTATCTACATTATTTAATTCATCTAAGAAGTTATGAGCCTTAGGAAAAGACGTTCCGTAGGGAGAGAGGAAGGTTGTGAGGTGCCTGGCTGTTCAGACCTGGTCACCAAACACGAGTAAAGCCATTTCAAAATATTTTATATTGACGGCCTCCATGGTCGAGTGATAAGACGCTCGACTACGAATCCAAAGGTCGCGGGTTCAAACCTGGCGTGCGCCAATAACTTTTATTTAATCGATATGTGTCGTAACACATTTAATTCATATAAAAAAAATATATATATTTGCGGCACGTTCCAGAGTGGTAGATACTCTAAGTATCGCCCTGGTGAAAGACCACCATTCGGAATCGAAACGTTGCTTGAAATGGCTTTAGCCGTGTTTGGTGACCAGATCTGAATAGCTAGGTACTTTCTAACCTTCCCCTCCCCACTACCTTCAGCCTCACAACATACCCTACTTGGGGATGCCATAGTCTCACTGGCTCTAGACAGTTGGGAGCAGTTGAGACTTTTGTGCGGTATTCATTTAAAAAAAAACATATTTATATATATTAATTTTATTGAAAAATATTAAAAAAACCAAAACATGTAAAAAAATTGAGATGTTTTTAACTAACCGCTGCCCCAAATATTTTAATTGTAAGCGAAAATTATTTGCTTACGCCGGGCTTCGAACTTGAATTAAAGGATCTCAACCGCTCCGCCACGGGAGTCATCAATTCATTGTGAACATATTTTTTTTATATTTTAAAAATTAAAATAAAGTCTGTGGTCTTGTACAAAGTTATAAGTTAATTTTCAATAAATGTTATTAATAAAACTAAAACCATAAACACATATCACGAACAATATTATTTCGTGGAAAATAAAAGTACCCACGATTTCGAGTATTCGTGCAGCCACTCGGGAAACTTAAATCCTACCTACTCTTCGAGCAATGCAATTGTCACCTTTAACAAACCGCTGGGGGTGAACGACCCGCGGCCGTCGCTCGCCAGTACCTCGCTAGCTACGCCGATAGCCAGATCGCGCCTTACCGCCAAAAACTATATTATTATTTGTCGCGGTCGGATTAATACTAAACACTTTTCATTTATAATAAAATAGACATAATTTTTTATAAATTTCGCCACAGTGTAAAGGAGTGTTATGTTAAATTTTGTTTTTATTCGTACCTGTACCAACATTTCAAAGTTAAGGTTAAAAAGTGCCGATTAAAATGTGCTCATAGAATATGGAACAATCTGGAATGTTCCATACGTGCTTCATAGAAGGAAGAAAACAATCTCGAAGGGCGTTTGCGAGACGATTTCTTCAGGTAAGCAATTTATAATTACATGCATCCCTCTATCAACTGATTTTTCGATGTTTAGACGATGTTCAACGGTTCTCTACGCTATCTACCGAATTTTCATACAATTATTACGAAATTATGGATTCAATAGAAGATCTAAACTATAAACCAACAACAATTAGAAATCGCAGCTCTGGAATCCAATTTTGTAAATACATCTATCGATGTAATGAATAGGATAAAGGACGTTTCGATGGTTTGGCTATGTAGAGCGAATGAACGAAGAAAGAAGCGTGTAGAATATTAGACGCAAAAGCGAATGTAAGAGGAAGTCGGGGACGCCTGAAGAAGACATGGCACGATCAAATGGATCAAATACTTGAGTCAGGCCATTTCAAAAGTCAAAATTACAGAAGAGCATGTATGAGACAATGGATGAATTTCAAGCAACGTTTTGATTCTGAATGGTGGTCTTTTTTATGATTGATTGAAAATTTCCAGATTACGCAATGAAAATGGCGAGTAATAAATACATATTACATCAAAAATATGCATATTGCGTAATCGACAAAGCAATAATTGTACGAATTATTGCGTTTTTGTATTCCGTGGGGAATCGAATTGATTTATGGACTAAAAGTTGTGATTTTTTATTTATTTCATGGAATAATTTTGTACAGCATGAAAATGAAAAAAAAATCGCATTTTCAAAATAGTTGATGACGGAAAAAGGGGACGTAAATGCATTATTGAACAAAAAGGCACAAATATACTCTTTTTATATGTACCTTCGTTACCAGCCTTACGGCGTGTTGTGAAATTCGATATCTAGTTATAAGACCTTGGATGAATTAAATATTGTAGATACGTTACTGAGACAATGCGCGTGAATGCACTAAACCGAGTCCGCGAGACATACCTGAGATTTACTGCGTTTAGTATCACACAAACATTCTTTCGACAGACAAGCTGTCACCAGCTGCCACAAACGTGTCGCTGTAGGCTCTTTTCTGAGAAAAAATGCCTTGAGAGGTGTAAAAATCATTCGGGAGCAAAAAACATATCTCATGGAGTTTCTTCCCATTCATAATTACCCACAAATCACTTATTATTTCAATTCAATAAATACAATTATTCACAAGGTTTTTAGGTACTCAAAAGGTTTGAGATAGCGAATGCAGAAAAACATGAGTGTGTGGAAGACAACCACAGCTAGTTGGGTGGTACCCAATTTTAGCAGTAGCGTGGGACGCTCATGTAGCTATCTCATCCGTACACACATATTCTTTGAATGGCTATCCTTTTCATACGCGGGTTACGCGTAAAACAAGACGGTACTGGTGGTGCCACATTTTTCGTAAGATTTGTATGAATATGACGTGTCTTGTATTTTATATCTATGTATAAGAACACACGTTATTAGCAGACATCGATGATTATAAGTTATTAATATTATGAGTCATAAGTTACAAAGTGGTCGATACTTACAATATCGTCTCTTTGAAAGCCACTATGTATAGACACGTCCCAACCGTGCTCTTTCCCACCTCTATTCCTTCAGCATTACTACAAGCTCCGATGGGGATGCTAAAGTTCCACTTACTCCTTTAGATGAATTAAATAATGTAGATACGTTACTGTGAAAACGCGCGTGAATTCACTAAACCGAGTCCGACAGACATACCTGAGATTTACTGCGTTTATTATTACACAAACATTCGTTTGACAGACAAGCTGTCACGGGAAAACGGGAGCTCTTCGACCGAAATAATGTGAGATGCAGATTTACATAGATGCGTGGAAGACAACCGTTTTTGTACGTCGTGCTCTACTTGGCTAGTCGCTCAGAAAGTTTGTCGAGGAAGAGAGATTATAACAGTAACGCGGGACGTTCATATAGCTATCTCATCCGTACACACATATTCTGTTTAGTATGCCTATCCTTTTCATAAGCGTTATGAGCTTTAAAACTTAAAACAAGACCGTGCCACATTTATCGTCTGATTTGTATGAACACGACGTGTCTTGTATTTTATGTCTATGTGTTGAAGCAGAATTGAGTAATCCATCGCTAAATCTCGTGCTCAGGGAAAATTTTAATGTTTGTTTGAGTTTTAAAATGGTTCACACACATAAATTATTAAAACGGGGTTAGAGTTTGTAGCACACGCTACACGCGGGTAGTGGTTCAAACCAATTATTCTAATTGAAGCATTACGTTATCACTTCTTGCCTTCTACCTGTTACTCGTGCGTTAGCTGGAGGCGTTTTCCACTGAATAGACAATCCCTAGAAGCAGTGGTGGCTCGTGACTTTAAAGTCCCAACACTGAAAAATCTCACTTTATTTATGTTGTTGTTATTATTTTTAAATATTTACGTTGATAAAATATAATACATAAGGGTGTGCTCAATGTTTTTTTCGTTTTATTATTTTTATTTGAATACCGCACAAGAGTCTCAACTGCTCCCAACCGTCTAAAGTCAGTGAGACTATGGCATCCCCGAATAGGATATGTTGTGAGGCTGAAGGTAGTGAGGAGGGGAAGGAGATTGAGAAGAGGTAGGTTGGAAAGTATCTGGCTATTCAGATCTGATCACCAAACATGGCTAAAGCCATTTCAAGCAACGTTTCGATTCTGAATGGTGGTCTTTCACCAGGGCGATACTTGGAGTATCTCTACCACTCTGTGTGTCTCACTAGGAAATTCCTATTTCTAGACCTTTCCCACGTAGGGTACATAAATTGTATAATAAGGTGAAAGAATACAGTGATAGATATATTTTTGATGTTAACAGAAGATTTAGAAAAGAAAAAACCATGTTTGATCCTACAAATGTAAATAATAATAACAGTGAACTTATAAAAACAATTTTGTGATATTTCACCTCAAGTGCGCTTCAAGCTAAATTAATTATGCTAATAAGATTAACTAGCAAGGGGAAAATAATACATAATATGTATTCAAATTAAAACTATCTAAAATAATGATCGTTATCATAAATACGTTATCGTAAATGTAAATAATAATAAAAAATAATGAAAACGGGAAAAAAAAAGATAAATTAAAAATAATATACGATCAAAGATATTATATGCTGGTTAAATTTTGAGATATTTTTAGGTGTATAAAGGTTAGGTTAGGTGATCTATATAATCATGTTATTGATACATCTTTATTACAGTTTTCTTATTATTCCTTAATATTGATGATTTTAAGAATCAACATGTTAAATGTCTTTTTACCCTACTGCACTGTTATATTCATATTTGAACAGTTTTTTGCAATTCACGACCGCGATCATGATTTTAGATAATTTTAATTTGCATGCATATCTGTTGTATATTATTTTATCGTTGTTATATTAGGTTAAGGTAATTAATTATGAATTATCACAAAATTGCACCATATAAATTCACTGTTATTATTATTATTAGAGTGGGTGCGGTTCACCATATCTGCCTACCCATGCGGGAATCGGCTGTAATGCCAATTATAATGTTGGGCGTCAAATGTATCCTAGCCTTTCTATTCCAGTATCCATTATTATTATTTCTAATTTTGAAACTGTTAATTCGTGGTGGAACTCCATTTTAATGATTTTTATAGAAAAAATAGTGGAATAAAGTTAAAGAATTGGTATTATTAATATCATTCCATTATTATTGTTGTGGTCGAAAATTATTTATTTAATTTTTTTTAATTCAGTTTTTTTTATGAAGATTTTTAGGATTTTTTCAGTTAGGTGAGGCGTGCCCCATACTGCTGAAAATTCTTCATACAAAAAAATGTGGGGAAAATGTATTTTCAGCTACGAAAAAATCAATGATTTAGTTTTTTATAATCTTAGCACTCGTTTAGATAAGCCTTTTGACTCATATTCCCCAGACAGGCCAATAAAAAAAAAATTTCTAGAACCTTAAAGCAGTCACACATGAAATTCTTTAATATCCCAGCCTGTAAAACCGCTTACGGAGAAAAAAGTTTTAAGTACAACGCCACTAAGCAATTCAATTCTCTGCCCAGCACCATCAAAAACATACAAACCAAAAGCTCCTTTAAAAGCAATATGACTCACCTTAAAAATTATGTTTAATTTAGTTCTCAATATGTAGATTCAATATCTTTAAATTTGTCATTTCCTTATATTATTTTTATTTTTATTATGTAAGTACATACTTAATTTCGATATTAACATGTTACTATGTAGCTAAAAAAAACCACTTTTGCAAATTGCCATCCCAACACAGGCTTATGCCTAGTGGGATGGGCAATTTAACAACTAATGAAAAAATGTATGTTCAAGTAAAATAATTAAAAATAAAATATATTATCAATTCAAGAAAGAATTTGGATAGTTGAAGAGGTTAAGTCGATTTCGTCAGAAGTAAGGAAGATTTGGGTTTATTTTGAGCCCACGGACACGCCAGCCATACACTTCTACCGGTTTATATCTTCGGTGTTGTTGTTCCGATTCAACTGTTTCCATGGAAACTGACTTTCACATAATTATGTGCATCGGACAACGGCTGCTGGCATAGAACTACCCGCATCTGAATTGCGTCTCGGGGGTGTCTACGTCTACTTGCATTATTGTGGGAACATTATAAATAATGAATTATTCACTTGAATTTAAATTGGTAATTTATTTGGTACGTGATTGTTGAAGATGGTGTCTATAGTTTTAGGTACATAACTTTATGAGTGGCCGCTTACAAACATTTAAAAACGATTTTACTGTATGAAATTATTTGTTGTTAATAGTTTATTTCTACTTGGAATTTTATATGATTCAAAGCTTACCTAGAACATTACAAACCTAAATAAAAAATAAACAAGCAGAAAAAAAAAAAACCTAACTATCACGCCGTTTCTTTGCGGAGGTAGGCAGAAAGGATAGACTGCTACACAACTCTGTCTCAGCACACACTCCTTGCTTAACTATTTGATTCACTTGATCGGGCCATGTTTTCCCCGGGCGTCTCTGACCTCTACCATTCACTTTCGCGTCAAATATTCTTTTCACACTCCTTCCGTCGTTTATACGCTGTACGCATTTCTGCATTACGCTCACATCAGTCTTGCATTCTTTCCGAATGTTCACATTTTTAACACGGTCTCATACATGGTTTTACCGTACATATGCCTCAGTGATCTCAACATGAAAATTTTTATTACCCAACACTTCAATACAATGATATAACTAATTTAAGGTAAATTCTGGGACTATAACTTGCCTTTTCGTGGTTTTTATGCTAGGCCCTGAAAGGGCTTTTTTCGGGCTTAGCCAGACGTAAATTTGTGTTTTCAAGTATTTTTTTATTTATATATTTTTTTATATGAATGCCGCACAAGAGTCTCAACTGCTCCCAACCGTCTAGAAACAGTGAGACTATGGCATCCCTAAATAGGGTATGTTGTGAGGTTGAAGGTAGTGGGGAGGGGAAGGATATCAGAAAGAGGAAGGTTGGGAAGTACCTGGCTATTCAGATCTGGTCACCAAACAGGGCTAAAGCCATTTCAAGCAACGTTTCGATTCTGAATGGTGGTCTGTTACCAGGGCAATACTTAGAGTATCTATCACTCTGGAACGTGTCGCAAATATACTTTTTATTATTTTTATATGAATTAAATGTGTTATAACACATATCAACTATATGAAAGTTATTGGCGCACGACGGGTTTGAACCCGCGACCTTTAGATTCGTAGTCGAGCGTCTTACCACTCGACCATTGAGGCCGTCTAAAAAAACAGCACTGGGAAAATGTGTAAAAATCAACTCGTTGGTACTCATTTTTCAAACAAAATTAATATAAAAAAACCTTAATGTGAACACGTAATACATACTGTGAAATTCTATTAATTTGAATTTCACAAAACCTTAATAGAAGGGTGGAGACATTTGACACATAAAATATACAAGTAAAAATGTGTGTTATTGACTATAGAATATTTAAGGATTGTACCAATTTTCGTTAATGAACTATCTTTCATGTAACACTGTCAAATATAAACCGATTTGTAGTAGTTAAAAATAATCATCATACTCTTGTTTTACTAAATCACTTACATTAAACATTTACATAAAATACCCCTCTGAGATTGTTGGGTGTGAAAGTTCTGGATCTTGTCTGTCAAGTTAGAAATATTTTATAGGTGACTACGTTTAAACAACCCCCACAGCGCTACAACTCTGTGCTCTTTCTGGATTTTTAAACATTATGTGCATCACATTTTTGCCATGGTTGTGTTGCAGTATTTCTTTAGGTTGTGTTGCAGTATTTCTTTAGGTTGTTTTGATTATATCTTGAATAATAAATTCATCATATTCTTTGATATATGCAGTATTTTTGTAGAAAATTGAAAGCTGTGTTTGCTTTGTTTATGAATTGTGTACTTTTTATCATTTCTATGTGTAACACTAATTAATTTTTTTACTGTGTTTTGTTTTTTCTTCGTTTTAAATTTCTGCAAAAAATATTCGTAAAGGTTATTTAACTGCGGCTCTTTCGTTTAGATACTAAACACTTTTTTTTTTTTTTTTTGAAACCCAAACTTGTTTTTTTTTTCTTTTTAATTTCTCTAAAATTCTATAAAGATTTGTTTATCTGCTATTTAAAATACTTGGATACACTCCTTGCTTCATTCACATTCATTCATAGTCTCATACATGTTCTTCTTTTCTTCTGGCTCTTGACATTAGCCGAATCAAGTATTTGATTCACTTGATAATGCCATGTCGTCCTCGGGTGTCCCCGACTTCTTCTTCCATTCACTCTCGCGTCATATATTATTTTCACACTCCTTTATTCGCTCATCCACTTTACATACCCAAACCATCTAAGCGTCCCTTTCTTAATCCTATTAATTGCGCTTGGATGTTCCGGATATCCACATTTAATTCGGTCAAACATGGTTTTACCGCACATACGGGATCTCATTTCTACAGCATTCAGTCTACTTTCATTCTTCCTCTGCTAGTTCCATACCTCACTGTCAAACATCATAGTTGGTATAAGCACTCCATTGTGGACTGCTAGCTTCGCTTCTTGGACATTTTTTTATTTGCATCATCAGCGTTCAGTCCTCCGCGAATTGAGTTTCCTGCATTCACCCTTCTTTCAAAATCCTTATCAGCCTTTCCATCTCTCGTTAACATACTTCCTAAATACACAAACTTATCCACTTGCCACAAGTATTACTACGAGTACCTTACCTACTTTAACTATTTTTTATTCTACCCTTCTGACGAAAACAAATTTGTATAATGTTATGCATACCCAGATATATCGTTGCCGGAAAGGTGAAAAAGCTAAAGCGCCATTTTGGGAAGCCTACACTAGATCACTTTAAAGTTATTTTTTTACAATAAAATTCATAAGTCTTTAGTGCCTGGTTGATTTTCGATAGCATGAAAAGCTAAAAAAAGTCCCAAGCCTGTGTGGCTTGAGTCAAGCCTTCTCCCAAATGGCGAATATATTTTAGATGGCTGAAGGTCACAAAAGTTTTCAGAATCAAACGAGAGTCAGAGCATTCGATTTAGAAAATAAAAACTGATCAAAACTGCATATTTATTTTTAACTCATTGAGGAAGCAATGTTGAACACAAATGTTTAATTTTATCTCCGACCCGTTTCTGTTGAGTAACTTAACGCTTTCCCTAAACGTAAAAGTTGTGAACATTTCCCAGGTCCCCCGTGGTCCCGTTTTGCGGATGTTCTTAGTATTCACCTCATAACGCGAACTTTTCCTGCGGCCTTAAGGAAATGCACAAAATATTTTATGGGAAAAGTTTAACAACTCCACTGCAATGTATAAATTCATAATTACTTCGTGATTTTATCGAGAGAAACATTATTCTGGACGGAACATGTCAGAAATTCAATGGGTTAGATAAATATTTAAAAAAGTTCCTTGAATCCAAACTCAGAAGTCACCGGTTCAAAACTCGGCGTGTGCAAATCATTATTAATGATATCTGTATTTAATCCAATCTGTATTTTTTAAATTTACTTAACTTCATGATTATTTACAATATTTTATATACATTGTCCTCCATGCTAGGAGTTTACCTGTGATGTGGAGGACATTTTTCGAATCCAAGTTGGTTATAAAATAGCATATAAGCACATTGTTTCCTCGCAGTTGTAGATATTTCCGGTATAGACCTGGTGAAAGGCTACCTTTCCTAATTATGACGTTAATATATATGGTGGATATGAGGTCCTTGAGACGTATGTGCGGTAAAACCATGTGTGACCGTATTAAAAAAGTGGATATCCGGAAAGAATGCAAGGCTGATATGAGCGTAATGAATAGGATAAAAAAGGGACTCTTAGGTGGTTTGGACATGTAGAGCGAATGAACAAAGAAAGAAGAAGAGTGTGAAAAGAATATATGATGCGAAAGTGAATGGAAGAAGAAGTCGAGGACGCTCGAGGAAGACATAGCACGATCAAGTAAATCAAATACTTGAATCGGGTCATGTGAAGAGTCAGAATAACAGAAGAGTATGTATGAGACGATGTATGAATGTGAATGAAGCAAGGAGTGTGTGCCAAGACAGAGTTATATGGCGGTCCGTCCCCTCTGCCTACCCCTGCTTAGAAACGGCGTGATGGTTAGTTAGTTTAGTTATTTTTGGATATGGTATTAGCCTCCGTGGTCGAGTGGCAGGACGCCCGCCTTCGTATCCAGAGGTTGCGGGTTCTAATCTCGGCGTGCGCAAATACATTTTATTTATATTTTCATAAAAAGCAATTACTTTGTTGTGTGACATATTTAATGAAATTAAAAATCATAACTTTGTATAGGACCACAGATATTTTGTTTATTTTTATGACCGACCTGTTTCGTTAAGCTTTTTTTATTTAATAAATATGTGTCGTAACACATTTTATAATATAGAATAATAAATAATATATTTGTGGCACGTTCCAGAGTGGTAAGATACACTGTGTCGCCCTGGTGAAAGACCACCATTCAGAATTAAAACCTTGCTTAAAATGGCTTTAGTCGTATTTAGTGACTGGATCTAATGATCCAGGTACTTCCCAACCTTCCTCTTTCCATCTCTTTTCCCTCCCCACTACCTTTAGTCATACGATGCCATGGTCTCGCTGGCTCTAGATGGTTTGGAGCAGTTGGGAATCTTGTTCGGTGTTCAATATAAAAAATAGTTATAAACCCGTTTTTAGTGACCAGATCTGAAAAGCAAGTTTAACTTTTTTTTTACTCGTATTCTTCTTCTTTTTAATTTTTTCAGTCTCTCAAAATACCCAAAATCGGGATCGCATGGAACTCTTGTGTAGAAATAAAAAAAAACTGCCTTTCCTAGGTAGGTAAGGAATCCACCGCTTCTGCAAGGTGCTTCTAGACGTCTTGCCATAATTCGGCAACCTGGTCCACGTTTTCACTCGCACAGCTTCCACATATGTTTACATAGTTATAGCACGGGGATGAACTTGACGTCTTCCCTCTGGGATTTTCTTTAGAATTATTGTATTTGACAAAAATTCTGCTGCTTTCCAGGACTAATGTCTAAGCAAGATCGATTGATTTTTTTTCACGAAGAATGGCATAGAGTTGATGCTGAGCATTTTTGATCAACTCGAAAATCAGCGCCATTTAATTTTTTTGACATTTAAGTAGGGAAGTTGAGTGAAAATTATTTTTACTTTAAAAAAATATGTACATGTAGATCAAAAACCACCGATTCTGAATAAATATTTATAAATTTCCATATCATTATTCTTAGAACTAATAAATACTTCTTGAAAATTGGTTAAAACGCCATTAAACATAAACGCCTTCATGGCGTTACACCATTGTTTTACGTAAAACTGCATTTCTTGGAACAATGATACACTGTAGTAATGCTTGAATTTTTACACATCGGTACGATGAAAAAGTAATACGTATTATCTCCTGACATTTTAGAAGGTTTCGTTAAATTAAAAGGGGTAAAATTGAAGAAAAAACACAAGCTAACAAAATACGCGACTGACATACAGCTGGATAACGATAGTTTGCGATGTCAAAGATAAATACCGTGTGATGCGCTGTTTTTGGCGGGATATACAACAAAACGGTAAAAATCAATTTTCGTACGATATTTTGTTTTTTTTTTTAATATAAAAAATCCCATTAATTAAGGTAGACGGTTGAAATTAATAAAAAAAATGAACTACATATATAATACATAATAAACAGTAAATTAAAAATGAATACTTAGTTTAAATGTTTTTTTTACGCAGATTATTGGCCTGTTTCAACATTTGAATACTGGAATTAATTAAGGCTCTAAGTGCCAAAAAATTGACAACTTTTTTTTTTGTAGAATCGTATTTTATGATGTTAATAAAATACGATTCTTTAAAAAAAAACAGTTTTTTTTTTTTTTGGTACTTAGAGCCTTAATCGGAGTATTCATTTGATAAAATTGTATCTAATTAACTATCAACCAAAAAACGGTCTCACTTGGGAAGTCAATCAATCAATCAACAAGTGCATGGGAAAATAATTTAAAATTATCACAGAAAAGCTGTTAAAATTTCATGACACCAGAGCTCACCGTTCGGAAGATATTACAGGTTAAAAAATGATTTTGTTGTGAAGTATGAATCTATCTGAATTTGAGCCAGATTTTTTTAAATCATTCCGTTTTCGTCGGTCGAGATAACACGTAATGAAAATTTTGTACAGTTGCTTAAAATTTTGTTTCGCTAAATAAAATATCTCACGAGTCCCAGGAGTTTATCACCCCCCCACCCCTTGCCCAGTAGTTTACCCGCTCACACATTAAAAATGCGTCAGGTTCTGCCGGGGTATGCGGTTGCAGAGTTCTATAAAGTGTGAATGCTTGATGTCGGTTTAGATGCATTCTAGCGGCAATGGTAAATTTCTGACTGTGTTTCAATCAACTGGTTTGTATTATAAAACTTTACTGTATTACGTAGTGAAGTCGCTGTTTAATTACATCTGATCCTTCAAACAGAATAATTACGGCCACGTGCCGACGTTAAGCAGCATCCCAAAGGTTCTGGGGAGATGAAGAGATTACAAATCTAACATAGATAAGGCGTAACATGACATGACACCACCCCCTACTTGTCGGAACTGTGCATTCAAAACGATGTTAATACGAGCCAAGTAACTCTTTGATCAGCATCTTCAACGGCTATATGTAGACTCACAGTACTTAAACGCAATCTCAACACCAATTTCGAAGACCGAGATCTTTGCCGTAGTAGGTCTCACAGCTTGGAATAACCTCCCTTCACATTTGCGAAAGATCGACAGCTCAACTGAGTTCAGAGCAAACTAAAGACTCACCTTTTTAAATTATCATACCCACAATAACTTCAATTTGTTTCACTAGAGTTTTGATCACTCAGTCCAAGTGCTATACTTAGTTTTACTATTACTTATTCCTTTTTTTCAACCCTAGGTTTTGACAGCACGGGCAACAACCATTACATATATTTGTAAATGTAAATATGTTAGTTGTAAGTTACCAGTTATAAGTATTAGGCGTAAGTCAATGTTAATGTTGTTAGCATAAATTCTAAGTCGCTAGTCATAAGCTTAAGTTAAGTTTTAAGCTATAAGTACATAGTTATGAGTTATAATTTATACGACACTAGTTATTAGTCATAGTGATTAAGTTGTAGGTTAGGTTAATTATGTAGTAAAACGCCCTTGAGGTGATATTTTTTTCACGAAAACGGCGCTATAGAAATCAGCCAATTACCATAATTATTATTAAAAGATACATAGACAATATTCGTTTATTTTGGTCTTCTTTTGGTGCGGCCATTCTTTTCAGGACTGTGGAGTGGGGTGGGTGGTGAGAGCTTTTTTTAGAACTACGTCAGAGGTCTCAAAAGTTGCGCATTCGAAAAATGATAAAGTTAAAATATTTAATATACTGTTTTTGGTCCTCTGGTGGGAGTCCAAATTAAAAAAAAAACAATTGTTTATTTGATCACTCCAAGTTCAATTATTATTTATGAAAAAAAAACTACGTTTTTATCACATTTAAAATCCTTCACAACCAGCACCATTCCTCAAATTATTACGTAATTTGTCTTTTTCTGTTCATTATATCATGATAAAGATGCATTTTTGAGTAATTTTCGATAGCAGCCGGCGATTAGCGATTTCGAGAAGAACTGTAAAAATTTGTAGAAAATGTATCACATTGAAGTAAACTGCTGAAACGTAAATTTATTAAAAAAAACGGTTATTAATCCAAACATATTTTTTGGGATATCACTTTAATTGTTCCACTTTCAAGCCTCAGTATGGGGCCCAAAAGTACCTATTGTTGAATCGAAATAACAATAAAACTGAGGTTTTAAACTAATTAACCATACCTTGGAAGTAAGAATATATATGGTGAGAGAGCTAAATATTTTTACCCAACCAATACAAATTTCCGATAAATCACTTTATACGGGTTTTTACGTCATATGCCATGAGAGAGAAAGAGACAAAAAAGTCTTCACATAATATTGCAGCACTTTTAAGTATGTAAGAATGTTCTCCGTCCGCGCTAACTTCACATCATCGAGTCGCATATATTTCGTAAACGGATTTTGAGGTTATTTCCTAAATTTGTGTTGAAAACTTGCAGTGGTTATACCATACAAATAAATCAAACATGATGGTGATATGTGTTTGCGTGAATGTTTGAATAAGACCGAACAAATATTATAAATCATCACTTTTCAGAGGTATTTCAACAGTTTTAAACGTTTTTGACCGAACTTTAAAATTTTAACTTTTTTAATGAAAAAAGTACATAAAATCAACAAAAAACTTCTATCATTATTTAGTCAAACCTTTTGTCATTAGTATTGTATGATATTTTGACTTTATAAATCATTTTAACGGTGTATTGATATTGTTTTGTTGAATGTGTTCAAAATATATTTATTAAAAATGTCCGAATTCCAATTAAGCGGTAACTAATAGGCTATCCAACATCCTTTAGTTTTTATTTTTGTTGTCTTTCTATCGAGTCAGTATAAAGAAAACCGTCATGACTACATTGTTTTGCGAAGGTATTTTTCCATATATTCTTTCTCTAAAGTCATACGCTTATTTTGAGACCTCATGAGAAAGCGATGCTAAAAAAATACTTTCGTTCATTGACAGCCCATCCTTCTCTGTTATAAGGCCTACTAAACGGTATCGTTAAGGTTTTTTTTTAAATTAGAAACATCATAGATCATGATAGCTCTTCATCAATGAGGTTGAAATTCTGTGAAAGAAATAAATCATTCGGAAGCAAGTGAGAAAGTGGACCAGATCTGAACTGGCAGATTCTCGTAACCTTAATTTATCATTTATTTCAACGCTTCAACCATCCGCAAGTTCACATTTATTTGGAGTGCCATAGTCCCACTAGTTCTGAGTAGTTTTTCGTTTGGTAATTACGTAAAAAAGGAGAGTAAGGTTGGGTTGTTCCAAACTTTCGACACATTTGACATCGTCACAATTCATGGATTAGCGCTATTTTATTTTTTTCTTTCTAAATTTAAATAACCACCCGTAGTAAGTAGATAATAAATAATTAAATTACTGTTATGCTTGTTGGTTGATGAAAAATTAATAAAAAGCTAAAACGGGCCTAGAATCGATGTTTGACGATGTGAAATATAAGAAACTGGCATAAATCATTGAATTGTGACGGTGTCAATTGTGGGGATGTAAAATATAACGATGTCAAATGTGACGTTGTAAAGTGTGAAAATTTCAAATCTGACGATGCCAAGAGGTCACGGGTTCAAACCCGGCGTGCGAAAAAATCATTTTATTTAATCAATATGTGTCATAACATACCTAATTAATATAATATATATAATTATATAGTATATTTGCGGCACGTTCCTGAGTGGTGAATACTCTCAGTGTCGCCCTGGTGAAAGACCACCATTCAGAATTGAAACGTTTAAAGAAATGGCTGTGATCAAATTTAAATAGCCAGGTACTTCTCGACCTTCCTCTTCCCTATTTATTTCCCCTCCCCACTACCTAATAACCTACCCCAATTGGGGAATCCATATTCTCACTGGCTCAAACGGTGGAGAGTTCGTTGGGAGCAGTTGGGACTCTTGTGCGGTATTCGCTATAAAAAAATAAATATTTATGTATATATACAGTCGAACTTGGTTATAACGATCACGGTAATAGCGAGGTCACGGCTATAATGAGCAATTACGCAACAATATGCAGGTTCGGGCTTATTTTCATGCAATCGTGTAGCGTTATAACGAGGTCACTTCACTGACATAACGTCCAAATAATATTGTCAACTCAATGACTTTTCGCAAATCACGTTAAGGAGAGTTTATAATCCCCTGATAGTGGTCGCTCTAAGAAGAAACATTTCTATCCAGTACTGTGCGTACAGTTTATTATTATTATTAGTGTAATCATAAATTAAATCATTTCCTAGTTAGTTAAGCACAATTTTCGTAATAAAAAATGTGTTGCTTTATAATATGCAAGCTTTCATACCCTGGTGTAAATATCGATATTATTAGGTAGGTACTTTTTAACCTACCTACATTTATAACGAGTAATGGCTGTAAGGAGCAAATTTAGTTGGACCCTTCGCGCTCGTTATAATCAAGTTTGACTGTATAATAAAATGTGACGATGTCAAATACGACGAAAGTTTGCAACACCCCGACCTAAAAAAAGCAAAATTTGGCTACGAATCCAGATTTTAGTTTCTTTGCGATTAGTTACAGAGGATAAGAAATGATTTTTTATGTAAAGTATTTTCGTTTCGTTAAGACATGTCATCTGTGCATGTAGATGATTTGCGAGAAGGAAAGGAGGAACGACTGGGGGTGTGTTGTACTAAGGGGAATACGCACGGCTGACGGGCCGTTCCGACGGAATGCGTCGGCAAAACGATTCCCGCTTATGCGGCAAATGTCAACCGCTTACGGATTCTGGGCACGTGGGCGCGCCTTACATGCTGTGAAGTGATTCCAAATTGCTCTGCATACGAACGGTGACAAAACATCAAACGATATAAATTCCTTGTGCGTACGACGTACGAGTGAGAAATTTTCAAAATTGGAACTGATGCACATGTCAAGGGTCAGCACTCAAGAATGATGCTAAACCTTACTTTGTAGCATTCTAATACAAGCAATACCTCAAATGATTTATCCGCCAATTTTATATGGGTCTTTAGAAAAATATCCGAGGTTTGTAGTGAATACAAATTCTATGAAAAACAATTCTATGAAAAACATAGTAAAAAGTCAGTAAAAGTTACAGTTCGAAAAATAAAAAGGCGTTTTACCTAAAATTCCAATGTGTATTTCATTGTGAATTTAAAAGAAAACTATTCAGGAATTTTATTCACTGGAAACCTTAGACATTTTTCTAACTACCCGCATAGAATTATTAACAGATAAATAATGCGTAGTTTTGCTTGTACTAGGATTCCAAAAAGTGTATATTTTTGGTGCTGACCCTTAAGAGGAAAAAAGGAATCCAAAGGGAATCTTTTCAAACCCATTATATGAGTATTTATTTATCAAAAGTAGTCATGTATTTTTAGACCAAATATTATTTTTCAGTTTTCTTATTTTGTCATTCGAAATTGTTTCTTTAAAAATGAAGCCTTCTAACTATAAAATCAAAACACGATTTAACAATTATATTTTTTCTAAGAAAATGAATTTGTTGTACCTAATACCTAATCCATAATCCTCTGAATAATAATACGTAATCTTCAAGTCTAAAGCTTTGGCGTGGGTAGATTATTTTAGTTTTTAAGTGATCATGCACACGGAGTGCTAGCGCTATTTCTAACTGCCATCAGAGCAGATAGATATGAATATACTCTTAGTATTGCCCTGATAGGAGACCATCAATAAAATTCGAAACGTTGCTTAAAATGACTTCAGCAATGGTTAGTGACCAGACGTGAATAGCCAGGTACTTTGCAATCTCACTTTTCCCAATCTCACTCCCCACCCCACATTCTCCAGCATCACAACATGCCCCAAGTCAAGAATGCAATAGTCCCACTGGCTGCAAGCTGTGAGCAGTTTCGTGAACTTTTGTGCGAAAAACACACGACATCCAAACATATTCCAGCTATTTTCGGTTTTAGATTTCTTTTAACCTATTTGTTCGGAAGAAGAATCAGTAATAACTGTCAGATTCAGACGTATGAGTTGACGCCATTGTGTTTTAAGGTTAAAAATAACAGATAAAGAAAGAATCTTCTTTCAAATAAAACGTTTGAAGATGCAACGCTACTTACTTACTGGTTTACTCGCGACACACATCAAAAGGAACATATTGAGTATATCGTGAAGGATCGTAAACGGAAGAAAATTTCAAACTTTTGTATGTGTGAACAATATTTTATCGAACGGTCGCGATAGTGGTCTATTTGATCTTGACGGTGAGCAGGCATATAAGACGCTAGTTAATGGTTTAGTCGCGACACACATCAAAAGAAACATAGTAAGTATATCGTGAAGGAACGTAATCCGGGAGAAAATTTCAAACTTTTGTATGTATCAGCAATATTTTATCGGACGTGGCAGAAGATGCGGTAACGTATTAATACTATCAGATACTTGTCATTTTTGTCGATTTGATATTCACACTACAAATATACGCAACAATCACTACAGACTTTTAAAGCAAGCGAAATATTAGGGTATCAAATTGATGAATTTTCATATGTGACATTATAATTATGTTAATTTAAATATATATATATACATATGCCGCTTCTCCGTGGGAGTAGGCAGAAAGCATAGACCGCCATGCAACTCTATCTTGGCACACACTCCATCCCTCATTCACATTAATTCATCATCTCGTACATATTCTTCTGTTACACTGACTCTTGACATGACCTGACTTATTTTTATTTTTAAAGAAAGACAAACATTCCTTGATTACGAATAATCTTAAAATATTAAAAAAAAACTCTTTGTTTCATTATAATAAGCGAAAGATGTTGCTTGTGCAATGATGGAAGACTTAGCCAGCCGAATTGAACTGAACCCACTACGCCCGAGTGGGAATCCGGCGGGTTTGTTCAGTCAGCTACCAATTTTCATATCTTATTTACTTGATCATGTCATGTCTTTTTTGTCGTTCCCGACTTCTTCTTTCATTCACTTTCGCGGCATATATTCTTTTCACACTCCTTTTTTTTATCCCATCATGCCCAAACCATCTAAGCGGTCTTTTCTCAATCATCTTATTATAATGAATTTTATTGTTTTAATTATTGCTTATATTCATCTTTTTTTTGCACATTTTTCAATCTCATGTAGCAGATTGAGTATACCAAAACTCTAGTTTTTAAAATGATAGAATGAATGTAGTATTTTTTTACTAAAAAAATTACAAAAATATACGATACAATGGCAATTTGTGAATCTGTCTGTAAACTGTAATATAGCTAAAGCTGAGCTTTTATTAGCTTGTTAGACAAAAATACGAAAAACTGCTAGACGACAACGCGGGGTGTGCACAAACCTCTAAGATTCTGCACAAAATCATGGCGTTATTCACAACTCGTTAAAAAAAATCTTAAGACCTCTTTGAAGGTTATTAGGGATAACTATTTATATACCTGTTTCTACTCAATCACCGGATTCCTCTGGGATGCCCTCCCCCCCTGACCGGCCCACTCTCCCGTAAAATGTTTCCCTTATTAGTTCTAAGGGTTGGGGACGCTCCCAAGTGATTTGTTTTGCAAATTCTTTCCATTATTTTTCATCTTATGTAAAAATGAATTATTATTTTAGCATCCCATGAAAAAAAAAACAGCAAAGGGTTTGACTTTACTGAAGCGGTAATCTAAAAAAATACTCGTAAGATAAATATCGTTTTATAAGGCTATATTTGCGAATAATTCAAACAATACCTGGCTTTTGTATCCATCTAACTTTGATCAAGTCAGTTGAGACAATCTTTACTATGCCATTTTCATATTTTGCGTCTCAAATATTATTAAAACAAATTTCTTAGATATATTAACTAAAAACTCAATCTACCCTTAACTTGATGGATGAATGAAAATTATTTAAACTTTTAGATCGATGACTTGTTTGCGACTTTACATTCATTTTTTAAATTGCCAATGGTATTAAGGACATTTCTAATTAACTCTTAGGTGAATTAAATGATGTAGATACGTTACTGAGACAACGTGCGTGAATGTACTAAACCGAGTCCGAGAGACATACCTTAGATTTACTGCGTTTAGTATCACACAAACAAGCTTCGACTAGTTTGACAGACAAGCTGATTCACGAAAACGGGAGCTCTTCAATTGAAATAATGTGAGATAGCAAATGCAGATAACCATTGGTGTGAGGAAGACAATCGTTTCCGTACGTCGTACTCTACTTGGCTAGTCGCTCAGTAGTTCGTCGGGGTAGATATATTATAACAGTAACGCGGAACGTTCATATAGCTATCTCATCCGTACACACACAACCTGTTTAGTATTGCTATTATTTTCTCAGCTTTGAAACTTAAACCAAGACCGTGCCACATATATCGTTCGATTTGTATGAAAATGATGTGTCTTGTATTTAATGTCTATGGATTTACTGAATTTTATTGCCTTTCATAAACTGATTCTTACAAATGCTCGCTTGTACCTAGATTGCATATAGTTGGTAATACATACGCAGAGGTGGCTGATGTATTTAACTGCATGGAATGTAGATACAAAAAGGCTTTATTTAATATCATATTTCTTCAATGAATATTAATTTAATGTAATCAAACAAAGACAATGTATAGAATTCTTAAATTAACTACTAATTTTTATTTTTTTAAACTTCATTCTGTCTTCATTGACGACTTCTGCTGTCGAGTGGTTAAGACGATCGAAAACGAATCCAGAAGTTGCGAGTTCGATTCCCGGCGTGCGGAAATAAATTTTATGCAATTAAAATGTGTGATTCGACATTTAATCAATATAAAATAATATATAGTATATTTAAGACATGTTCCAGAGTAGTAGATACTCGTATAAGTATCACTCTGGTATAATGCCACTGTAAATGGTGATCGAAACGTTGCTTAAAATCGCTTTAGCCGTGTTTGGTGACCAGATCTGAATAGCCAGGTACTTCTCAGATACTTTTTCCTCATCTTTTTACGATCCTTTAGCCTCAAAACATACCCCAATTGGGTATCTAATTTTGAATCTGTTAATTCATGGTGGAAATCCATCTTAATGATTTAATAATACCAAATTTTAAACTTTATTCCACATTTTTTTATTTGAAACTTGACCGGTTTCACCTTATGACGGGCATCTTTAAAATGGTACAACTTTAAGAAAATCTGTGGCATGTATACTATTGATGTCCGGAATGGACGCTTATTGTTTTATTGCTGACAGAGGTGGTTTTACAATTTAATTTTAAAATACCTTCGGGTAGTTGGTGATGCCTTCTGAGTCTGTGGGTTTAATTTTTTTTTTGCGTATTTTATATGGTTGTCAACTTTATTTTTAACAGTTGGCTATTTCTGAATTCAGTCTTTGATTTTTCCCGTCTTTGTTTGTTTGATGTATTTTATAGAAGGTATATTTACATTGGTGGCTTAGTAAAATATTTTGTAATAGTAATTATAGGTACACATCAGGTTGTTATTTTTTGTAGATTTCCCCTTAGATGTCTGCGACAAAAATTCCAGATTACATTTCACTCTGTATAGTTGAAAATTTGATAACAATATTTGGATAACTTGTATAGCGCCGTTTTTGTGAAAAACCACCTCAAAGGCGCTGTACAAATCTTAATTTGTACTTAATATTAATTCCTAGTTTACGTAAATATACAGCAACATACTTACCTGGCAGGTCACTTCTAGCAGGACACAATCATTTGATCATAATAACTTAAAATTTATCAATATACTCGTATATTTAAATATATATAAATATTTAGGGTATGAAAGCAAATCTTCTAATGCAATTAAGGAATGAGAATCTGAAAGTTTTTCTTGGTTTAAACAGAGATTCTATTGAATTGTTAGTTACACATCTTGATTATGGATATGATTTTCTGAATAAATGGGTTTTTAGTTTGGCTCTGAATTCTGTCGAGTCTTTTATTACTCTCAGATCATGGGGTAGTCCATTCCAGGCTTTAGGACCTGACACTCCGAAGGCGCGCTCTCCCCGAACTTGGTGTCTTGATATTATTAAATCACCAATTGGGGATGCCTTATAACCACTGGCTCCAGACGGTTGAGAGCGGTAGGAGCCTTTGTGCGGTATTCACTTTGGAAAAATGAAAATAAATTGCCTCGGCTGAAAACATGGTCATTGAATTTGAAGGAATCTTTTTTTTCTGATATTTAACTTTGGCAGAGCTTTTCATGTCAAATATGGTCTTATATGACTAATTATTTTATTATTCTGATGTCTGCATTTCTTATTCATTTTCTGTTTTAAACAATTTCCCTGAAAAGCGGGATTCCTTGATTTTTTCAAGTATAAACTCCTCAACTTTATAATTGGAACTCATTCTCATTTTTTAATGAGACAACTGTGGTTTCTTTTTCCAAAATTTTGACAATATTTCAACCACACGAACTGTAAAAATATTCGTAACATTGTAAAAAAAAAATACCCCGCGGGACTTTAGATTTTGACATAAAGTTTAAGCGAAGGAAAAAAATCAACCTGACAAAAACGGTAGTCACAGATTTCTAGGTAGTGTGAGTGGATAGACAGCCAGACAGCCTAGCGTAATTGCTTTAAGAAAATGTTACATTTGAATAAAAAAATGATCATTTTCGTATAAAGCAATTACCTTTGTGTTTGACATATTCAATGAAATGAAATCATAACTTTGTATGAGACCACCGATTTTGTTATAATGTTTATGACCGACCGGTTTCACTTAGCCTAAGCATAATCGGAGTACAAATTTTAAGTAAAGAAAAAATACAAGGTGTGCGGTTATATGAACGTACAGAAGGAGAACATATTAATATAATATAAAATAGAAAACAGTGAGAAAACGAAATATTAACATTAATTTAAATTATAACACAGAAACAGAGAGAAAAATACAGATATTATGATTTTATTAAATTTCTCATTATTACTTGATCATCTTCTCAGTTGACGTTTTGCCTCTTTTAATTCATTAGTAAAATAAAATCTGTGGCCCAATACAAAGATTTTTTGTTCATTTCATCACACAATTAATTAGATTCTGATAATATCTAAATAAATAATCGACAAATATAAGCTTTTGACGTAATTACAACAAATGTTTAATACTTGTAATCAATTACTTGATTACAAGTAGACTTTTACATATAAAAGTACACTTGACAGTAATACAGGTGTAAGTTAAAGTTAAATAAATAATATGAGATAGCGAATGCAGATATTCAAAGCAGTGGCGGCTCGTGACATTTTAGTGTGCTAGAGTGTTAAGATTGAAAAATACGACGTTGTTGATGTTGTTGTAGCTGAAAATGATTTTTTTTTCAATTTTTTTTTTTGTATGAAGTTTTCAGGATATTTCAGTTTTGGTGGTGCACTGCACGCCTTGCTGAAAAATCTTCATACAAAAAAAAGAAATTTTGAAAAAAATAAAAATCGTTTTCGGCCATAACAACATCAATAACGTCGTATTTTTCAATCTTAACACTCTAGCACACTAAAAGGTCACGAGCCGCCACTGCTTTGAATATCTGCATTCGCTATCTCATATTATTTCGGTTGAAGAGCTCCCGTTTTCCCGTGATAGCTTGTCTGTTGAACGAATGTTTGTGTGATACTAAACGCAGTAAATCTCAGGTATGTCTCTCGGACTCGGTTAAGTACATTCCCGCGCGTTGTCTCAGTGACGTATCTACATTTTTTATTCATCTATGATTCCGTACAGTTAAATATACCAGTATTCTCTGCGTATGTATTACTAACTACATGCAATATAGGTACAAGCGAGTATCTGAAAGACTCGGTCCTGATGTTATTGTTACAGCTAAACGGAATTTTGAATCGAGTATTTCTCGTTAGAATATTTATGAAAGACAATTAGGTTTAGTAAATCAGGGCTGTCTATAATACCATTAGCAATTAAAAAAAAGTTATGTCGCAAATGAGTCTTCAATTTGAAAGATTTAATACATTTAGTTCTTTCATCAAGGCACGCATGCAGATGATAAAAATGAAGTCAACTGAATGCTGTAGAGATGAGATGTTTGACCATATTACCAACGTAGAGATACGGAAAGAATACATGGCTAAAGTAAACGTAATAAATATGATTAAGAAAGGGACGCTTAGATGGTTTGCACAAGTAGAGCGGATAAACGAAGGGAGGCGTATAAGTGGAATATGTGATGCAAAAGCGAATGGCATAAGAAGTCGGGAAGCCTGAGAAAGTTAAGGAACATAGTTAGAATTAGGGAATCAAATAGTTAAAATCATGAAAGAGTATGTATCAGACAATGTACGCATGTGAATGAAGCAAGCAATGTGTGCTAAGATAGTCGTTTGGAGTTCCATCCTCTTTACCTACCCGACGGGGAAACGACGTGATGGTTCGTTAGTGAGGTAGTTTTTGCAGTTGTATAATGGAACTGGTAGAAGAAGGACGAAAGTAGACTGAATGCTGTAGAAATGAGATCCCTGAGGAGTATGTGGGTTAAAACCATGTATGACCTTGTTGAAAATGTGGATATGCAAAAATAATGCATGGCCGATGTAAGCTTAAGTTTAAGAAAGAGACTGTTTGATGGTTTGGACATGTAGAGCGAATGAACGAAGGGAGGAGTATCTAAGGTGAATATGTGAAGCAAAAGCGAATGGGATAAAGAGTCGGGAAGCCCGAGAAAGACAAGGCACGATCAAGTGAATCAAATAGTTAGAAAAATGAATGTGAATGAAGCAAGGAGTGTGTGTCAAGACAGAGTTGCTTGCAGTTCATCCTCTCTACGTACCGTGTTTTTCCCTGCGGGGAAATAGCGTAATGGTTACGTAGTCATGATTACGTAGATGAGTGACGTAGTTTTTGCACTTGTACTAATAAAATAAGAGTACCGAGGCGGTGGAAAAACCTTCTACCGAGTTCGAAGCACTTATCACACTTTTACCGTAACAGCATTACGGGTGTTCGATAGTGCTATCGGCTACTTATCTGACAGTTACACTCCAGACAAAAATCCTGATGATAACATAGTGTTATAGGATAGATAACTAAAGGCATATAGTACGCTGTAGATTACGAAATATTTTCTTTGTTTGTCGACAATAGTATTGTTTATTGATTTATCATTGCTGATTCAAAAAGCTTAACTAATTCAGATCTACATCGCCAAAGTTTGAATGAATAAGATAATGAAGAATGCACCGTGCAAACACTGAATTTATAATCTTCTGATTCAAAGTCCATGTACGAGTATGTCGATATCCTATCATTATGTCGATCTATTTAACCCTCAAACTGCATCATTTGTAGTTTTAATGCGAACTGTATCCTGGGGTACAGGTATACCCCAACAAACAAAATTTATAATAACGGTTAGTTTATTTATTTTTACTTTTGCTTAAAATCAGGTTAACCTTTGTGACTAAAAGGGTACCTGGGTACCCTCTTCGGTTTTCAACATAGAGTTTTTAAGGTCTAAGCGGCTGAAACTTTCTGACTTATCCACAATAGTGAAAATGAACAATTGAACATAACCGTTGGAAATGTGGAGGGTGGTATGTTAGCGGAAAACGAATAAGTATAATTTACAACTTCTGTACCCGGGTACTCTCATGTATTTTGTATGATTTTTTAAAGATTGTCCGTATTCAATAATCATTTTAACTTATTTTAAATTATGAATATGATGTACTGTTGTGTTCAAAGCACATTACCTGTATCCTAAATACTATTTTCAATCACCTACTGAATTAAAAATCCCAAGAAAAGATGGTACTGGGTGAAATTCTTTTCCATTTCCTCAAATCTTGAACTGAGTCAAAATGTATTACGTCATAAAAGTAGTCCAGCAAACTTCAGAAAATGGTATACTGTAAAACATAGGGGTTGAGCAAATGGTTTGCATATAGAAATATAAAACAGACAATTTTTTTTTCCGTTCCTCTTGTACCCAAATACTTTGCGTATGTCATATCTTTGTTTGGTTTCTTGTTTTTGTTCCTGTGGCAAAACAAGCATCTACCTATTATGTTAGCTGCTGGGTTAGGAGCAGAATCGATGAATTTATCACTAAAAGCTTAAGGTCTGCAGTCAACAGGAGTTCGATTATTTGACTACTCATAAAAAAAACATTTATAAAATTTCAATATGCACTTTATACACTTAATAAAACACAAAGTAGGACGATCAATAAAATAAAAATATTAAAAAAAAAGATTTAAAAAAAAACTTTATGATACGGTGTCCTGGGGTACTTTCGTACCCCACTCGTTTATTTCTATGTGCGTATACCTCAAGTGAATGTAAATTACTGACTATTCGGTGCAATTGTTGAAGCCAAGATAATACAAAGAGTTTCAAAACAATCGATCAAAACGATTTTTATTTTTTTTCAAAAATTTTTGAATGAAAAAATTTCAGCAAGTCGCAAGCGGTGCACCACCAAAACTGCACCGTCAAACAAAAACTTTTTTTTTTCATTAAAAAAATATTTTCGACCATAATATCAATAACGTCGTATTTTTCTATCTGCCGCCACTGTTTGCGATAACCTCCAACTGAGTTCTTAAAAATACTCTTCTGTTACTATTGCTTTGTATATTTAGCAGTAGAACCGCTTTGTAAAACACTTTCTTTTTTTCCGGGTCATGTTATTTGACACCATTACTGCTTCATTCACATTTTGAAATGATAATGTTTATATGCAAATCTGTTATTTGTAACCGGCTTTGTGTTATTTTTACCAATATCTAACCTAAATATCACATTTATGTTGGAAATATTACATTTATATTGGACGAGGGTTAATATTTTAGCTGTATGATTATTTGTAACTTTATTTTATCATCTATATAAGGAGCACTGTAAGAATCATTTTAAGAACTAGACCCTTGAATGGAGTCACAAAATCTTCATTTTTAAGTTCATTTTAGTGGAGCGTACTTGAGGTGAAAAATCACAAACCTGCGCTACATAAATGCAATGTTATTATTTATTATTATTAGCAGTCCCATAACGATGTTTGGTTTCCCGGTTCAACTTAGACAAATGCACATGTTATCAGTGTTTTTGTTTGTATTTGATCCTCCACTTCGACGTCTAGATTCGTGGTCGGGCGTCTCATTCCCCTCTCCCCACTGCCTTCATCCTCACAAAATACCCCAATTTGGGGCAGCAGTTGGGACTATAGTGTCATATTCACCTAAACATGTTTTAATGTATATCGTTGCCGGAAAGGCAAAAGGGCTGAAGTGCCATGTTGAGAAGCTTACACCAGAATTCTAGATATAAAACTAGTTTTTTTTACAATAAAATTTATAAGTCTTTACTACCTGGTAAGATTTTAAAAAAAGTCAACTCAGGTAACTCAATGCTCTCACTGAGTTTTCTGAAGCTGCAAAAAGCTAAAAAAGTCTTAAACTTTTGTCGCTTGAGTCAAGCCTTCTCGCAAATGATAAATATATTAGATGACCTAAGGGCCACAAAAGTCTTCAGAATCAAACGAGAGTCAGAGCATTCGATGCAGAAAATAAAATTGTTTCAAACTGCATGTTTAACTTGTTTTCGACCAAAGTGTCGCTTAAGTCCTTTTGCCTTTCCATCGACGATACAATAATTTACATACTACGCAAAAACAAATTTACGAAAATACTCTTGCCTTGGAAACCTAAAAAGCTACGAAATTATGCCCATCATACTCGGTAACCAATTATATAGAGATTATATAATTACCCATTACAAGAAAAACATTAGTGGTTTGTTGATTTATGAAGAAGTTAGTTTAAAACAATGAAAGTTTATATTTTAATTCCATGAGTTGATTTGTTGTAAGGCCAGGTGCCAGTTCTCATACAAGCGTTTATTACCTTCATAAAATTTATGTAAATGATTGACTTACGGTCGTTTTTATTAAACTGTCAAAAAAAAAATCCACTCTGATTCATATGGAAATTTTGCCATTCTCTGTTACTTACAGCGGAGGTGTGTAAAGACGATGAAACTTCAAACAACAGTGTCTTAAAATATGCTTATTTTGTCGCCCGTATTCAAACATACTGCACGTTTATTCTGTTATTCTTGATGTGACTCGTTATGTCTTACCTTTTTACTATTTATTCAGGTAGTATTAAGTATGTTTTAGTGCGCCTCACTGATGAATTAGGCAGCCACCTTCGGTCTGAAGCCCCTAAATACCTTAAAAAACTCTTGACTGTGCAAAAACAGGCGGGCCGTTTGATTGATTCTTCAATCTTAAAAAAACGCATTGCATTCTTTGGAGCACAGTCGTCAGGTGGGAATACTGTCTTGTTCTACAGGTATTTCAATAAAATATTGGGTAATTGATCCCTTCGGCACCAGTGGACAGTCAGGAAACTCCTCAAACGCGCGCCCAACATTTGTAAACTCGTTCTCTAGTTCAATAGCTCAGCTGTGGAATGATTTTCCGGCCTCTGTGTTTCCTTCTTTCTTCAACATGAGTCCTTCAAGACCCAGGTTCGCTCCTTCTTTTCTCCAAAAAGAGCCTTTCTATAGCATCCCTAAATATGACATCGGTCCCGAGGAATATTATTTACCTTAAAGTCTCCTTTATGGAGTTAATGTTAAACATATAATTTATTTTTTTTAACATTAAAAATAAAACTAACTAATAAGACGAACTTTCTCAGGCTACAAATAACCCGACAATATATGAATTCCTCCTACTTCTATTATTATAAGCGAAAAAGGTTGCTTGTGCAATGATAAAGGACTAGGTTTATATTTAAATACCCTATTTTCAGAGTGTAACAAGTCAAAAAAGGCAGTACATATTGGGTTAAGTATAATCAATTATTCAGTAATCACACATTCATCATTTCAAAAGGCACCGAATTATTATTTAAGGGTTGTATTACGTCATCAGCCCATTTGTATGTAACCCTTAAAAACAAAAATGAATTGTACAGTTTTTGAATTGAACGCTGCAGTTTTTAGACTTAGTTACCATTGTACGATAACACCATATTTATTTACCATTGTGTCATTGTAAAAAAATGCACAGTTTACAACATAATGTTACTACTTTTTGTACCATTTCCATTTTGTATATTATAACATAATTCACTGTTTACAACAAAATATTAATAAAAAGTCATTAAAAATTGTACCATTGTAATAAAACATTTTACTAGGTATTTTTTTATGATTACTTATGCTACTACTTAGAGGGAAGTTTATAAAAAAAATCATTAATGTTTGATCTGCCTTGGCTTGTTGATCCAAATCTTGGTGTCAGATTTATATTTTGCGTAATTTATGTTCAGTCTAATGGCCAGTGGAAGTACATTGTTCATCTTTGTTGCCAAGTATCTAAAGTTTATTTGACCAAGTGTTGTTTAATCAAAAGGGATAAGTAAAATAAGTATTCTGGAACTTGGGTATTGGGTAAACTATATAATATATATACTGGTATATATTGTGCTCTATTAGATCTCCTTTTTATAAATTCAAACATTTTGTTGTGATACTCGGAACTATACACTCGAGTTTTGGATCAAACTAACCTTGTTTCGACCCCTAGACTCTCTTCATCTTGTTCTCTCAAATAATAATTAAAAAAACATAAGTTGTAACTTAAGTAATAAAATAATTAAAAACACCTTTATGACATATTTTTGATGTTAGTAATACCCTTGAAAAGTGAAAGTCAAATGTAATCATAAAGTTTAATCGAAAATAACCTCCAAATATAACATAAAGCAAGTTGGTATTTAAAATAAATATACACTCACTATGAACTTGATTTTATATGCGATTGGTATTATAATTGTTTTTGTTGTTGTTTGTTTTGATTTTAAATCAATACCGCACAAGAGTCTGCTAGAGAACCGCTCCCAACCGTATGGAGAGAGGCATCTATAACTATCAGACTATCTCATCCCTAATTGGTGTATGTTTTGACGTTGAAAGTAGTGGGGAGGAGAAGAAGATTATCGGGTTAACAAACATGAATAAATCCATTTCAAGCAACGTTTCGATTCCAAATGGTGATCTTTCACCAGAGACCCTAGCACGAAACATCTATATTTTTTTTATTGACAATGCCATTAATTTAAAATCGTTCCCGAACCTCACTGTAAATCGCCAACGAACAAATTATAGTAAAAATGAAATAATAACTTTGCACAAGACCACAGATTTTTTATTTTTTTTTGACCGTCCGCTTTCGCTTAGTCTAAGCATCTTCACGGTACAAAATTAAACTAAACCAAAAATACAAAAGTTAAAAAAATACAAATAAAATAAAAGAACAATGAGAAAACCAAAGAATAACATTTAAATTATAAGAAAGGAACAGACAGAAAGAGACAGATAATATGAATTGAACGCAAAACGTCAACTGAGAAGGTGATTAAGTAATAATGAGATTTTTACGAGTTTACAGAAAATGTTTTTTCTCTGATGAGTTATGATAACGATCGTGATTTTAGATAGTTTTAATTTGTATACATTTTATGTATTATTTTCTCCTTGTTAGTTAATCTTACTAGCATAATTAATTAAGTATGAAGCGCACTTGCGGTGAAATATCACAAAACTGCGCTGTATAAGTTCACTGTTATTATTATTATTATTTATTTATTAACTTTTTGTTTCTTATATTATTTTTTTACATTACCTACCTCACACGGTCATTAGAACCTGTTTTGAGGTAGTTGACAGTGAGTACAAGTAGATTTTTTTTTTTAATGATGATATTTGTTACACAATGTTCTAGTTTATCATTGTGAAGAATTTCAAGTGCTATTTTAGGAGGTCTTCAATTTCCTTGCGGTCCTTACTCATTAGCCATTTAGTAATGTTTTGATTAAAGGAATACATATTGGTGATGGCTACAGTCTGTGGTGGGAGTTTGTTGTAAGTGTAAGGCGCGATGTACATATGGTGTCTTTGTGCAAAAGCTGTTTTGTATTTAGGTACTAAAAGTCTTTCTTGTTGTTTGGCCCTTGTATTTATTATTATTATTATATAACCGCACACTTTGTATTTTTTTATAAGTTTAATTTTGTACCTTGATTATGCTTAGGCTAAGCGAAACCAGTCCGTCATAAAAAAAATATGAAGTCTTATTCAAAATTATTTTTTCAATTCATTAAATATGTCAAACCAAAAAGTAATTGTTTTCTACGGAAATATATAATAATTCTATTTAATTTAATTTTAAACTCTTTCACCGATAAATTCGATTACTGCACTTACCATGTACAGAACAAAGGCCACAGAATAATTCATTAAGTGAAATTGTGAGAAATTCGGCAAGTGTTTCGCTATTCTAATGTAGTATAACAGAATATTCATTTACCAGATACCATTATCCAATTACATTCACGAAATTAATTTTAAGAACAATCGTTAGCCAAAATTGGTTGTTTAATTTATCTCTCAATTAGTTGGAAACGGTATAATTAACTAATTATTTAAATTCATTCGTATTGGCCACTGAACACATAATCCCCAGAAGCGTGATCTATACCGTCTTGGAAGAAAACTGATGACACAAGCTAATATAAGTTATTATTAAATAAAACAATAAACTTTGTAAAACACCACCTTATTATTTCGCTTTTCTCAACGTGTCAGGGGTTTTACATCTACTAAATAACATTAAATACTAACAGGATATATATATATAGGACAATGACGAAAGATAGAGATACAAGATATAGTAGAGAGAGACACAATTACATATAGAGAGATACATATAAGACAGTAATGAATGGCAGAGAGAGATACAAGAAATAGTAAAGGGAGACAGAGAGATATAAGTATAATAGAGGAGAAGTTTCGACTTCTAGGCTCCAGACAGGCCAATGAAATTGATTATTTGTTCAATGAAGAAATACGATATTTCAAAATGCATAAATCTTGAAGTAAGAATATGTATGGAAAGACCTAAATATTTTTACCCAACCTACACATATTTCCGATAAAATCACTTTTTTTGGGGTTTTCATGTCGGAAACCGTGAGAGAGAAAGAGAAAAGACAAGTTGTCACATAATATCGAACCACTTTTAGGTATGTAAGCTCGTTTTCAGTTTCCCGGGGCTCCGATGACTCTGCCCACTACGTTTTGTTATGCGACATAGCTCAACGGTTTTTGAGGTTATATCCTTTATTTTAATTGATAACAATACTGGGAAAAAGTGGTTATATAAATTTAAAAAAACATAATGTCGACAAGTGCTATGAATGAATCTCAAAAGGTGTGTACATGAAAACCCTAGCCACGCCCGAGGCAAGAAAAAATCAACAATCCTGAGTAGACCATTTCGCAAAGCTATCCTTCTTGGTGCATTATTGCTCTGAGGTTTAAACAGTTTTACCAGAAGTCAGGAAAAAAATTGCTCACTTCAGGAAAATGGACACGCCCACAAGAACACTTTCTATCAGTTTTTCTCTTCAGTGGTTTTGCCTTAGATTAAGATCTCGGTCGCCGCAATAAAAATCATCCAATAAAGAAAGAAGAAAAGTTAATCTTCGTTGTAATATTGATTATTGAAATAATATTATTGATCTTCAAAAATATTAAGATAAAAAGACACGTAAGATAAAAAAGATTTTCTTGTGACCGAGACTTGAACCCGGATCCTCCACACTTTCCTGGCATGGCGTGTCTGCCAATTTCGCGATCACAACCAACTCATCGAGCATCGTTTTTAACACAATCACATACTTCTTCTTCGAAAATCGCTCTGCATGTCCAAACTATCCAAGTGTCCCTTTCTTAACCTTAATCATACGTTAACATCGGCCTTGGATTCATTTCGGACTTTTAAATTTGTAGCACGGTCGTCCACTCCATTCGGGAGTAGCACATTAACCAACTTTTCCACCGTAACCAACTAATTCATAGAAAAATTAAAAACTTTTATTTAATTAATATGTGTCATAACACAATAGCGCCAATAACTTTTATTTAATTAATATGTGTCATAACACATTTTATTCATATAAAAATGATAAAAAGTATATTTGCGGCATGTTCCAGAGTGGTAGATACTCTAAGTATCGCCCTGGTGAAAGACCACCATTCAGAAACGAAACGTTGCTTTAAATGGCTTTAGCCGTGTTTGGTGACCAGATCTGAATAGCCAGGTACTTCTTAACCTTCCTCTTCCCAATCTCTTTCCACTACCTTCAGCCTCACAACATACCCCAAATAAAAGAGAGAGATAGGTGTGGGGAAGGTTTTTATTTATTTTTTATAGTGAATACCGCACAAGAGTCCCAACTACTCCCAACCGTCCAGAGCCAGTGAAACTATAGCAACCCCAACTAGGATATGTTGTTAGGTCAAAGGTAGTAGAGAAGGAAAGGAGATGAGAAGAGGAAGGTTAGAAAGTACTTCTTGGGTATTAAAATCTGGCCACAACACGGCTAAAGCCATTTCAAGAAACGTTTCAATTCTGAATGGTGATCTTCCACTAGGGCGATACTTTGAGTATCTAACACTCTGGAGCGTGCCATAAATATGCTGAAAATTATTTTAATTTAATGTGTTATAACACATAATAATTAAAAAATATATATTTACGCACGCCGGGTTCGAACCCGCGACCTCTGGATCCTTAGTCGAGCGTCTTACCACTCAATCACGCAGACCGTCAATCAATGCATACGCAACATCATTTGCTTATTATGATCGTTGTAGCAGTTTGTCAAGAATTGTCAGATTAATCGTAACCCTGGAATGTTTGTCTTTCTTTTGGAATAAATAGAATTTAATAAAAAATTGAACATTGACAGAAACATTGCCAAAAATCGATTAAATAAATATTTGTTCAAAAGGAACAAACAAACAAGCAATATGTGAAGGTTATTAGCCTTAAATCAAAGCACGCTAAGGACCTAAAGCTCAGTACCAAATCTTTGCCAGTGACTAAACAAGAGCCCACTCGTGTTGATTATTTGCCCTTTCAGTCAAATTCGCGTTACTCTATCAACCCTGTTGCCATACAGATTGGGCTGAGTAAATTCACAATGGGGAAATAACAACCTTCGAGCAGCGCTGTATCCACCATACGTTCAAACTGAGCGAAAACATGGGCGCCATCTATTAAAGGGCGCCGTGAAAATAAAAATCTTATTTAAATTTACTTAAAATATTCCCAAAATATATTTTCGTAGAAAGCAATCACTTTGTGGTTTGACATATTTAAAGAAATTTAAAAAAATAACTTTGTATAAGACCACAGATGTTATTTTTATTTTTGTGAGCGACTGGTTTCTCTCAGCCTTATTATCTTTAGGGTACAAAATTAAACTAAATAAAAAAGTGCGTGTTAAAATAATCAAAAAAGTACGTGGTTATACATACATACAGAGATAGAACAAAATATAAAATAAAATAACAGAGCAGTGAGAAAACAATAAAATAACATTTTAATTATAACAAAAGAACCGAGAGGAAGAGACAGATAATACGTATTGAAAGAGACAAAACATTAAACTAGGAGGTCATAAATTAAGTATTAAATTTTATGAGTTTACGGGAAATATACATATTAGACCACTGGACAAAATTATCTGATTACTAAAATATATAAATGATTGATAAAAATTAAAATAATATCCATGGTCTTGTACAAAGTTATTTTTTTTTTATTTCTTCACATGATTTTCTTCTCAAATCATTTAAAATTACCCAAATCATGGGATAATTATATTTTTTTATTGCGCTGGCAACATCGCTGAATATTGAAAGACTAGCGAAAAAGCATGGTATTTTTTTTGTCACGGAATTTTTTTACGAATCGCACAATAGTTATTTGGACGTAAAGTCTGTTTTTCTGTTGTGTGTCGTACGTTAAAATCGATGCGATCCAAAGTCTATAGCCAATCAGCGTGCCCGTTTTTCCTTCCCGGCAGTCTAAAGGAACTGTTGGTATATACAAGGTATATACGTATTCCTGCCCCGGTGACACTGTACCAATCGGTACTTGCCTTGAAGTAACAATATATGGAGGTATAGCTAATTTGTTTTACCCAACCCATCCGAAATTGTAATAAATCACTTTTTCCGAGTTTTTACATCGTACACCATGAGAGAGAAAGAGACAACAAATTTCTCGGACCGCTTCTATATACTGTCGCAATGATCTTAAGCTGGCTATCTTCGCTGATTAACGGCGGGACTCCGCCCACATTTTTTACTATGCCACTAAACTTGACACAACTAAACGGTTTTTTAGGTTTGATGCTATATTTTTGTTGATAAAAATACTGTAAAGTGGCTATACGAATACACAAAAACATTATGTCGATATGTGATATGAATGGATGTATAAATACCGTAGCCTTAGTCTTAGCCACGCCCAGGTGCGCCGAGTCATTTTAAAATCATCAAAAACAAGTCCAAAACTGACTTCACTGCCTTGGCTTGGGCTACCTCTAGTATACTCTAAGGTACTTGCAAGGGCGCGAGGTGTTGCAGAACCGGCCCTGCCTTCAGGCTAGATCGTATGAGAGAACAGTTTTGTATGCGTTAGTATGTGAACATCAATGGTTGCTTTCAAACAGATATATTATAATGTCCTATACGAGTTTACACAGAGTAGAATATAATTGAAGAGGGTGTACTCTGTCTGTTTTGACAAAATGTTGACTTCTTTGACTGCCTACTCATCTCATTCATTTCGGGTCACTGACATTGACGGTGTACTGTTCTCCTTCATTTGGAGGAATAACTAACCATCGCGACGTTTCCCCGCAGGGGTAGGCAGAAAGGACGGGCCGCTATACAACTCTATCTTGGCATCCACTACTTGCTTCGCTTACATTCATACATACTCTTCTGTTATTCTGACTATTGACATGGCCGACTCTAAAGTATTGTATATTTAAAGAAAGACAAAAGTTCCCGGGCAACGAAAAACTTGATAATATTATAAAACTTCTTCTGTCATCATAATAAGCGGAAGATGTTGCTTGTGCAATGATGGAGGACTTGAAATTGAACCCACGACGCTCGGGTGGGAATTCGACGCATTTGTCCATTTAGCTACCGACAGGTCATTTGATTAACTTGATTGTGGCATGTCTGCATTGGGCGTCCCAGAATTCTTCTTCCATTCACTTTCACGTCATATATTCTTTTCACGCTCCTTTCTTTTTTCATAAGCTCTACACGCCCAAACCATCTTAGCGTCCCTTTCTTAATCCTGATAATTACGCTTACATCAGCCTTGCATTATTTCCGGATTTCCACATTTTTTACACAGTCAAACATGGTTTTATACCCATACGCCTCAGGGATCTCATTTCTACAGCATGCAGTCTACTTTCATTCTTCCTCTGCCAGTTTCATGCCTCACTGCCATACATAAGGGTTGGTGTAAGCACTCCATTGTGGACTGCTAGCATTTGGAGAAAGTCCCAAAATTTGACAGTGGAGAATTGTGGAGCAGCCTAATTGGGCCATGTCTTCTTGCAGCTTTTGTTCGAGGGATTTATTTTGTCTTTCGAGAGGTAAACAACAATTTCAAAATTATTTTTTGTTATCAACCTCTAGTGTGCCGGACATGCCAATAGTCACTGAGCATTAATCATTATCTTTTCAGGAGTTTTCTTTATCTTTGAAAACCTGCTTTTGCATATTTAAATGAACGGTAATCACTTGACAACGAAATACCACTTTAGAGATATTTTAAATTGCGTTAAATTCGGTACTAGTTGAGTAATACGAGTACATATTTAAAGTTTGCTTACGTCAGCGCGGTGGAAAAAAATTCGATTTCAAAGGGCCATTTCTGTTTGTATTTACAGGAAAACTATGTAACTTTATTTTTGTTTGAAAGAAAATTAATTCGTCTAAAATCTTCACAATTCTTAACCTAACTTTGTTTAGGGACATGAGGGAGAAAATACCAGTTCTCCGAATAAGAGTAGCAATTCCAGAAAAAACTACTTGTTCCATTAACATACTCGAATTTGCAAAAAATACATAAAAACACTATAAAATATACATAAAAACGTCAATTTGTAAAACACAAGTGAGTTATTACAGCAAAGTACGGCGGAAATTGTACCTTGGGGGGAGTCCAGCATTCCAAAGGTTAAAGGATTGAAAATACGCCCAATGTTTTATTATTGATATTTCAAAGTCCGGCATTCCAAAGGTTAAAGGATTGAAAATACGCCCAATGTTTTATTATTGATATTTCAAAGTCCGGCATTCCAAAGGTTAAATGATTGAAAATACGCCCAATGTTTTATTATTGATATTTCAAAGTCCGGCATTCCAAAGGTTAAAGGATTGAAAATACGCCCAATGTTTTATTATTGATATTTCAAAGTCCGGCATTCCAAAGGTTAAAGGATTGAAAATACGCCAAATGTTTTATTATTGATATTTCAAAGTCCGGCATTCCAAAGGTTAAAGGATTGAAAATACGCCCAATGTTTTATTATTGATATTTCAAAGTCCGGCATTCCAAAGGTTAAATGATTGAAAATACGCCCAAAATTTTATTATTGATATTTCAAAGTCCGGCATTCCAAAGGTTAAAGGATTGAAAATACGCCCAAAATTTTATTATTGATATTTCAAAGTCCGGCATTCCAAAGGTTAAAGGATTGAAAATACGCCCAATGTTTTATTATTGATATTTCAAGGCTTTCAGATCGTGGTGGAAATGACGTGAAAAACTTGAAAATTCTGTAGGCGAGATTTTTGTATCTTATTAAATGAACATTTGAAAGCTTTTTAGCTCATGGTAGAAATCACACCGCGAACTAAACACGGTCAGTAAACTAGAAATTTCTGTTGAAAAGGCTGTGCAAATTTCTGTTGAAGAGATTTTCTTGTCTTATTGAATGAATATTTGAACGCTTTCAAGCTCATAATGGAAATCACGCGGTGTACTAAACACAGCCGGTGAACTAGAAATATTAGATAAAAACTCCTGCGCAAATTTCTAGTGGAGAGATTTTTGTGAGAAGTAAAAACAGATTTTTTCCTTGATGGTTAAGATGTATCGCAAAGACCCACCATTTGCGTTTTATTTCAATGAAATACATTTATTCGTTTTACATCTTACATTGTTTGCCTACAACATGTTGCCTTTATAAATGACAACACTTAAATGAGTTATTCAAGTTGGCACAATTGATGTGTTGAGTGTATTCCATTAAAGCCTTTAAATTAACAATCGCAACAGTTGTTCTTGGCATCAAAGAGATGAGAGTTCTGCCAACATTTTGAAAGTCTACATCGTATTATGATTCGAGTTCCCCCATTTAGCCCGGATTTGGGGAAATAGTTTATTTTTTTACTCAAAATTCACAATAAGACATCAAACAGATGATGAAAACTTGAATAAAAACAAAAATGTGTTTCCTTACTACTTGCACTAGAATAATTCAATGTGATAAAAAATATCAATACGTTAAATCTGTTCATTTCGTTCAATCCGTATCTGTTCAATCTGTTCAATCCGTTCACTACCGACTACCTAAACAGTAAAAAAGTGCAGAACATTATTATTGTTTGATTATTTATTATTATCAATTACGGAAGGTATTGCCGGATATTACTGGAATAAAATTTTATTATTATTATTATTGCAATCGCGCATAATCTGTACGCTTTTTTTTACTTTAAAAAGGTAACTTTTCTGTTTTAATTTATATTTTGTAACGTGCAAAAAGACTATGATATACAACAATTGGACAAGATTAAATAAATACAGAGAATGAATAAACAATAAACAGTAAACTTTACTAAACCGTACATTTCGACACAGGAATTTCCTAGTGAGACAGACACGGAGCAATCCCTTATGTTTTATAAATCGTAATTTTTTTATGTCGCAATACTTTGACGATAGGTTTACAAAAATCTGTATATAATTTTTTTTGATTTTACGACAATTTTTTACGACTTACGGACGCTTTGTTATGACATTTTCGTCCAACATTCCATCTCTTCTCAGTTACGTTAGGTCTGAAATTCAATCCAATTATCCAAATTATACTAAAATGTTTCCATTTCAATTAAATTTATTATCCATCAATTGAAACGATGCCAGATACGATGAAAAAATAGACCAATACACAAATAACTAATCATCACCGATAGAGTTATTATATTATATTCACATATTTGAAATACTTTTAGAGTTCGTAAATAAAACATTTTTAGTAACTGAAACTAGGCTTATAGTTTTTCCGAGAGATAAGTAAATTTTTTAATTAAGTTTATGATATAAATTCATGAACGCCATTATTGAGAATCCTGATTTACTTCACCCTTCGCATGCCTGATGAAATCATACGAGTTATTCCTGGTGGGGTCAGTGGGACCCGGCGATACTAAATCGTTTTTTTTTTATTAGTGTAATTTTTTAAATTATTTTTTTAACACGTGTCCGGTTAGTAGGTGAGTGGATAAACGCGTCGGATTCTCATCCGGGCGTCGTGAGTTCAATTCCTCTGCTGACTAAGTCCTCCATCATTGCAAAAGCAACATCTTCCTTATAATGATGGTAGTAGGAGGTTTTCAAATATTGTCAGGTTATTCGTAACCCGAGAAAGTTTGTCTTTATTAAGAATAAAAATAAATGTTAAATTATAACTTCTTTATTCACTACAATCTATATTTGAATATCTGAAATAGTTACTGCTGTTTTAAAGTGCCCTGGGTCTGTCAGACCCTACCAGGCATGCGGAAGGTTAGCCTGATAAATGTTCATTTACCTACAAGAGTCACTAGGCAGCACGTCCTATTTCGCACGTGCGGTTTCGCGAACAATCTATCAAAAGTTCTCTACCACACTCGTAAATAGACTCCTGGTCCATGGGAAGGAGTACTGTGAAGTAATGGGTTATTTAAATGTGTCCTTGAATCAAATAAAAAGCAATGTATAGAAGCATGTGTCTACAAGACGGGTCTGTTAAATACAAACTGTAAATGTGATGCGGGTTTCGAATGCGTTCATCGCTTTGCTGGGGTGGGACTTGTTTGCGCCGCGACTTTGTAGTATGTTTTGACGCAATTGTATGCTTATGCTCGTTGTTCTAAGTTGATGCGGTAGGTCTAGTCTTTAGAAAGGTAATCATGCGATCCAAGAAGTAAGCAGTAGTCAAGTTAAATAGTGAAGAAGAATAAAGGGCGGAGTCAGAGTAGTTTGTATGCTGGCGTCTCAGAGGATGCTGGATATCTAAGCGTAAGGAGTCAGAGTAGCTTGTATGCTGGCCTCTCAGAGGATGCTGGATATCTAAGCGTAAGGAGTCAGAGTAGCTTGTATGCTGGCCTCTCAGAGGATATCTAAGCGTAAGGCCTGAGTGCCCGCTCTATTCGAGCGTGCAGCGTGCACCACAAACACATGACCATATACCTGGAAGTGTCCTAAGCGGTGGACACACAAGTGATGTCGTTGAAAGAAATAATGTGCTAAATTCAATCTAAACCTAAAATATGGCATATAGGCAAAGGTCGACACTGACATTCTTGTAAATTCATGAAATTTCCCTTCCCTTAACCTAAAACATTCATAAAATGTAGAAGATTTTTCATTTTTTTTTCCTTACTTCACAAATTTGCTCTGACCCATATGTAATAAATTCAATTTTAAAAAATAATTTTCTAGTAGAATAAATACCGATAATATCTAATAAAGAAATGGTGGCAGTTCCAATGAAGACTGTTTCCTTCAAACGCTGTATGTTCACAGAGTAACAGTTTTACTACTCAGGTCTTACCCTAAATATTCGACCTTTTACCAGCCCGCTATAATTTTGGAAGGAGAAATTTTATGAGTTTTATGACTTCTCTGATTGATTCGCTTTGGCTCTGATTTCGTCTCATCTCGCTACGATTTATATTGAGTGTTAAATCAAGTTAAAAACATTACGATCGGGTTTTTGCCCGCGACATAGGGGCATTGAAACATGATCACATAGAAAAGCATTATGTATCAGATTTTGTAATTATATATACATCAAATGAATGAAGGCTAGGTCGTCATTATAAAATTGTTTATTTATCTATGTTTGCCATTGTTCATATATAGGAATAATCTGTAATTTATCAGCATCACTACGAATTCATATTTTTGTAAGAAACTGAATTGAAGGGACGAAAAAAATGCGCCCATGTCAGCAGCAAAATCCTTGCATTTTGAACACTCTATCGATGAAATTTCTTAATATTCTAATTTATTCTATTTTTATAAATAAATCTTGGGTAACTTATCAATTACATTGATTAAATCAAAAATTTCATACGAATCCGAATTGTTGGAACCTATCTCGTGCCTAAACCCGTGTCAGCAGAAAAAACCTTGCATTTTAACCACTGATTTGATATTTTTTTTTAATATTCTAATTTATTTTATTGTTATTTATGAATCTTTTGAAACTTTTTAATCTCATCACATATTCAAAAATTCGTAAGAATCCGACACGTGGGAACGGAGATAAATGCACCCATGTCAGCAGCGAAATCCTTGCATTTTGACCACTCGTTTGATGAAATTTCTTAATATTTCGATTTCTAATGTTTTCTATAAGAAGCACATGTAACTTATCAAAAGCACTCCAATGTAAAAAAAACTTGTCCTTATCCGACACGTGTAGGGATGGAAAAAAATGCGCCCGTGTCATGAGCAAAATCCTTGCCTTTTGACCACTCATTTGATGAAATTCCTTAATATATCAATTTCTAATGTTTTCTTTGAGAATTATTTATAACTAATCAATTTCACAATAAATTAACAAATATGAACGAATCTGATTCGTAGGGAAGAAAAAATATGCGTCCATGTCAGCAGCAAAATCCTTGCATCTTGACCACTCATTTGATGAAATTTCTTACTATTATAATTTCTTCTATTTTTATTTATGAATCTTGTGTAACCTATCAATCTCATGACATTTTCATAAATTCGTAAGAATCTGACGCGTAGGAATGGAGATAAATGCCCCCATGTCAGCATCGAAATCCTTACATGTTTACCACTTATTTGATAAAATTTCTTAATATTTTCATTTTTTCTATCAATATCTATAAATTTTATGAAACTTATCAATTTTATTACAAATTAAGACTTTCGTACAAATCTGACACGTAGGGACGGAGATAAATGCGTCCATTGCAGCATCACAATCCTTGCATTTTGGCCACTCATTTGATGACATTTCTTAATATGCCACTTCCTTCTATTTTTATTTATGAATCTTGTTAAACTTATCAATTCCATCACACCTTTATAAATTCGTATGAATCTGAGATGGAGGGAGAGAGATAAATGCCTCCGTGTCAGCATCAAAATTCTTGCATTTTGGCCACTCATTTGATGAAATTTCTTAATATGCTATTTTCTTCTATTTTTATTTATGAATCTTGTTAAACTTATCAATTGAATGACACATTTATAAATTCGTATGAATCTGAGACGTAGGGACGAAGATAAATGCCTCCGAGTCAGCATCAAAATCCTTGCATTATGGCCACTCATTTAATGAAATTTCTTAACATGCTACTTTCTTCTATTTTTATTTATGAATCTTGTAAAACTTATCAATTTCATTACACTCTTATAAATTCGTATGAATCTGAGACGTAGGGACGGAGATAAATGCCTCCGTGTCGGCATCAAAATCCTTGCATTTTGGCCACTCATTTGATGAAATTTCTTAGTTATCTAATTTCTTTAATTTTTTATTTTTGAATCTCGTATAACTTATTAATTCAATAACACGTTGATAAATTCGTAAGAATTCGGCACCTAGGGATGGAGAAAAATGCGCCTATGTCTGCGGCAAAATTTTTGCATTTTGACCCCTTATTTGATGAAATTTCTAACTATTCTAATTTCTTTTATTTTTATTTATGAATCTTGTGTAACTTATGAATCTTATGAATCTTATCACATATTCATATATTTGTTTAAATCCGATACGTAGAAACGGAGATAAATTCGCCTATGTCAGCAGCAAAATCATTACAAATTGACCTCTCATTTTATAAAATTTCTTAATATTTGATTTCTTTCGTTTTTCATTGAGAATCATTTGTAACTCATAATAACCGCAATTTTTTCACGATTTCGTTAGAATCTAAAATGGAAAGATGGAGAAAAATGCGCCCATGTCCATGTTAGTAGCGAAATCCTTGAACTTTGACCACTCATTTGATGAAATTTCTTACTATTCTAATTTCCTTTATTTTTACTTTCGAATCTTGTGTAACTTATCAATCTCATCATAAATTCAGAAAAATCTGACACGTAGGAACGGAGATAAATGCGCATACGAGTATGTCGGCACCAAAATCCTTGCATTTCGACCACTCATTTAATGAAAACTTTAATATTCTTATTTCTTTTATTTTTATTTATGAATCTCGTGTGAATTATAAATTTCATACGGAGGAACGTAGATAAATGCGCCCATGTTAGTGGCAAAATCCTTGCATTCTGACCTCTCATTAGACGAAATTTCTTACAATTCTAATTTCTTTTACTTTTATTCATGAATCTCGTGTAACTTATAAATCTCATCACATATTTATACATTCGTTTCAATCCGACAGGTAGGAACGGAGATAAATGCTCCCATGTCAGCGGCAAAATCCTTGCATTCTGACCACACATTAGATTATTTTTATTTATGAATCTTGTGTAACTTATTAATCACATCACACATTCATAAATTCGTAAGAATCCGGCACGTAGGGATGGAGAAAAATGCGCCCATGTCAGCGGCAAAATCCTTACAAATTTACCACTCGTTTGATGAAATTTCATAATATTTCGATTTCTAATGTTTTCTTTTAGAAGCACTTGTAACTTATCAAAATCACTCCAATGTTGCAAATTTGTCCTAATCTGACACGTAAAGATGGAGAAAAATGCGCCCGTGTCATGAACAAAATCCTAGCATTTTGACCACTCATTTGATGATATTTCTTAATATTGCGATTTGCGATTGCGTTTGATGCAGAATGAACATGTTCCGTAAAACAAACACTTTATAGGTAAATTATATACTGTAAATAATTATATCCAATTTATTTAATTTATTGATATCAACTTGGTTATTTGTTAAATAAAACAATCAAACTTTGTTTTGAACCCTTTTTTTTTAAGTTCAACCGTTTCGAAACCAGTCGGCTTTTAAATAAAAAAAAGTGGTTTAAATAAAGTTTCACTGTTTGATTTAATTACAATAGATATCCACAAAGTAATAGCTTCTCATGATAATAATAATAATACTCGGATGATTTGTATAGCGCCGTTTTTGTGAAAAATCACCTCAAGGGCGCTGTACAGATTTTATTTTCTATTATTACATATTAATTCCTAGTTTAAATAAGAAAATATACAGGAACATACTTACCTGGCAGGTCCCATTAGATAGACACACTAATTAACTTAAAGTATATTTTTTTCCGATTTAGAGCATAAGAGCGAAATTAAAAATGGACTTTTTGAATTTGTCGTACAGTACAGGATTTGGTTAAAATTTGTACATCTAAAGGTGATTTGTCGAGAGACAGATTATGTTGAGATTCTTTTAATGAATTTGAGGATATGATAGTCTGAGAAGGTAAGTTTTCAGTTTGAACCGAAATTCTGTTGGGGTCGTTATACATCTTAGTTCCGGAGGGAATTTATTCCAAGCCTTTGGCCCCGATACTCCGAAAGCGCGATCTCCTAACTTAGTATTTGAATTGATAGTATGGGTTTTTCGTCTTCAATTAAATAAGTACGTCATCTCAAAGTAGAAATTTGAATTCAGCAGAACTAATCTTCGAAAAATTAATGTTTTTTTGTTATTTTAATATATTATCGATTCAAATAATAAATATATATATATATATATATATATTCTACACTTTAAGCGCGTTGATCGCAAATTCACATTTGCAAGCTTTCTGACAAGAATAAAGCTACAGTTATACACACGTATTTGTTTAAATCGCTTTTCCAGCGGAATTAGTTGGTTTTAACAAAAATGGTTTTGTTGAGGTAAGGCCGGCAAATATAAGGTCGGGTTGGGTTGACTTAGTCAGGAAAGGTCACGGGTTTAATACGGTGGTTAAAAGGTCACGAAGTTGGAGTTTATTTGTCTTGTTTGAAACGTTCAGCTTACATTTCGAAAAAATATTTTCTAAGATTTTTTTAACCCACTCAATAAAACACTGATTCACTTTTAAAAATACCTTATTTATTTATTCGTTTATGTTTTGAAAACATTTTTTTAAATATCTGAACTACTATGAAAAGTTTTTCGTTTAAGTAAGTCAGATTAAGGGTAGATTTGATTGTGCGGTAGATTTATGTGCGCAAATATGTTTTTTGTTGTTGTTATTTATGTGAAAACTGCACCATGGCTCCTACTGCACGAAGCTACTAATCGCAGGGAATCGGAAGGTTTGAGAAGTACCTGACTATCAAATCTGGGCCAGGGCGATACTGACGGTATCTATCATTCTGAAACTAATCTAATTGAGAGTTTAGACTTGTCTAAGACCCTGTTGTCAAACACTCCGTTCAATAAAGTTGGTGTTTAATAAAATGACTTTATTTTATTACTGAAACCGGTCAGCAAAACCATGATTGATAAAAAGGTTTTATTTATTTATTATGAAAGCCACAAAGAAATACATCTCACGATTACTTAAATATTGATTAACACTTTGTGTTTTTATAAATAAAATTAAGTTTTGTCAAATATAAATAAATTCTTTTTGTTGAGTGAATATCTTTTACAAGAAGAATAATTACATTGTTGTTAAGTGAATACCAACTGCTGGGAGCCGAGGGCACTATGTAATCCCCAAAAGGAGGTATGTTGTGAGGCTAAATAATATGTATAAAGAAGGAGATGGGGAAGATGAAGGTTAGGATGTACTTAGCTGATTAGACTTGGTTACTAAAAACAGCTAATTCAAGCAACGTTTTTATTTTGAATTATATTACCATATTTCCATTTCCATATGTACGTAATATAATAAAACTTATCTTTTTATGTGTGCTAGGAAGTGAATGAAATGCAAAAACTTATTTCTTGTTTGTGTTAGAGTGCGAATGAAATTTAAAAGCTTATTTCTTCTGTGTGTTAGAAAGTGAATAAAATTTAAATGCTTATGTATTGTATGTATTAGAAAGTGAATGGAATTTAAAAGTTTATTTCTTGAATGTATTAGAAAGGGAATGAAAATTAAAAACTTGTTTCTTGTTTGTGTTAGAGTGTGAATAATATAATAATAAAAGTGAAATTATATAGCGCAGTTTTGTGATATTTCACCTCAAGTGCGCTTCATGCTAAATTAATATTAATTTAAAAGTTTATTTCTTCTGTGTACTAGAAAGTGAATGAAATTTAAACGCTTCTTTATTGTGTGTATTAGAAAGCGAATGGAATTTAAAAGAATATTTCTTGAATGTATTAGAAAGGGAATGAAAATTAAAAGCTTATTTTTTGAGTCTATTAAAATGTGAATGAAATTTAAAAGATTTTTTCTCGTGTGTATTAAAAAGTGAGTGAAATTTAAAAGCTATTTTTTTGTGTGTATTATTTTGTGGAATGAAATTTAAAAGCTCGTCAAATATTTGACTTCTTATAATGCGGCGCTCGTTAGACCGAGGGAACATTCCCCACAAGGCACAACAATGAAATATTTATTCAGGACAAATGGATATGTATTTATTATTAAAAATACATCACAGGCCATTCCTCGACGCAATTCCTGCCAAAAAGCTTGCCCACTGAATAATAGAGAATGGAAAATAATTACCACGTCAAGCTTCCATTGGCATTCCCTTTGAGGGCTGAAATACGGGCATCAAGCCTTCGACAAAGAATTGGGTAAGACGATTTGATATAATGTTTTTTTTGCATCTGTCGTAAGAATGAATTAAAAAAAAAAAAAAAAAAGCTCCAACTGTTCTCCACTGTCTGAAACCAGTGAGACTATGGCATCTCCAATCGCGGTATGTTGTGGGTCTAAAGGTAGTAGACAGGGAAAGAAGATGGGGAAGAAGAAGGTTAAGAAAAACCTGGTCATTCAGATCTAGTCACTAAACATGGTGTTAAGGCACGGATTGAAGAGCCTGTTTTTCACACCGGCCCAAAATATAAAATGACGGAGCTCGTGAGTCCCATGGATTTCACTTACCTTTTAACTGCCTTCCTGGTTCGCTCTAGCGGATAAAACGGGTTTTTTGTGATTGAAATTCGTTTATTTTGATTAAGAGAAGACCTTCTTCTTCTTTGTGAAAGATGGGGGTTACAAAAGGGACTCATACTTTGCAGGGCTTAAAATTTTTTAACAATAATACACTCTCAAATGCTTTCTTGTATTATATTTGAGACTATTGATTCTACGCCCAGGAAAAGCTTGATTAACTTGGCCGATAATGTTAAAATTGGGTACTCGTAGAGACAAACTATAATGATAAATTCTTCAATTATCACCGATACTGGAAAACGCGTGGAACCTGCGCGCTCGGAGTCCTTCCATCCAGTCTGATATTCCCAAAATTGTGGTTTTTCACCAGGGCGATACTAAGAGTATCTACCACTATGGATATGCCGCAAACGTTCTATAGATTATTTTGAATTTATTAATTGTTAAATTACATAAATTATCTACACATCGTCGCCGGAAGGGCAAAATGGTGGAAGTGCTATTTCGGAAAGTTTTCACGAAGACATTTTACAGATTTTTTGTTTTAGAATAAAATTCATAAGACTCCATTAACTGGTTTGATTTTAAAAAAAGTTAACTCCGGTAACCCAATGATCTCACTGAGTTACCTACGGCGACAAAAGGCTTAAAAAAAGTCCCAAACTTGTAACGCTTGAGTTAAGTCTCCTCTCAAATGTACATATATTTGAGATGGCTGAAGGGTTACAAAAGTCTTCAGAACCAAACGAAAGTCAGAGTATTCGATGCAGAAAAAGAGACTGATCATAACCGCGTATTTGGCTAATTTTTGACCAAAGTGTCGCTAAGCCTTTTTGCCTCTCCAGCGACGATATTATGTAACATATTTAAATTTAACGTTATTCGACTTTTGTGGTCTTGCAGTGTTCAAAATCAGGGCACCAGTGATAAATATTACGGTCTACGTGAGATGGGATAATTGTCTGAAATGTGTGAAGGCTCAAGCGGTGGCATTAAGCGCCTTAGGGGGTTCGTTTCAAGCCTCTGGGGAGAACTAACTAACTAACCATCACGCCATTTTACCGAAAGGGTAGGCAGTGGGATAGACAGCCAAACGACTCTGTCTTGGCACACACTCTTTGCTTCATTCATATTCTAAATAAAATTATATGTAAAACTTTCATAATCTAGTATATTTGCAGCACGTTCCAGAGTGATAGATACACTAAGTATCGCCCTGGTGAAAGACAACCAATCAAAATCGAAACGTTGCTTGAAATGGCTTTAGCCGTGTTTGGTGACCAGATATGAATGGCCAGGTAGTTCCCAACCTTCCTATTCCTCATCTCATTCCTCTCCCCAGTAGATTCAGCCTCACAAAATACCCCCATTGGGGTTGCCATAGTCCCACTGGCTCTAGGCGGTTGGGAGTAGTTGGGATTCTTATGCGGAATTCACTATAAAAAAAATCGTACATCGACTTATACATACACTTCTGTTATTCTGACTCTTGACATGGGCCTTCTCAAGTATTTGATTTATTTAATTGAATCGTGTCTTAGTCGGGCGTCTAAGACTTCTTCTTCCATTCACTTTCACGTTATATATTCTTCTCACACTATTTTCTTCGCTCATCCGCTCTACATGCCCAAAGCATCTAAGCGTCCTTTCTTAATCCTATTCATTGGGCTTCCTATTCCTTTCCTGTTAGTCTGACTCTTCTTGACATTACCCTAGTATTTGATTCACTTGATCGTGCCATGTCTTCCTCGGGCGTCCCCGACTTCTTCTTACATTTATTTTCGCGTCATATATTCTTCTCGTACTTTTTTCTTCGTTCATCCAATTTACATGCCCAAACCAAGTAAGCGTCCCTTTCTTAATCCTATTCATTACGCTTACTTAACCCTTGCATTCTTTCTGGATATCCCCATTTTTAACAGGGGCACACATGGTTTTACCGTTCATACGCGTCAGGGATCTCATTTCTACAGCATTCAGTCTATTTTCATTCTTACTCTGCCAGTTCCATTCCTCACTGTCATACGTCGGGGTTGGTATAAGCACTCCATTGTGGACTGCTAGCTTCGCCTCTTCGGACGTTTTTTTTAATTTGCGCCTACGACGTTCAGTCCTCCATTCATGGAGTATCCTGCATTCCCCCTTCTTTCAATATCCTTATCAGCCTTTCCATTTCACTAGAACATACCTCTTAAATACAAAAACTCATCCATTTGCTCAATGTATTCATCATTCACAACTATATTACACGCTGTTCTCGTACTCTCTCTTTCAAAAACCAAGTCTTTGGATTCGGAGAATCGTTAATAATACTTATATCTTAATTACCTTCAGTTTATCGACATCTCGTTTTGATTTATTCCGATTCAGAAAACTGTACTCGCGTAATTTTATTTGGGATAAGAAAGAAAAGGTAACACTAAGGCCCGAGTAAGCCAATAACCATACATATAAAATGGTTGTAAATGCAGTATTTTAAAGTGTAAAGATACGGCAACTTTGAAATCGATAGTCTATGTTTCAGAGAGAGCGTTTTCTTCTATATACTACATGCGTGGGGTTCAGATAGTTTGTTGCCGGTGGAGATACGGGAGCACGATGTATTAGCGTAAAGTACTCCGCAGAAAATGATCTATCACGGGTCTTCTCACGGATATTTGGGTAATTGGTGAGTGAACTGTTTCCAGTTTCCTGGTTATGAAAGGAGTCAGAAATGGAAGAGTATGTATGAAACCTTGGAGGACATGAAGAGGTACCTTTGCCAAACAGTGTAGTCAGTATTTTTAACTTTATACAAACTCGACAGAAAGAGACATGGAATTATGACATTTTTAATAAACATTTTTGAACACATTTAACAAAAACATTTCAATACACATTTAAAATGATTTATAAAGTCGAAATATCACACAAACACTAATAGCAGAAAGTTTGCCTAAATAATGATGGAAGCTTTTGGTTGATTTCATGTCTTAATATCATTAAAAATGCGAAATTCTAAATTTCGGTCAAAAATATTTGAAACTGTTGAGATAGCTTTGAAAAGTGATGTTTTATAATTTTTTTTTGTGTTATTTCAATATTCACGCATAGCACATATCACCATCATGTTCGATTTATTTGTACTGCCACTGCGAGTTTTTAATCAACACAAATATAGGAAATAAACTCAAAATCCGTTAAGTACGTAAGTTATGCGACTCGATGATGTGAAGTTAGCGCGGATGAAGAACATTCTTACATACTTAGAAGTTCTGCAATATTATGTCACGATTTTTTTTTTCTCTTTATCTTTCTCTCCCACGGTTTACGACGTTAAAACCCGGAGAAAGTGATTTATCGCAAGTTTGTATAGGTTGGGTAAAAATATTAGCTTTACCTCCTTACATCGTTACTCCACGCGTGAAACAATGTATGAAACAAGAAATGTTGCCTAGACATGAGTTGTATGGCGGTAGTGGTGAGTGGTAGATACTCTTAGTATCGCCTTTGTGAAAGACCACCGTTTAGAATCGAAACGTTGCTTCAAATGCCTTTAGCCGTGTTTTGTGACCAGATCGAACAGAAAGGTACTTCCCAGCCTTCCTCTTTTGCATCTCCTTCCCTCACACTCTCTTCAACCTTACACCATACTACAATTTGCTCTGAGCAGTTGGGACTCTGGTGCGGTGTTCATATTGAAACTATTAAGTATTGAAACAATGTCAATAATTTTTCACGAAGAATAAGATCGCGACCGAGACTTGAACTTTGTACCTCTACTCGATTCGGGAGTAATGTCTCTGCCAATTGAGCTATCGATACCTTGTTTAGAAACCGTCATTTTTATCCACCTAATATTTGTTTGAAAAATATTAACATTATTTTATCCCCAATTTCTGCTAGTGTTCTAACCGAGCACAGTCAAAGAAAAAAAAACTTAAAAAAGAAAAACTTAAGTTGTTCATAAAAATGGCAGTTTTTTTTGTAACTTTTTTTTTTCATATTTTGTTGAAAATTATTGATATTTAAAAAAATAATTAGTACAAAAGTTAAGCAAAAAGCTTTAATTTTTGCAGGCTCTAACCGTATTTTGTCGGTATCTTATCGTTAAACACGCATTTTTAATGTCCCGTTATCTTTTTGATTGTCAAGTCCCGCCGCCCGCCACCTCGGGCCAGGGGTGGCGAAGAGTGGGGAGTGGCCAGGTGCGATAGTGTCAAGTGTCACGCTCCCGAGGAGCACCCCTGATATTACAAGCAGTGACTACATTATACCACAATTTTCCAATTTCAAAACATTTAGGACCGGTTGTTTGAATGACCGTTATATTTGAAGTCGCCACAAATCGTCTATTAGCGCCGTTTTTAATTTTTCGAGCTATTTTTTTATGGTCTTGGTAATAGATTTGGGAATGTTGATGTATTTGGTGATTCTGTATTAGTGATAAAACGAACGATTCACAAATACTTTACTGACATATACGAGTCTACCACACAATAGTGAATATATTATTATTATTTAGTTTTTTTTTCTCTTCTATGTTATTATATATATATATTTATTTTTTATTTTTTATATGAATACCGCACAAGAGTCTCAACTGCTCCCAACCGTCTAGAGCCAGTGAGACTATGGCATCCCTAAATAGGGTATGTTGTGAGGCTGAAGGTAGTGGAGAGGGGAAGGAGATTGGGAAGAGGAAGGTTGGGAAGTTGATAGATTATATGTATTATTATTGTTATTTTGTAAACTGCATTTTGTATTCACTGCTGGTTATATGTTTAAGTTGATTTATTTTCTACTCTACAAGAAGTTTGTACTTTATGTTTTATTTTTTAATGTACCATGTACTATCATATAAAGGTCTACCTATCAACTTAAAATTGTTGTATAAATTTGTCGTAAAAGCCCACTAGGGCGTAAATAAATAAATAAATTATAGAATTAAATAAATTATAGCCGCTTTACTTGACGACTGAATCAACGGCTGCTCAAACAACCCAACGCATTTTATTGAACTAGCCTAGCTTTGTAAATCAGGAAAGGTCTGTTATTCTGTTATTTATGGATACGATTTTCCAAAAAGTTTAGGTTTGAACTTTGTCGAGTTTTTTATCATTCTCAAATCACGTGGCAGCCTATTCCAGGCTTTAGAAGTGCCACTCCTGCAGCACGCTCTCCGAACTTAGTGTCTGGTGTGTGCTTTAATTCCTTCAACCTTCCGATAGCCGATGACATTGCCGATCTTAGGGTTGACTGTCGCGTATCGTAATCTTCAGGAATACACAGTTTCGATAAATACGCCGTACCCATTCCGTTAATTGACTTAAATACCACCCAGCAAGCTTAATCAAACAGACTGGATACCATTGAATAGATAAGTATATGATATTGAATGTTTCACGTAAAGTATGCATCTTTAATTTTCTGAGTGAATTTTAAGGCACTAAAAGAGTTTCGATCATCTTGAAACTTTATAAATTTACTTTAGACTCAGCACTCAAAAATGAGAATAATTATTGCACCATATAAGACGACTCCTGTGGCCGAGGTTACGGGTATCAAATCGCGATACGGATACGGATGGGTTAAATGTTTGCTTACATACAATAATGTGAACATACTTAAATACAATAATATGAAGTATATTTGAAGCATAAAAAAGACCACCAATCAGAAACGAAACGTTGCTTGAAATGGCTTTTAGCCGTGTTTGGTGACCAGGCCTGAATACCCAGGTACTTCTCAACTTTCCTCTTCTCCATCTCCTACCCTCTCCACTACCTTCAGCTTACATACATAACATCCCCTAATTGGGAATGCCATAGTGTCACTGGCTCTAGACGATTGGAAGCAGTTGGAATTTTTTCAGAAGAAAGAAGGAAGGTTAAGGAATATCTGTCTGTTCAGAATTGGTCCAAATGAGGTGGATTTTTTTGATATTAAACTCCTTTTATTGAAAAATATGAAAAAACAAAAAAAAATATTAAAAAAATTGAGATGAATTTGATTGACCGGTTAGTAGCTGAGTAGCCAGTAGATTCCCACCCGGGCGTCGTGGTTTTAATTCTTCTGCCAATTAAGTCCCTCATCATTACACAAACAACATCTTCCGCTTATTATGATACCGGCAGGAGCTTTCCATATATTGTCAGGTAACGTAACCCGGAAACACCTGTCTTTTTTTGCACCCCTACATCACAGGTGGAGAATTTCCTTCAATCCGCCGTAAAAGTTCTTTTTTTTGCATTAATATTTATTTATGTAATTGCATAAGCTCTTATATTATTATTATCATTTAACGTTATTTTCTTGTTAGTTTTTATATCTTTTATCATTATTATTTTAATTTTATTTTATGTTATCTCTTTCATGGTCTTCATTTAACTCATATGAGGGACTTAGAAGCAAAGGCAGCAATCTCCAAAAACGGTTCTGTAGCATTGTCAACTTTTGGATGATTATTATAAAGAAATGGAGAATGAAGTGTACAAAAATGTTAGTGCACATTAAACTAGGAACAATTTGAAACAATTATCTCTGAATTTATCAAAATATTCACAAAAAAGTGCATTAAACGTTAAATCAACTTTCCAAAAAATAATTTCAAATGAAAGAGATTGCTGCCGTTGCTTCTAAGCTCCTCATATGTTTTATTATTAATATGGCAGACAGAGTATTGCACCCACCGCTCTGTTCCGCTGAAATAAAATGCTATTTATTTTTTATTTAAAAATAATTTTAAGTGACATTTATCTGGCTGCTTATCGCCTTACCTTTCCTACTCCCTTCAGCCTTAGAACACCACATTGGAGATACCATAGTCTCACTGGCTCCGGGCAGTCAAGTTTCTTGTGCGGTATTCACATTAAAACATGTGTTTCATCCTTGTGTTGCTGCCTACCAATATAAATCGGTAAACTACAAATCGTCTTGAATAAATTACGCCCTTTGTGATGGGAAATCATTCGGAAGAAACAATCGGCCACGTGTCGAGAATGCGAGATCTTTCGTAAGGAGAAAGTAAATTGTGTGAATCAACGTATTTTTCCCTTTAATTCCGCTGGTTATCAGGCAGAGCTGTTTCCTTTGGAGCTGATTGGCACCACGCTACTAGTGAACAGCCATAGTAAAGTACGTACGCTCAGATCAATAATATACAGGAGAGAGCGCTTCTGTAGACAGTATTAATGATTTTTGCCTGACTTGGGCTTGGATAGGACTAAGGCTAGAGTATTTATACATTCATTAATAGCACATGTTGACATAATGTTTTTGTTTATTTGTATAACCACTTTTTCACAGTATTGTTCTAAAGAAAAACATAGGATATAACCTAAATTACCGTTGAGTTGTTTTCCGTTATGTCGCATAACAAAACGTAGTGGGTGGAGTCGCCGGAGACGCAGGAGACGGAAAACACGCTTGCATACCAAATGGTGGTGCTATATTAATAATAATATTTGGATAATTTTTATAGCGCCGTTTTTGTGAAAAATTACCTCAAAGGCGCTGTAAATATATTTAGTATATTGTGAGAGAACTTGTCCTGTCTCTTTCTCTCACACGGTTTACGACTTAAAAACCCGGAGAAAGTGATTTATCGTAAATTTGTACAGGTTGAGTACAAATGTTTAGATCTCTCTCCATATATATTCTTGCTCTGAGTACGTATTCGAAGCCAATGAACAGACAATCCCTAGAAGTCGGATATGTACGGATTTAAAAAAAAAACTACTGTCGCCAGAGTACATAAGACCTTTCTACTCACTAACCTTAGAGATTCCGATGAAATTAATTATCTACTCAAAAAAATAATTGGTATAAGTAAGGAAAAATCATGCTTACCTCGGGCACACGTGGTTCTCGTCTACGAATCCAAAGATCACGAGTTCAAATTCCAGCATGCGCAAAGATATTTAGTTTATGACAATTTACTGTAGATTTTATTTATTTAAAATGTTTAATTCATTTGATTAATATAAAATAATACATTATACCGTCACCGGAAGGGCAAAAGGGCTGAAGCGCCATTTCGCAAAGTAAACACTAGAGCATTTTAAAGTTTTTTAATTTAAAAAAAATCATACATCTTCAGGACCTGGTTAGAGTTTTAAAAAAGTTTTCTCAATGTTCTCACTGAGTTACCTGAAGCGACAAAAAACTAAGTCCCCTGACTAGTGTAGCCGTCATTAAATAGATATAGGCATGAATTGAGTTTTTTTTATGATTGTTGAAATTATTTCAACTTAAATTTTAAGTAACTTACCTATTTTTTAAAATTATCATTACAATCCACATTGTAGATAGTTTTTGCTCGTATAATATGAATTGAAAGAGGCAAAAAGTCAACTGAGAAAGTGATTAAGTTATATTTTATAACATAAAGAATCAAAAGACACCTATAAGTCATTTTTTTTTTAGTTACTCTAGTGTTGAACTAGCGCAGCGATAAAACATTAAAAAAAAAAAAAAATAAATAAATAAAAATAAAAAATATATATATATATATATATATATATATATATATATATATATATATATATATATATATTAATAAAACTAAATATTGCTTGTTTTGTTTATGTTTAACGATTCCTTTAATAATTTTAAATTCAGCTTTTTGATTACCTCATTTCAAATCGCTAAAAACGTCATGGAGCAATTTGAACACCAGGCAGCAAGCATCCATTCCCACTGTCTTCCTTTAATACCCGTAAAACCTTTTCAGTTGGCTTTGTTATTATATTTAATGCACGAAAGGACCGAACATAATATCATATGACGTCCAAATAACCCGAATTTGGGTATTGAACCGAAGTACAGCGTAAATTTCAATGTAAAATACAATGGCCAATAAGTATTAATTCACTCACATTGAGAAAATGGATATTGATGAATAAATAAATACTTTTCGACAAAAATCGAAATTCACCTTTCCTTTTGAACAAACCGTATATAATTTTTGTGTATAAACCATTAGCGCTACTATTATCTTTATCTGAACGTTAGAATTTGACAATGATATTTAAAACAGTAAAATTATCATGTTAATAAAATTATTTATTAAAGCATTTTTCAAATATTAATTTTAAAACATAATTTGGAATAATTTTTATTTTCTATGCTTACACGAGAATTAAAAGAATATATTCATATTGAATAACTTAATAAATTAATGATATGTAACTTTTGAAACGTATGTTTTGTTACGAAATGAATTCGAGCCTTTATAATTCTAAACATACTTATTTAATCTCCTACATAGTTACTTGCTCAGTCGGTAAGATACTCGTGTGCACAGTTCGTAAAATAAACCCAAAAAACACCGCTTCACATATAAGTACAAGGAATTAAAAGGTACACAAACACAGCGAGAGAAATATAGAAATAAAAACTCTCTCTTTCGCAGTAAACCTTTTGTGTAAAACTCATATGTAGCAAATGATACAACGCTTCTAGGAAAAGCTTTCAATCTCTTGTGAACGCATTTAAAAGTTTGTGTGCCATTAGATAAAAAAAGTCATTATATAAATTAAATATTAAGTACTTGCCAATATAAACAAAACGGGGATAAAAAGTTACATTCGTGAAACTCTGTTTCATAACGGTTTTTATAACGACTATTGGAAGATTATTAAAATATGTAATATTTAAAGTTGAGTCTTTGTTTCCCCGTTGTCTACAAAAAACATCCGATGCGTAAAACGATGAAAATACATGTATTTAAAATTTATTATTTTCCCAGGTTTGATGATGCTTTTGAATAAACATTTTTATTAATTTAAACTTGAGAAACAAATTATTAACAAAAATTAACATGATATAAGTCAACACGAATACTTGAAGCAAGTGAATGAATTCGTGTATTTAGAAAGTATGTTCTAGAGAGATGGAAAAGCTGATAGCGATATTGAAAGAAGGGTGAATGCAGGAAACTCTATTAATGGAGGACTAAACGCTGTTGGCGCAAATAAAAATGCGAAGAATCGAAGCTAGTAGTTCACAGTGGAGTGCTTATATCAAAACTAATGTATAGCAGAAAGGTATGGAACTGGCAGAGGAAACATGAAAGTAGTCTTAATGCTGTAAATGAGATCCTTGAGGCGTATGTGTGGTAAAACCATGTATGACTGCGTTAAAAATGTGGATATCCAAAAATAATGCAAGGCTGATCTGAGCGTAATGAATAGGATAAAGATAAGGACACAAAAAAGGTTTGAGCATGTAGAGCAGATGAACAAAGAAAGAAGTGTGAAAATAATATTTGACGTGAAAGTGAATGGTGCACGGGGATGATGGCACGATCAAGTGAATCAAATACTTGATTCGGACCATGAAGACAGAAGAGTATGAATATAACCTTTTACATATATGGCAGCGAGGCATGGAACTGACAGAAGAAGGATGAAAGTAGACTGAAATCTGTGGAAATGAGATCCCTGAGATGTATGTGCGGGAAAACCATGTATGACCGTATTAGAAATGTGAATATCCGGAAATAATGCAAGGCTAATGAATAGGATCAAGAAAGGGACTCTTAGATGGTTTGGGCATGTAGAGCGAATGAACGAAGAAAGGAGAGGTGAGACGATGTATGAATGTGAAAGAAGCGAGGAGTGTGTGTCAAGACAGAGTTGTACGGCAGTTCATCCTCTCTGCCTACCCCCGCGGGGAAACAGCGCGATGGTTAGTAAGTTAGTTAAGAAGGCGCGAAACATCCTCGAGTCCTGGCGGGGCGCGGAGGAGGGGGCGGCTAGCGCAGGGAGAGGAGCGAGGGGAGGGGGAGACACGTCCCTCCGGCCCTTTCATAGAAACGCTTCAGTCGTTTCCAAACCTCCGAACCGATAGCATCGACACCGCCCCCGATAGCCAATCAACACACAGCCTCAGCGCGAGACGCCCAATCAGATAAGCGCGTTTAAATTCACCGCCGCGTTCCAAATTGAATAAATCAAACGGTGGAAAATTTCGTAAGATTCTCCCCGGAAAATGTTTTCCCCGTTCCGGCGTGAAAATTTTTCAAATACAAATTTCAAATAGTGGACGTTGCTAGAAAGAGCATTGTTGTTTCGCGACTAACTTTTATGTTGTTGTTGTAGAGCGGTGTGACTTTGTTTTAAAGTGGATGGATTTTGAATTTTGAACCTGCAAAGTTCGCGGAAATAAGGTAAGTTTCAAATACAGTACGTGGTTAATAGTTTTGGGTCCATTCTATTATTCATAACACCGATAGCTTTGACAATTATGAAATTTGTTTCAACAAATTGTGCAACTGAATTTTAATATTATTACGAAAAGAAATTCTTTTTTTTTCATAAAAATAATTTGGCTATTTAGGAATATGAAATATTATTTTGGTAGCGTTTCAAATGTTTTTCGCCTTTAATATATAGTTTATACTTGTGTACAGGTAAAACCTTTCAAGTCACAAAATAAAAATAAACTTTACAGGTTACGATAAAAGCTAATGTTTAACGATCGTAAAACTATTTATACACCTGGGAGCTTGCGTGCTAGAAAATATTTGTTTTTCGAAATTCATTTACAGAATTTCAATTTAGAAATTTAAGGGTTGATTCCTTTCATCTGTAGTTTTTAGAAAAAAATATATTTTAAATGGTACAGAAAATTGAGCTGAGCTAAAACCATTTTACTACGTTGTTCTTTTAAGTCTATTCCATTTAAAAGTAAAATTCCAATGAATTGCGAAGGGTGGTGATGAAAACTTTTTGAAATATTCATTTGAAAACCGAAGGGAACTCAATAATTATTGGTTTGAACGAAGAAAAATATCGAAAAATATATGAAATGTGTTTAAAAAAATGTTTTTGACAGAAAATGTTTTAAATTATAAAAAAAAGATGATCGATTTGTTTTATATGGAGGTATCAATAATACTATCTGTGATGATTTGAATTGATGGATGCAAAAATAAGCGTTAAATCACGAAATATTTTCTTTTCTAATAAACTACTATTCTCATATATACATAGCCTGTTCAAAAGAAAAGGTGAATTTAAAATTTTCGCGGGCTGTGTACATTCGATTATCGATTTTTTTTGTTATGTTGGTACACGTATGTTTATCATATGTTAGCATTATCAGCCATTTTGGATTGGTGGTTTGTTTTTGACAACTGTAAAGACGTTAGTCACATTTTTGTGTGTTCTTCGATTTTTTACTTTTTGAAAAAAATGGATCAAAGATTCTTTTCCACAACTCCAGGACGCTCATCGTCATTAAAATCTTCTCGGCCTTCTGTTAAGCGCTTGTACCACTTATAAACACTTTTTTGAGCCAAAGTAGACTCGCCGAATGCCAAAGTCAACAATTTAAGTGCGTTGGAGCACTTTATTCCATTTTTAATGCAAAATTTAATACATATTCTTTGATCCATTTTTTTTCAAAAGTAAAAAATCGAAGAACACACAAAAAAGTGACCAACCTTTCCAGTTATCAAAAACAAACCACTAATCCAAAATAGGCTGATAATGCTAACATATGATAAACATATGTGTACCAACATAACAAAAAAAAAATCGAATGTACACAGCCCGCGAAAATTTAAAATTCACCTTTTCTTTTGAACAGGCCTCGTATATGACCTTTTTTTAAATATAATAAAGGTTTTAGCAAGATAGTTGATTGCAAGCTCTCAATTACTGGCTAAAGCAGTTTTCTTTTCAGACATATACCATAAGGTCAATCGTTTTCATGAAATTTACTTTTCATTTGTTGGTATTTTTTATCTTTAAATAGATTAAACTCATAAAAACTTCACTGCTTTCTTCTTTTGACCCCGCGTTAAAGCTCTATCTGGTGGCATTCCCAATTTAGGGAAGGTTTTGAAGTTGAAGGAAACAGGTAAGGGGAAAGAAAAGGGTTGAAAAGAGTTTTTATTTAAGGGGAAAAACAGATACAGACAGTAATTAGTAAAACAGTACACATTATCTGGAGAGTTTTCCTGCATCCTTACTCTTTCTTACTGACTTACACGAGTGGAAAATAAATATATTTTTACAGACAGTTGTTTGACAAATTAAAAATAAATATTTAACGTACCTGACTATTCTTATCAGGTAACTAAACATAGCTCAAGCCTTTTCACGTACCATGTTGATTCTGCCAATTAATGATGCTCTCTCGAAATGAGATCCTTGAGGTGTATGTGCGGTAAAACCATGTATGACTGTGTTAAAAATGTGGATATCCGGAAAGAATGCAAGGCTGATGCAAGCATAATGAATAGGATCAAGAAAGGAATGCTTAGATGGTTTGGGCGTGTAGAGTGAATGAACGAAGAAAGAAGTGTGAAAATAATATATGACGTGAAAGTGAACGAAGAGGACGACCGACGAAAATATGGCACGATAAAGTGAATCAAGTACTTTAGTCGGACCATGAGAAGAGTCAGAATAACAGAAGATTATGTATGAGACGATGTATGTATGTGGATGCAGCAAGGAGTGTATGCCAAGACAGAGTTGTACGGTGGTCCATCTTCTCTACCTACCTCTACGGGGAAACGGCGTGATGGTTAGTTTTCCACTACGTTATTTACACTTATACTCAAACAAGGTACAAATATATCAAAATTAAATTAATGCAAATAAAGCTTTTGACTGAAATACAATTATTTTTGCCTTCACCGAGCTTTTACTCTGTGACGTCTGGACCCAGATTCAACGGATTTAACGCCTTTCCACAGAGTTCCATCCAGGTAAAAAAAATCTTCATCTAACTTTGTTCATAAAAGCCAACTGTCTGAAACTTTTATTGTATCCTATTTTACGACTACTGGGTTTGAAACCTCCCAGCTAGTGTGGCATTTTAGATATGTTAAAATTATTTTTTTACATTTCTGAACAGCTTTCCTCAGAAATTTACGCGAAAAGTAAAAAAACACCAGCATTCACATACCCTCTCTATAAGAAGTAAAAAGGAAATACGTCTTCCATTTTAGAAAGACTTCGAGATCTCAGAATGCGTTTTTACATAGAGCGGTGAAAATCTTTTACATTTTAAGTTAATATTTCATTTTTATATTTCAAGTCAAAACTTTATGCTTATAAAATAATAATAATAATAAAAAATATATATTTCAGAAGGTATGCAGGAGTAGTGCAATGCAATACCTTCCATAAAGTTGCAATACACACAAAAATAATAATAAAGAAAAATAAAAATAATCATAAATTCATAAGAAAAAAATAAAATGAAATTATACATGTACAAAATATTAATGGAGGATATTAGGTTTCATTTGTGCAAAACGCCATCAAGAGGGAGAGTCCATCCTGGCAGCGTTAAGATTGATGGGGCCAATAATTTACTTTCCACGTGCTAAAAAGGGTACGGATCCCGCTGTGGGATTCAAACTCGATCCATCCAAACGCTAGCTGAATAAGTTGTTCCTCTTAGTAGTAAATGTCATTTTAATCGAGCGTGCTTCAAGGTGGTATCAGCATCGTATTATGAAAATATCGAATAGGTTTAAGTGAATCTTTGGTCAAACATGAGTTAAATGTGCAGTTTTTATCAGTTCTTTTTTCTACATCGAAAGCTCCGACTCTCGGTTGATTGTGAAGACTTGTGGCCCTTCAGCCATCTAAAATATACTTACCATTTGGGAGAAGGCTTGACTCAAGCGAAACAAGTTTGGGACTTTTTTTTAGCTTTTTGTGGCTTAAAGAAACTCGGTGAGAACATTAAGTTACATGAGTTAACTTTTTTTTCTAAATGCAACCAAATACTGAAGACTTCAAAGAGCTCTGGTGTAAAATTACAAAATGGCACTTCAGCCCTTTTGCCTTTCCGGTGACGATATGTAACCATTACATATGAGTTTTTATTTAAAGGAAGACAAACATCTCAAGGGTTACCAGACAATATTTGAAAAAATTGCACTTTTTTTATTTTATTTTTATTGTTACATGAATACCGCACAAGAGTCTCAACTGCTCCCAACCGTCTAGAGTCAGTGAGACTATGGCATCCTCTATAGGGGTATGTTGTGAGGCTGAGGGTAGTGGGGAGGGGAATGAGATGAGGAAGAGGAAGGTTGGGAAGTACCTGGATATTCAGATCTGGTCACCAAACACGGTTAAAGCCATTTCAAGCAACGTTTCATTTCTAAATGGTGGTCTTTCACCAGGCCGATACTTGGAGTATCTACCACTCTGGAACGTGCCACAAATATACTATATTTTATTTTATATGTATCAAATGTGTTATAACACACATTGATTAAATACAATTTATTTGCGCACACCGGGTTCGAACCCGCGACCTCTAGATTCGTAGTCGAGCGTCTTACCACTCGACCATGCAGGCCGTCATAATAAGTATAATAAGCGGAAGATGGTGCTTGTTCAATGACGGAGGACCCATAATGACAGTGTGGGAATCTGACGCGTCTGTCTCCTCAGCTACTAACCGGTATTTTAATTAAATACATAAATAAAAGTTACTCCGCAAAAACCGCCAAAGATAAGAGAAGAAAATTGTCATAAGTCTACCGAGAGACCTGCGTAACTTTGGGGCAGGTGGGGCGGGTAGGAACTGTGAGATTTGAATTTATGAGACGTGAAAATATGACATGGTATAATATAACCGTAGGGGTTCTGCACGCCTCCCGCCCCATCCACCACCCCCCGCCCACTGTAAGCGCCTTTCCTACCTTATTTTCCAGAATAAGTGTTGAAATACCGGCGTGTCCCAAACCTAATTTTACAAAAAAATACAATGGGAATGTTTTTTTAGAACGTATGAAGTATTTCTGTGAAAATAACGCTTACAATTGTTTTGTATGTTATGAAAAAAAATCTTCTGTTGAATGTAACGTTAACTGTTTGAAAGATTTTATAATGTTTTGGTTTCTAAGGGAAAAAATAAGTTTTTAAGGCTGTTGGTTTTTTACTACCAGGAGCTAGTAGAGCTATAGCATCACCAAACTGGGGTATGTTGTGAGGCTAAAGGGAGTGGAAGGGAAAGAATATAGGGAAAATAAGGTTGAGAAGTTTCTGTTTATTCGCTGAGCACGGCTATATCCATTCCAAGCACGGTTTGCATTTTGTATAATGATTTTTTTATTAGAGAAATAGTTTCTTACCTTTTCAGTCTTCTTACCCCAATGACCTATCAGGGAAATTGATTTTACCCCCTTTTGAAATGTTAACGAAGGAAACAACACATGTTACAAATAAACTTTATTGATCATAAAATTGCACAAAAATATACGTTACTACGGTATCCATGTACTTTCTTAATTAATGACAGTTAATGTAAAAAATAGATTTTTTTACATTCGTTAGCTTATATTAGGTTTAGTTTCACTTAACGCGCATCTCAAGTCATGTTCCACATTGAAAGACGGTTTCTGGCCTTTGTTTTGACTGTTACTAAAGTTGAGAAACCACTCTCTCATCTATAAGTGATAGCAAAAGGTGTCATCATTCTTAGAGCTCTGTCAGCTATACTAGGATATTCAGCATCTACTTTTCGCCAAAATGTACCGAGGTAGTACTTTTAAAATTATTTTAAAGGCTGATTCACACCAACGTCCGGTTCCGCTTAATGCCGATATTGTTCCGCAAGAGAGCTTATTGATATGGTATGAATATCAATCAAGAAGTATGTGCCAAGACAAAGTTGTATGGCAGTATATCCTTCTGCCCACCCTTGTGATATTTAACTACTTACTTAGTTAAATAATTATTTTGAAGTGTAAAAATACTTACAACGCTGATTTTTTTTTTTTTAACCATTTTTTTATCACTAAATAATATTTTTAATAATTAATAATTAATAAAAAATATTACTTAGTGATAAAGAATGGTTTTTGATAAAAAAAAAATCTGCGACGTTAGTATTTTTACAATTCAAAATAATTATTTAACTAACTAAGTAGTTGAATATCACAAGGGTGGGCAGAAGGATATACTGCCACACAATTTTGTCTTGGCACATACTCCTTGATCGATATTCATACCATATCAATAAGCTCTCTTGCGGAACAATATCGGCACTGAGCGGAACCGGACGTTGGTGTAAATCAGCCTTAAAAGTACTGTCTTCGCGTAGTTCGAGAATTTTTACTTTCGCTGACACATCTTCGTCTTTTTATTAAATATTCGTAATATTTCCCTGCAATGAGATATTCCGACTGATCTATAATTCGTTTATCTACATACCAAAGATTACCAGCATTTTTACCTCCGCAGAATAGTCATTTTACCTCGTGTAATAACTCCCAGGTTCAAAACACGTGCATTAGAGCAATACTGATAGTATTTACCATTGTGGTAGTATGTGGTGTTCATGTGGGAAAAAAAACAATAAAAAAGTTATAACAGCCAATCATACCAAAATTACTTTAACCTTTATGTGACTGAAAGGGTACCCGGGTACCCTCTTCGGTTTTCAACATAGATTTTTTTAATGTTTTAGTAAGTGTAACCGGCTGAAACTTCCTCACTTCTCCACGACAGCAAAAATGAACAATTGAAAATAACCGTTGGATTTGGATATTTGGAGGGTGGTATGTTAGCGGAAAACGAATACGTATAATTTACACCTTCTGATGACTGAAAGAGTACCCGGGTACCCTTATGTGTTTTATATGATTTATTGAAGCTTGTCCATAATTATTAATAATTTAAATGATAAATATGATGTAGTGTTGTTTTCAAAGTACATCATCTGTATCCTTAATACTATGTTTAATCACCTATTTAATTTAAAACCCCAAGAAAAGATGGTACTGGGTGAAATTCCTATCCACTTCACCAAGTATTGTACCGAGTCGAAATATATTACGTCGTAAAGTGGTCCAGTACTAAGTAGATTTATTATAAATAAATACAAAATGAAATGAAACATCTTTGCAATGCAACAACCACTATTTGAAATTTGAATTTGGGTTTCACTTGTGTTTTGGATCGTGAACAATGCTGCGTGTTGACGTTGATAAAACGTATTAGCTCCAAGCAAATAGGGAAATTAATATATCTTGTTACCACAAATACGTTGGCATTAATATCCTTTGTATCATGCTTAGTAAGAGGAAAGAGCTTTAGCTGGAAATCTTGTATTTGGTTATGAAAGGTGATATTGTCAATGTAAGTCCAATACCGCGTATCAGCCATTTAAAAATACGTTTTTTTGGCGCTTTCAGTTAAACGGCACAAGCTGCATTGATTGACGCATTCAAATTTTGAATATGACCAATCGAATGCGTGCCCTCGGTTTAAGTCAATACAAAGAAGCAAGCAAGACCGCGTGAAATGGAAAAGTTTTTTTGTCTCTCCTGAACATTTTGATCAATGGTTCTTCCGCGGCATTGCACTTACAACTACGATATGCAATTCTGCAAATTGGACGAAGGAATACTAACCATTTGTTAAATATGAAACCTGCCAAATCACAATATGTAATTATATCTGTAATTATATTCCTATAATATGTGAAAATAATATATTATATTTAAAAGAGTGCCAGCTGCTCTCAATCGTCTGAAACCAGTGTCCATGGTATATGGCATTCCTAATCGGGGTGTGTTGTGAGGAGAGGTAGGAGGTGGGAAAGAAAAAAGTGGAGAACCATCTGACTATTCAGATCTGGTCACCAAACACGGCCAAACCCATTTCAAGCAACATTTCAATTCTGAATGGTGATCTTTCACCAGTATGATACTTACCTGAAACGTGCCGCAAATATACTATGCACTTTTTAATAATAATAATTAAATGCGTAATAACAACATATTAATTCAAAATAAAGTTTATTTGCTCACGCCGGGATTTAAGCCCGTGACCGTAGTCGAGCGTCTTAACCACTCGACCACGGAGGCGTCAGAGAAAATATGTGACCGAGTATTGTTGGTTTCTACACATTTTTTATTCATATTAGTAAATAATAATAACACAAAGTTTGTAGAATAATAAATAAAAATAAAAAAAATGTTAAAATACTTTTTTTTTATAGTGAATACTGGACAAGAGTCCTAACTGCTCGAAACTGTCTAGAGTCAGTGAGACTAAGGCACCCCTAATTGAAACACGTTGTAAGGTTGTAGGTAGTGAAAGAAAAAGAAAATGGAGAAGAAAAAGGTAGGGAAGTACCTGGCTATTCAAATATGGTCAACATACACTTAATTCATATAATACAATAGATTTAAAAATTACAGATATTCCTTAAAGCTAATAATAAAAAGATTTTTATCACAAAAAACTACCAAATTCAGTAGAGAAATTATTTATTATATTTATTCTACCTTGTAATTATTTCTAGTTTGGTTTCATTTCAAGTAACGTCTCGATGGCAAATGGTGATCTTTTACCAGGGCGATAATTAGAGTATCTATCACTCTGTTCGATGAAATATCTCGTATTTATTGTTTCCCATGATATTACCAAGAAATTGGAAGTTTTTTCTGGTAGTCAATGTGAATTTGTATACAAGTTAATTGTCATTGCAGAAAAACGTCATCCAAATCGTCATCGAAAATGTAAAAGGGCTGAAGCGACATTTGGGTAAGTTTACACCAGAGCACTTTAAAGTTTTCAGTGGCTGGTGCCTGGTTGGATTTTGAAAAAGAAAGTCAACTCAGGTAACTCGAAGCTCTCACATATTTAACTACTGTTTTACCAAAGTGTAGCTTAAGACCTTTTGCTTTTCCAGCGACGATGTGACGATTCCGACGATTTTAATTTCCGTCATTTCTCACAGGTCACTTGCGTGTCGGTTAGCATAAAATATCTTTGTACTTATTAAACCGGGTCAGTAGCTATTCCGTTTTCCAGATATCAAACTGGACATGCCATAACGCCAAACACATTACCCCCAGTAGTATTGCCGAGCGAAATCCATAACACCCCCGACATAACCTATTCATAGCAATAATATTAAATAAATTCTAACATTAACAACCCGAGTTGTGTTAGAACTGCTATTAATATCTTCAGCACGCTAAGGGTGGGTGGTCTTTTGATAGAAGTGGCCGCTAACAACCCCTCTAAGCCTTTTCTAAAGGGGTGGCCAGTCAAATTATCCAATTTTAGTAGTTTAAGTTGAAATTGGGCAGTCGCTTTATTTTTCTAGACGGACTCTGTGGTCCAGCAGATTTTAATCCTGGCATTTTTATTTTATTTTTTATATGAATACTGCACAAGAGTCTCAACTGCTCCCAACCGTCTAGATCCAGTGAGACTATGGCATCCCCAAATATGGTATGTTGTGAGGCTTAAAGTTGTGTGGAGAAGCAGGAAATTGGGAAGAGGAAAGTTAGGAAGTATCTGGCTATTCAGATCTGGTCGCCAAACACGGTTAAAGCCATTTCAAGCAACGTTTCGATTCTGAATGGTGATCTTTCACTAGGGCGATACTTAGGGTATCTACCACTCTGGAACGTGCCGCAAAAAAACCTTTTTTTATTATTTTTATACGAATTCAATGTGTTATAATACATATTAATTAACTAAAAAGCTATTGGCGCACGCCGGGTTTGAACCCGCAACCTTTGGATTCGTAGTCGAGCGTCTTACCACTTGACCATGGAGGCCGTCAGCCGGCATGCACTAATAAATTTTATTCAATGAATCTGTGCTACATAATTAACAATGAATTATTTTTAAAAATAACTTATCGTATATTTGTCATCTTACGGACTTCCCGCATCCTTGTGTACGTGGGTTGCCGATTTTTTGAGGGGAGACGTCGATTCAGACGGTTGTTGGTATCACTTCTCAGTCAATTAATGCTGGCGTCCCACAGGGATCGGTTCTGTCTCCATCTTTGTTATTGTTGCAAATCAACGACCTTTTGTCATGCGCACCAATACATTGTTACGCGGATGATAATACGGTCCATGTCTCTCGTGTGGAGTTGATGTAAAAAAATATAAAAATAACGTTCCAGAGTGGAAGAAAATCTCAGTATCGCCCTGGTGGAAGACCACCATTGAGAATCGAAATATTAGTTGAAATGGCGAAAATCCAGTTTGGTGACCAGATCTGAATAGCTTGGTATTTTTCCGCCTTACTCTTTCCCATCTTTTTCCCATCGCCACTACCTTCAGCCTCACGACATACCCCAATTGCGGATGCCACAGTTTCACTGGCTTCAAACGGTTGGGAGCAGTTGGGACCAGTGGTGGCTCGTGACTTATTAGCGGGCTATAGTGCTGAGATTGAAAAATATGACGTTATTGTTGTTGGAGGTGAAAAGGTATTTTTTTACACAAATAAAATATTTGGGGATTTTTCAGTTTTAATTTGAATTTTTTGAAAAATAAACTGTTTTCAGCTACAACATCAATTAACGACATTTTTTTCAATCTTATCATTCCAGCTCACTAAAAAAGCACGAGCCATCACTGGTTGGGGCTTAAGCGGAGTATTCATAAAAAAATGTGCCAAAGGAAATTAGTATGCGTTTGAATTTTACTATTTTAATATTGTGTTGCATGCAACGCAGTACATTATCGGCTGTATTAAAAATGGTGAACGTTTTTTCACCTCTTTCTCTTTTAACACTACTGGATTTTACGATGGCTCATTGTTAACTTCCTAGTGCTTTAAAAAAACTATAAATTCGAAAAAAAAAATATTTTTAGCCGTTCCACTACACACTGTTTATTTAAAAAAAAATCAATTTAATCATGTTCAACTTTGGATATCATCTTTAAAAAGTTATCAATAATAAAGTTTAAGAAAAAAACACTTAAGAAAAACTGTGGAAAAGGTGGAAATAAATTATAGTACACCTATGATGTTTTTTTTAAAGAACCAAAAGAGACATTTCATAAATTAAAATCAACTAACTAACTAGCCATCACACCGTTTCTCCGCAGGGGTAGGCAGAGAAAACGGACCGCCATATAGCTCTGTCTTGGCACACACTCCTTGCCTCATTCACATTCATACATCGTCTTATACGTAAAATTAACTCTTAAAATTAAAATTATATTAATTTATTTTTAGAACTAAAGATACCCCACTGCACCATGTTTCCATTTGGTTTGGAAAGTAGGAAATATAAGAGAAAAGTTGGAAAATGCCTTGTTATTTAGACCTGGTCACCAAACATGGCTAAAGCTATTTCAAGTTACATTAGACCACGATGTACAAGAAATTTTGATTTGTTCTGGACAGCTGTACACGAGATATTATAATTTTATACCAAGGACTTCAAGATTGAACAATAAAATAGGTAAACATCACAACATTTTAGACGGCCTGCATGGTCGACTGGTAAAACGCTCGAATACGAATCCAGAGGTCGCGGGTTCGAACCCGGCGTGTGCAAATAAAATGTATTCAACTAATATGTGTCATAACACATTTAATTGAAATAAAATAAAATAAAGTATATTTGCTGCACGTTCCAAAGTGGTAGACACTCTAAGTATCGCCCCGGTGAAAGACCACCATTCAGAATTGAAACGTTACTCGAAATTGCTTTAACCGTGTTTGGTGACCAGATCTGAATAACCAGGTAGTTTCCAACCTTCCCCTTCCTCATCTCCTTCCCCTCTCCACTACCTTCAGCCTCATAACATACCCCAATTGGGGATGCCATAGTGTTACTGGCTCTAGACGGTTGGGAATAGTTGAGACTATTATGCGGTATTCACGTAAAAAAAATATAAATAATTATTAAGTCCCATAAATTCACTTTAAACCTTAACATAAAAAGTCATAGCTGATGTTTTTTTTTTTTGTTTCTTCATAATTAAAATTAGAACATAAAATAAAACTTAACCAAGTAAAATATTTTATCCTTTTATTGTGATATTATTGTGCCTTCAACATTTTGTTCGGCCATCGCATCACTATCGTGTTGTTGCATGCACCGAGTTTCAGTCAGATTAATAAACATTATTGTTTGTAACTAAATAATTCGTAAGCTTTATTGAGTACACCATAAATGTTGTAAATACTGTCATTAGAGATATTTAAACGCCTATTGTATGATATATCGTCGCCGGAAAGGCAAAAAGGCTGAAGCGCCATTTTGGGAAGCTTACACCAGAGCACTTTCAAGTTTTTTTGTTTTACAATAAAATTCATAAGTCTTCAGTACCTGGTTGGATTTTGAAAAAAAAAGTTAACTAAGGTAACTCGATGCTCTCACTGAGTTATCTGAAGCTGTAAAAGCTTAAAAAGTCCCAAACTTGTGTCGCTTGAGTCAAGCCTTCTCCCAAACGGTAAATATATTTTATATGGCTGAAGGACCACAAATGTCTTCAGAATCAAACGAGAGTCAAATCATTCTATGCAGAAAAAATAATTGAAAAACACTGCATATTTAACTCATTTTTTACTTAAGTGTCGCTTAAGCCCTTTTGCCTTGGCGTTCTGATATTAACATAAACTATAAACTCTAAATATTTGTATAAAATATAAACATGAAATAAAAACTTAAAATATAAAACATCTTCACTGCTTTACTCAACCATGCATTCTGAGATTTCGTTTTTTTGTTAAATGGGAGACGTTTTTCATTTTTACTTCTTATAGATAGAAAATTCGAATGCTGGTGTTTATTGACTTGAAAAACTGATCAAAACTGCATATTTAACTCATTCTTGACCAAAGTGTCGCTTAAGCCCTTTTGCCATTCCGGCGACGATATTTTGTTTAATATTTTGTTTGTGTTTCATAAAAAAAATACCACATTTTAAAATATTTCACAAAGCCTGAAGACTGCGAAGAATTTTTGTAAAATAAAATCCCACTATTTCAGTGAATCGAATTAACAGGTTCGAATAAAACATTACGGTGTGGTTTTTGCACAACGCTATGCCATTGTACTTCTAATGGTACAAAAGGTAAGATTATTCAGGTGTGTGCTCTGCTCAAGAGTATATATTATATAACATCGTCTAGACGAGGTCTAGGTCTGGGCGGCCAAACTGCTGATACCAGGTGTCTGTACCTATTTCGTAAGATTATTCATGACTAAGGTTTAATACGCTATTCTGGGCTCACAAATTGTCGCCAATCATATCAAATTAAGGCGTTTAACGAGCCTCCACGCTAGCGACGATATTTTTTAAAATTTTTTTACAAATTTTAAGATTCGATCGAAGATTAAAGCTGCATTTACAATTTAATTGTGATTCGTTGTTCGATCTTTTCTACCTACTCTAAATATACCCCTGGTGAAAGACCACCGTTCAGAATTGAAGCTTTGCTTAAAACAGCTTTAGCCGTGTTTGGTGACCGGATTTGAATAGCCAAGTACTTCCTAACCTTCCTCTTTACCATCTCATTCCCCTCCCTACTACCTTCAGCCTTACTACATACCCCGATTGGGGATGCCATGGTCTCACTGGCTCCACGCCGTTGGGAGCAGTTGGGACTCTAGTGCAGTATTCACAAAAAATTAAAGGGTAGTTCATATTTTTAAAAACTTTACAGATGTGCGTATGATTAAGCTCAAAAAAATTCTTTCATGTTCTACATGTTTAAAATTTGTTAAATTTTTCAAGTTTATAAACGAATGAATGAATTTTAAAGTTGAATAAGCGACATTTGTTATGTGCCCGAAAAAATAGTGCTTGTACGCTGCGTAAAAATAAACAAAATCACTCACTGATTTGATTGCTTTGTAGCCGAGTGGTCCAAAGCGTTGTGTTGGATCTAGTAGTCGTGAGTGCAATCCCTTGTAAACTAAGTCTTACACCATCAGATAAAAAAACAATGTCTGTTTTTTATACTATGGGAGTGGGAGGCAAACAAATATTGCTAGGTTATTTATAACTTGAAAACGATTTTTTTTAATAAATTTAATAAGAGGAATGAACAAAGGTTGACGGTTATATAACCTTATATAAATATTTGAATTAAAAACAAAATTTTTACATTCAGCTCGTAATTTCACCTTTAACCATTTATTTAGATGATTTATTTCTTAAATAGTTAATCTTTCTGAATAGCTTGATACTGCACAGAATCCCGAATGAAAAGTTCTTGGAAAAAACCTAACATTATTTAAATATTTCTACATTTAAATTGGATCTATATGCCAATATTTTACACACTTAGGGTTTTTTGATAATTTGACAGTTTATTCAAGGTATAAAATGGCGCATAAATTGGCTTGGTAATATCAATTTGACATTGGATGTAAAATTGTGTAGAATAATGGCTTTTAAATAAAATTGCTTTTTGCTTTGCGCCATGGATAATAAAAACTCTAGTTTGCGGCCCACAAGTTATCAATTTCTGATTTATATATTTTTTATGATGGCGATTATTTTCAAAATTGAGAATAAAAAATAATTAACAAAAGAAATATGTTTCATCTCCGTCTTCTTCTTTTTTTGATAAAACAATTCCGGAAAGTACATTGTCTGATTTTAAGGCAGACGTGCTTCTGTCAACATAGAAGAATGCTTTTCGAAAAGTCGCCTTTTAAAAGCATCATGATTCAACACTTTGAGTGTGAGACCCTCCGCGTTCGTTTGGTAAGACGCTCGACCATGAATCCAAAGGTGGTGGGTTCAAATCCGGCGTGCCTAAATAAATTTGATTTAATTAATATGTGTCATAACACAATTTATTAATAAAAATAATAAATAATATACTTGCGGCACGTTTCAGGGTGTCAGAGTGGGTGGGTGTTAAGTATCACCCTGGTGAAAGACCACCGTTCAGAATCGCAACGTTGCTTGAAATGGCTTTAGCCGTTTTTGATGACCAGATCTGAACAGTCAGGTACTTCCCAACCTTGCTCTTTCTTATCACCTTCCCCTCCTCTCTACTGACAACCTCACAATATACCCCAATTGGGGATGCCATAGTCTCACTGGCTCTAGACGGGTTGGGAGCAGTTAGGACTCTTGTGCGGTATTCACTATTAAAAAAAGAACCTGAAAACGTCCGACTAAATGTCATTTTCTAAGGCCTCACAACATTGGAAACGTTATAGTCTCACTAGTTCTAGACAGTTGGTAGGTTTTGGGACTCTCTTGAGTATCAACTATAAAAAATGAAATAAAAAAGGTTTTTTTTTCTTTTAAACACTTAACTCATAAAAAATAGCGTTATTAGCTATTTTAATAACGCGGTAATAATTTGTTACACGTTCAAATAGTTCACTCTTTTTATGCTTCACATCCACTGCGGTATAAACAGCTAGGACACTTACTAGTATATGTGATATTTAATTTCCTTTGTTTGTGAACGGTTCGATTTATGCAATAATGCACACTGTGTGCCACTACACTTATTGCGTGTAACTTGGTGGCCAAACGAATTTCAGAAAAAAATTGGATACCTTCAATTAAAAGGTTTAAATTTTCAAAGGTTATTATAATGGCGGCCGAGGTGTTTTATTTCCAAAACGAAGGGAAACTGATTTATATTACCTACTCGTAGTAAAACCACAAAGCTAAACATAAAAAATCGCTTTTTCCCATCATAGACTATGTAATTTACCTTCTCGTAGTAAAACCACAAAGCTAAACAGTAAAAAATTGCTTTTTCCCATCATAGATTATGTAATTAAAATTAATTACTTGGCTACTTTACGAAATACTATTTTTTATAGCTATTTACTCAAGTTAGAAAAAACTTTCACTTTGTTAAATTACTGTTTTAATAGCTTGTTATTCACAAAGTTAAACAAACGATAATTAAAGATTCCATAGGCCGCAAAATACAAAAATCGTAAAAATAGAAAAAAGACACAAAATATTGAATTTTACGAAGAATTGTGAAAAGAATATTGAAAGAAATGAAAAAATAACTTTATGTAACACCACGAATATTATTTAAGTTTTTTACGACCAACAGGTTTCGCTTGGCCTAAGCAGTATCATGGTACAATATTAAACTAAACAAAAAATACTAAGTGTGCGGTTATATTCACATACAGAGGGAGAAAAAAAAATAATAAAAAAACGAGAAAACGATAGAATCACATTTTAATTATAACGAGAAACAAAGAGAAAGAGGCAGATAATTTGAATTAAAAGAGACAAAATGTCAACTGAAAAGATGATTAAAGAATCATGATAAATTTTATGAGTTTACAGGAAATACTCGTTTACCTAATATTGGACTATTGGACTATTGGACAAAATTACCTTTTTATTAAGAATATGACAAATAATTTTAATGAATTTATTTATTTATAGTGCTTCTAAATTATTTAAATCGGTATTTGATCTAATGGAATGATCATTTTTTGAAGAAAATGAGCACCGGTGCTTTTATTGAAGTTATGGTCTTTATTAATTAGATGAATCAAATGAAGCGAATTCAGAAAAACCGTGGTTATTTAAACATCTAAGATGTTCTTTGATTCTAATATTTATGTTAAACTATTTCATAATTAAAAAAAAACTGCGGAATAGCATTTATTTATGGGTTTGATCTTACAAATTTCCAATATGTTCTGCAATCAACAATTATTTTATATTCGTAAAAAGCATTTATTTTGTGGCTTGCCATATTTATGAATAAAACACATAAATTTTGTTTAAAACCACTTTATTATTTAATATTACGTCTACCGGTTTCGGAAGTACCCTTTCATCATCAGGACAATATCAAAATTAACATAAAATACAAAATGCTGATATATATATACATATTTAGAAGTTGGAATAAGAAGGAGAAGGGGTAATTGAGGGAATTATGGGAATAACCGAGTTGCTTACTAGAAATATATCTAGGATAGGGCTATAAGATAAATTAATTTGATTATTCAAAATATTACATTTACTATTTGTATAGACAAACAAAAGCATATATAAAAATAAATATTATTGAAAAATGCTAAAGATAGTGATAATAAATTAAGTTATTCTGGCGTTTATAAACTTTCTTGTAATAATTGTCCGTCATATTATATTGGTAAGACATCTCGAAGTGTTAATATTAGAATCACTGAACATCTAAGATTCTTAAAAAAACATAATTTTCCAGAGTTCGCCAGGATCATAATTTTAGTTAAAATTCTTCACCGTTGTAATAAAGGGAAAAAATTAGATAACTGCATTAGAAATTCGAAAATCATTAAATAGTAAATGTAATATTTTGAATATGGTAATCAAATTAATTTATCTTATGGTCCTATCTTAGATATATTTCCAGTAAGCCGCTCTGTTATTCCCATAATCCCCTCAATTACTCCTTCTCCTCCCCATTCTTACCCCTAAATATGTATATATATCTCAGCATTTTGTATTTTATGCTAATTTTAATATTGTCCTGATGATGGAAGGGTACTTCCGAAACCAGTAGTCGTAAAATTAAATAATAAAGTGGTTTTAAACAAAGTTTATGTGTTTTATTAATAACAATTATTTTTTATACCAAAAATAATTAATATGATGGATTTTTGGGTTATTGTTGTGGTTTTTTCTCATTTGGCTAATGTTTAACACAGTTTTTAGTGTTCTTTATCAGAAAAAAATGTGTAGATTGTGGCGAAGAGTGTATTTATGTATGTTAATATGCGTGCGTTAATCTTCTTAATGCGACTTAAATGTCATTTTAAATCATTTAGAACATTGAATCCCTTCATGTGGTTTTCAGCGCTTAGTTTTGGTAGTCGTCTAATACCAGATAACACGAACTACTAAGCTTAGCTAGATGTTATAATTAAGGTTTTCACGGGTGTTAGAAGACTAGAAATGACTCAGAGTCCCTAACACCTGAAATTAATAATTGATAATACAGGACCCGCGCCCATCCTCCCCTCCTCCACCCCACCAAAATCAACGCGTGTACTTCGTTCGAGACGTGATTCATGATTTTTGATATTTATTTGTTTATTTAGTACAGAAAATTACGTATCGTCGTCGGAAAGGCTGAAGTGAAGCACCGTTTTGTGGAAGCTTTACACCAGAGAACTTTTATTTTTTTTTATTTGACAGTAAAATTCAGTCTTCAGTACCAGTGGGCAGCTCGTGAGCTTTTAGTGTGCTAGAGTGCTGAGATTGAAAAATACGACATTTTCTAGTGTTGTTGTAGCCGAAAATTATTTTTATTTTTTTTCGAGATTTTATTTTTCGTATGAAAATTTTCAGGATTTTTCAGTTTTAGTGGTGCACTGCACGGATTTCTGAAAAATCTTCATACAAAAAGTTGAAATTTCGAAAAAAAAAATGTTTTCGGCTACAACAACATCAATGATGACGTTTTTTTAAATCTTACCACTCTAGCACACTAAAAAGTCACGAGCCGCCACTGTTCAGTACCTGAATGGATTTAGAAAAATAAAATTACCTGCGGTAGCTCAATGCTCTAACTGAGTTACCTGAAGCGACACAAAGCTAAACAAGTCCCAAACTTGTGTCACTTTAGTCAAGCCTTCTCTCAAATGGTAAATATATTTTAGATGGCTGAAGAGCCACAAAAGTCTTCAGAATCAAACAAAAGTAAGAGCCTTCAATGCAGAAAATAAAATTGATCAAAACTGCATATTTAACACATTTTAAGTATCGCTTAAGCCTTTTTGCCTTTCCAGCGACGATATGATATTTTTGAAAGAATTTTCTCTATTTTATCCGTTTTCAGGAGAGTCAATTGGACTGCGCTTTGTTTTCTTCAACCTTCTGAGAGCCCTTTTCGTCTAGCGTCATTTTTTTTACCTCTCTTTGGCAACTGTGGAATCCATAATTCATTGTTCCATATCGCCCGTACATTACATACGTTGTAGTTGATTGTTTTGGTAAAGTGTCGTGCGGAGGAAACGTGTTCTGTAATACCAACCCTGCGAGGCGACAGGCGCCTACCCGTCCAGCGCATTAAGTAAAATAACTAGCGCGATACTACGTGCGGTCTACACTCGATACACTACAATCAACCTATTTGATCATTCGATATTGCAGCCAATAAGCTAGGATTAATATTATCAAAATAATTGTTCTTTTTTAACGCTTTGCTCCTTTAGCCCATCTGATAAATACCATAAACACCGTTAAACACAATTCATTGTTAGCATGAAACGTCTTTAAAATTGATGCCGATACAGAAAATATCACGCCCAAATGAGCGAGAGTTTCTGTAGAAATAATTTCAAACTTCAAAAACTCGGCAAAGTCTTGTTTTAAATAAATTAAATTCGTGGCATCCGGACATTGCGAACTGCTAACGCGTGATTTTCTACTTGTCTATATACCAAATCATATATCAGAGACTAATTATTCGATCCTTACCAACTGCATTGTAAAAAAAAGTGTAAATGTTAAAACTCGGCTTAAATTTTAATATTTATCTCAAAAACTTCAACAGATACGATTTGAAAAGGTTTGTAATCTCGATTTTCTTGTAATGTCGCGATATATGAGAGCAAAATACAAACAACATTTAAAAAAATCAAAAACGAATGCCTAGAACACAAAAACTCAAAGAGAATAACACCAAAAACACCGGGTTCAGACCCAAAACCAACGCGCAGTACTGCCGCGAATATAGGCAACGTAAGCGAGCTCTCGTGACTCAGGTGGCATCTAACGAGACTTGGGTCAATTATGGATGTTTTTTTTTAATATGTATTTTTTTCGTCAAAATTTCAATATCAATGAATACTGGAATAAGATCCTGGCACCGTTCTATATATATCACGTAAAAGTGATAAAACATTTTTAAAAATATATTACCAACCTTGTGCCATACACGGTTATTATAAGTCTTTGGAGATGCTTTGCGGTGGGTCTTTTTATGTAGTGACCCTGGATCTTAAGGAGACAAATGTAAAAGGAGGGAGGAAACACAAAACACGTTAATTTTATGCATTCGAAATTCAAAACGTAAAGTCGTGACAGTGGGAAAATGTCAAAAAACTCCTACTGGCATCATAATAAGCGGAAGATGTTTTTGTGCAATGATGGAGGACTTAGCAAGCAGAGGAATTGAACTCGCGATGCCCGGTTGGGAATCCGACGCGTTTGTTCACTCAGCTACTAGCCGGTCAACGTTTTAATTCTGAAAGGTGGAATAGTATCTACTACTACTTCGACTGCCTCCATGGTCGAGTGGTAAGACGCTCGACTACGAATGCAGAGGTCGCGGGTTCAAACCCGGCGTGCGCCAATAACTTTTATTTAATTAATATGTGTCATAACACGTTTAATTAATATTAAAATAGTAAAAAGTATATTTGCGGCACGTTCCAGAGTGGTAGATACTCTAGGTATCACTCTGGTGAAAGACCACCATTCAGAATCGAAACGTTGCTTGAAATGACTTTAGCCGTGTTTCCCACGTGTTAGCCACGTACTTCCCAACCTTCCTCTTCCCAATCTCCTTCTCCTCTCCACTACCTTTAGTAATAATAATAATAACAGTGAATTTATATAGCGCAGTTTTGTGATATTTCACCTCACGTGCGCTTCATACTAAATTAATTATGCTGATAAGATTAACTAACAAGGATAAAATAATACATAATATGTATACAAATTAAAAATATCTAAAATCATGATCGTTATCATAAATCATGAGAGAAAAAGGTTCAGATATGGGTATAACAGTGCATATATATTAACAGATTTAAAAAAAAAACAATTTACCAGAATCTAAGGGTATAAAAATTCAGATGAAACATATGAATTCATGTCAACATATTTGTCAAATCAAAGAAAAGGAAATAAGATTGAGGACAGTTAAAATGTTGGTAATTAAAACGTTAATATTCAAGTATTATAATTAAACGGTTCTAAAAATGCAACCAGTGTAAATATAACAAGTAACAAAAGAAACATAAATATTTTATGACAATGAGTATCTCACAACATACCCTATTTGGGGATGCCATAGTCTCACTGGCTCTAGACGATTGGGAGCAGTTGAGACTCTTGTGCGGTATTCGTATAAAAAAATATTAAAAAATAACTCATAAAATATTTAAAAAAATATTTTTCCTCAACCCAATTTCCTTACTGAATTAATTGGACATTTTCAATACTGGTTCAATAAGAGTTCCTAGTGGTTGGACTGTGCTACCCCCCAGCGTAATGTATTTAAACGTTAAATTGAATATGTACATGTTCAAACCTGCTTTTATTATGCATTGACCCCGTAAGGATACTTATTAATTTCCAATAATTGCGAGTTAACTGCTAGCAGTGGGATGTTGGCAGTGGGTTTATGGTAGTGGAGTACATAGCGAGTAGGTCCTCGCCTCCTTGAATGTACTGCCTCTCATTAGGAAGAGCCTCCTAATGACCAAACCGCCGGTAGATGGTTACAGCACTGGTTAAATACTAACGAGAAAAGCCTTCGACGACTGCACATTATTAGGTGCTAAATTGCATTTTGAGGTTATGATTTCAAAGCTTAGTAATTCCTACATATTTTATCTCATATATTTTGTATATCTTATAATTCTGAAAAAGCTGCATTTATTTGTTTATTTACGCCCGTTAAAGGCTTTTTGCGCTAGTATTTATATTTAAAATAAACGATTTACACATCAACAGTGCAAAAATATTGTACAAGAAAGAAAAAAATGTATTGAATAACAGGTACATCGAGATTTAAATAGTTTCATCAAATAAATAGAATTCATTCATAGAATAATCTGACCACATTTGATCGACGATTGGGATATTTTCAACTTTTTTGACATTTGAATGGTCTCTTTTAAACAATGATTCTCGGCTCATCTCAGCGTTTGATCAATATTTGTTTTGTATTCAAGCATAACGGTCATTGACGGCTAATCAGAATTTGATCGGAAGCTGAAGCGAGACAAGAATCGGTGGTTAATTCGAAATAGGGTTAATCGATAATTTAGTCGTCGTTTAAGTATGACGGTGATTCAGAATCTCAACCTTAATATTAGTTTGTCCCAACTGCTTCCAATACACAACGGGTTTGAGCCCGCGATCACTGAATTCGTAGTCAAGCGTCTTACCACTCGACCACAGAGGCCGTCATCATCGTCATCAGCCACCCTCTAAAATCATGATCGTTATCATACATCATAAGTAAAAAAAAACGGATGTGGGTATAACAGTACGTGTGTACATCAACACATTGAAAAATAATATACTAGAAGCTAAGGGTGTAAACATCCAGATAAAAAAAATATCTATAAGTATTGAGAAATTTATTAAAGCAAAGAAAATGAAACAGTATTGAGGACAGTTAACGTGTTACTTCAAAACATCAATATTCAAGTATTATTTAACGATTTTAAAAAATGCAAACACTGTGAATATAACGAGTAACAATGAAATGAGAAAATGTATTATGACAATGAGTATGGAGTTTTCAGTAGACAGAAAGGACATTGAGTTACAAGGATACACGTAAGAATAAAGAAACTAAGCAAATTAAAGACGTTTAAAAGAAACAAGTATTTAAATTTTATTTCGACGTACATTAAGTTATGTTTTATATGAAAGATTTTTTCAACACTTTTATTTAAAGACCAGTTTGAACTCTGCTAAATTCTGTATGTTGGCGAGATTTGGGGAAGCTTATTTCAGATTATAATTGAACGTATTTATGGAGAAAACGTCCAACCCATAATTCGCCAAAATCGAGTTTTACATGTTTTACTATAGATAAATACGAGATTTATATCCGTTGAGAACATCCTAACTCCAAATACAATAGATTTTTGGTTATTATTTAAAATTAAATTGAAGTATACAAACATTATAAAATGTAACATAACCAAAAACACATTTTTTTGAAATAAACACTATCAAGATTATAAATGGCCTATTTATAACAATGTTCACAAACAAAAAAAAACCCTGATATTCACTTTACAAATACCGATTTTGCATATTAATGTCTTTTTACCGTCATATTTTCAAACGCCTTTTTCTCAGTTTCATCTTTTTGGAGATGGATGCTTTTGCATAACTACGTTCAATTGAACACCTCACCAATAAAATAAAAATATTACAATTAATTTTATTGTTGGCATTAAAGTTTTGGTAATAATTGTGAGATATAATTAACGTATCCCATGCTTTCAGTAGTAAAAACCAGTGCATCCAAGAACACTCCCTTCCATACAGAATTTACGTACAATTTCGACAAACTTACCTCCATTTCAGGATATTTATTGTCCAAGGTAATACTGATTTTCGACTCGCTCCAGCTGGGTAAAATTGATGAAGATTACTCCAGGGTGAATTAAGCCGTTCATCATCAGTTAAATATTATTGCCAGTAATCATAATTAAGACCGTTCGAGGTAAAATATCACTAAATATCATTACATATTTTCTTGTTCTTTTATTATTTATTATGTTCACTCAATTCTAGAAACGTTACCTTAAAAAGCTTTAGTATTGGTATTTTAAGGTACCAGCACATTAATTGTCTTCGATATAATTTGTTTTCATTGCTTTGTCAAATTTGTTTAAATTAATACATAGTTTAAATCTGGGTTTTTATTTTTTAATCGTTGACGTACACACGCACTGTTATACCCATATCTGAACAGATTCTCATAGTTTATGATAACTGTTTTTAGATAGCTCTAATTTGCTTACATATTTGTTCTACATTATTTTTTCGTTGTTATTATTATTACTATTGCGCCATCTTGATGACATCCGTGGTCCATGGGTTAAGATCCTCGACTGAGAATCAAGAGTCGCGGGTTTAAGTCCCGACGTGCGCAAATAAATTCTTTCAAATAAAATGTGCTATTTCACATTGTTTTAATATAAAACAACACATACTGTATTTGCGGCACGTTTCAGAGTGGTAGATAATGTCAGTGTTGCCCTGGTGAAATATCATAATTAAAATTCGAAACGTTGCTTGAATTGGCTTTAGCCCGGTTTGGTAACTAGATCTGAATAGCCAAGTACTTCCAAACCTTTCTCTTTTCCATCTCCTTCCTTTCCCACTCTTTCCAGACTCACGACATATCCTTATTGAGGATGCCATAGTCTCACTGGTTTCGGAGAGTCGGGAGCGATGACGACTCTTGAACAGTATTCACATTCACATTCACATATAATAGAATCACGCCAACACACAAAATAGCTTATTATATAGAGGGATGTAATCTTATGATGCGCTGTTAGAAACCATCAAAATTATGCCTATCAATAAATTCAACATAGCCTCTTTTTTTTTTAGTTTTTGTGTTCAATTTGTAGAACTCTATTTTAATTTTTATATAATTCAATTGAATGAAATTTAATATTATTATTATTGAGTTCTGCTATTTTAAGTTTTTTATTTTTGTTTTTAGTGACAGCTGTTTCGGCGTTTAAGGCAGTTCAGTTTGACAATGGCCTTAAACGCCGAAACAACTGTCACTAAAAACAAAAATAAAAAAAACTTAAAATAGCAGAACTCAATAATAATAATATTAAATTTAATTCAATTGAATTATATAAAAATCAACATAGCCTGTAAAAAATATGTAAATTCCATGTAAATCAAAATAATAAGTAGTAAATAGGTTAAAATATTGTAAAGTCAAAAAGAAAATGAAATAATTGGCTACTTGTAAACTTGAATGTAAAAAGTAACTAATTTAAAATATATAAAACTAAAAAAAAACATGAAAAAATGTTACAATCACTCCGAGATTACAGTTGTTTTAGTAATGTTATGCAAAACTGTTTGACTGACCTGTCACACAGTACTGTCTTCATTCACGTTCATATATAATCTTATTATTCCAACGCTTTACACGATTAAGCCCCCTCGAGTGCTTGCTCAGTTCACTGGATCGGGCCGTGTTTTTTTGGGATGTCCCCGTCTCGATTTAGATAAATATGGCGATAATGGCTATTCAAATTCTAATCTTTGGTTGTGGCTTCAACACAGAGGGGTTTTGCGTTTCATCTTTACAAAGTTTCAGAATAAGTTAAAATGCTGGTTACAATAACTTACCTAAAATTGTTTTAAGAAACAGATGGGTTCAGCTGGAAGAGTTCACCGGAAACAGTTTCCCTCTTGGAGTAATAATATATGGAGAGAGAGTTGACTATTTTTACCCAACCTATACAAACTTGGAATAAATCACTTTCTCCGGGTTTTTACGTCGTACACCATGAGAAAGAAAAAGACAGCAAAATTTCCCAAATTATCACACCGCTTTAAAATACTGTAAGGAGGTTCTTCGTGTCCCGCGTCTTCGTTGACTCCGCCCACACGTTTTTATACGCGGCATAAACGGACATAAGTCAACGGTTTTTAGGTTACATTATATATTTTTGCTGTGAAAAAGTGGTTTTACGAATAAACGCAAACATTATGTCGACGTGTGCTATGAATGGATGTACAAATACCCTAGCCCTAGTCCCAGCTACGCCCAGGTCTAGCCGAGTCCGGCAAAACTCATCAAAACTGACTACAGCAGCGCTCTCTCTTGTATATTATTACTCTGAGGTTCCCCATTTACGAAATTTTGTTCTAGTTATTTAAACCCCCGCCTTATTCTACCTCATCAAATCGTCAATTAGCGCCATTGTGTGTTACTGACATTTGAACTTCAAAATTTTAAAACGAGGCTTGTCGTCAAACCACTCAACTTCAGTTACGACAATTTTTTTGAATAGTGAATACCGCACTAGAGTCCCAACGGCTCCCAACCGTCTATCGGGTAATAAATTATTTCATTTGATTTAATTTTGAACCCAATAATAAAACATTCTTTTTCCTAAACGGATTCTTCACGCGACCACTTAAGACTAATGCTTTTATGTAAATTGGCACTGACAAATGTGCACTCGTTAAAAAGTCTTGATATCGTTAGCCAACCACCTCGTGGACTGTGTTGTTATGACGACATCCGGGTGAGTTTTAACAAACAATTAATTAGAGTATACATGGCCTGTTCAAAAGAAAAGGTGAATTTTCACGGGCTGTGTAATATTCAACTATCGATTTTTTTTTGTTATGTTGGTACACATATATTTTTCATATGTTAGCATTATCAGCTATTTCGGATTAGTGGTTTGTTTTTGACAACTGGAAAGGTGAGTCACGTTTTTGTATGTTACTTTTGAAAAAATGGATCAAGGAATAAAATCCATGATTTGTTTTTCCACAACTCCTTGGACGCTCATCGTCATTAACATCTTCTCGGCCTTCTATAAAGCGCTTACAAACACTTTTTTGAGATAAAGTAGACTCGCCGAATGCCATAGTCAACATTTTAAGTGCGTTGAAGCACTTTATTCCATTTTATGACCAAAATTTAATACATATTCCTTGATCCATTGTTTTTCAAAAATAAAAAAAAATCGAAGAACACACAAAAACGTGACTAACCTTTCGAGTTGTCAAAAACAAACCATAAATCCAAAATGGCTGATAATGCTAACATATGATAAACATATGTGTACCAACATAAAAATAAAAAAATCGATAGTCGAATGTACACAGCCCGCGAAAATTCAAAATTCACCTTTTCTTTTGAACAGGCCTCGTATTTGATAAATAGTTTATTCCCATTAGCTAGCTGTCCATAATGGAGCACTTATATCGACCCTGATGTATGGCAGTGAGGCATGGAATCAGCAGAGGAAGGATCAAAGTAGACTGAATACTGTAAAAATATACGGTAAAACCATATACGACCGTGTTAAAAATATCAAAACTTGGAAATAATGAAAAGCTGATGTAAACGCAATGAAAAGGGTTAAGAAAGGGACGCTTAGATGATTTATTTTTATTTTTATAGTGAATACCGCACAAGAGTCCAAACTGCTCCCAACCGTTTAAAGCCAGTGAGACTATAGCATCCTGAGTTTGAAGGTAGTGGGGAGGGGTAGGAGATAGGGAAGAGAAAGGTTGGGAAGTACCTGGCTATTCAGATCTGGTCACCAAGCACGGCAAAGCATTCGATTGCACGCACTGCACGTTTTGATTCTGAATGGTGGTCTTTCACCAGGGCGCTACGAGTATCAATAGACGACAATCTACGAGTATAAATGTGCTATGACACATATTGACTAAACACTTTTTTGATGCGCACGCCGGGTTCGAACCTGCGACCTCTGGATTCGTAGTCAAGCGTGTTACCACTCGACCACGTAGGCCGTCAAAATAGGTAGGCAAAACGCCTTTAGTAAATCTGATGCTTCCCAAAACATTTTTTATTGTAAAATCGCGCATGATTAATTTGTGATCCTAGAAGATTAATTGACAAATCTTTTTAAAATGAATTTATGCTAAATTCACGTTTCATTAATATGAAATACACCAACTTTGTGTGCGATATGTATCTTTATTAATGATTCTCCGTGATAATTAATGATTAAGGTGATTACAGTTATTAATACCTAATAAAAAAATCATGATAATTAATTTGTATATGAAAATAAATGTGTTAGTACAGAGAGTTCGGTGATCCACATACAAAAAAAACCGTTATAAAAATAACAATAGCCTTTACGGGTAATTTTCATTAAAGCAGTCATTATTATTCTTTTAAGTCCACTATTATTATACGAGTATACTACTTTAAAATTAGCATTTTTGTTTTTTCTTTAGGTATAAAATGTAATGTGTTCACTATAAACAATTGTAGGATTGTTACGATGTAAAATGTATGTATATTTGTATCGTATTCACTGTCTTTAATTATAGGATTTAGTGCCTTGCAACTTTACCTACTGTCAATGTATCTTATATGGTATCAAGAGAGTTTTACGGTCAGTATGTTGCATCATCTTACATTGTGTAACAAATATCATCATTTTTTTTTATATTATTCTACTTGTACTCACTGTCACCTACCTCAGAACAGGTTCTTATGACCTAGTGAGGTAAGTAATGTAACAAAAATAATGTAAGAAACAAAAAGTTAGCAAATAAATAAATAATTACTTACCAATTTGCTACCCTAAGTTAATATCAAATAAATTAACGAAACTTTATAATAAACAATGGGTACAAGTTTAATTAATTTAAAAAATTAAGCAAAATACTTTTGATTTTTAGTTTGTCACAACCTGCATGTGTACGGGAATAAACTTTAACTAACTAACCATCACGCCATCCTCCGCAGGGGTAGGCAGATAGGACGAACCGCCATACAACTCTGTCTTGACACACCACTTCATTCACATTCGTATATCGTCTCATACATACTCTTCTGTTATTCTGACTCTTGACATTTCCCAAGTCAAGTATTTGATTTACTTGATCGTGCCGTGTCTTACTCGGGCGTCCCCGACTTCTTTTTCCCTTCAATTTCGGGACATATATTATATTCGCACTTTTTTCTTCGTTCGCTCGCTCTACATATCCACCTTGACGGCTTACGTGGTCGAGTGGTAAGACGCTCGACTACAAATCCAAAGGTCGGGGGTTCAAACCATGCTTTTGCAAATGAAATTTTATGTAATTGATATGTGTCATAACACAATTAATTCGTATAAAATAATAAATAGTAAATTTGCTGCACGTTGCAGAGTGGTAGATACTCTTAGCATCGCCCTGGTGAAAGACCACCATTTAGAATCGAAGCGTTGCTTCAAATGGGTTTAGCCGTGTTTGATGACCAGATCTAAATAGCCAGGTACTTCCCAACCTTCATATTCCCCTTTGCTTTCTCTTCCTCACTACCTTCAGCCTCACAACATACCCCAATTGGGGATGCCATTGTCTCACTTACTCCAGACGGTGGGAGCAGTTGGGACGGTATTATTATAAAAAAAAAATGAATAAAATACATCTAAGCGTCCCTTTCTTTATTCTATTTGTTATGCTTACATCAGCCTTGCATTCTTGCCGGATATCCATATTTTTAACACGGTTGTACATAGTTTTACCGCACATACGGAATCTCATTTCTACAGCATTCAGTCTACTTTCGTCTTTCCTCTGATAGTTCCTTGACTCACTGCCACACATCAGGGTTGATACAAGCACTCCATTATGGACTGCTAGCAAGTGGGAATAAACTCGTTACCAAATATACCGTAGTTGATTGTTTGTTAAAACTTTAAAGAATGTCGTGATAGCAACACATTCCAAGAGGTGGTTAACGATATCCAAACTTTTTAACGATTGCACATTTGTCATTGCTAATTTACATGCAAACATCAGTCTTGAGTGGTCGCGTGAGGCATTTAATAAAGGTTTTTTTTTACTGAGTTGAAAGTTATTTTAATGAAGTAATATGTTACCCGATAAGTAATATATCTAGGGTGAAATTTCGACGGATCCCAAGTATTAATTTAATTTAAATTTTTTTAATATTTACTTGATGATAACAGTTTCTCAAAGTAAGTTAAATGCTAAAAGATTGGGATTAATTTAACGGCCTCCGTGATCGAGTGGTAAGGCATTCTACTACGAATCCAGAGGTCGTGGGTTTGAACCCGGCGTGCGCAAATAAATTAAATTTAATAATGTGTCATAAGAAAAGAAAATTATCATTACAAAATATTCATTAGAAAAGCGCAGGAAAGACAATTTTTAACAAGAAATTTTCATTTACAAAATTATTAGTTGTTTTACTGACTCACCTTTTCTGTTGCAACTTATTCAGTTCAACATTCCTCGTCGTAGACTCAGAAACAATTAATTGCTTTCCTCAATCATCAAAATACTAATTGTGGGTATAATTCTCCAATGTCCAGAATGTTAAGACTTGTTAACTCAAGCCATGGTCTTGAAATTTTTGGTAGCAGTCTAAATGATTTTTAACATTCTTTACGACTCTACCAAAACTTCGACTATACCATGGCTTGAATGTTCTCTCTTATGTTTATTTAGTCCTATTTTCGTCATCGCTTCATTTATTATTATGTATGTGTTATTCCTTCTCTGATGCTCTTTTTTCCATTTCGTGTTTTATATGTATTTTTTGTAATTGGACTTTAGTCCGTTAATTTATAAATAATACATATTGTAAAATATTTAAATTTATATTTGTGGCACGGTTCAGAGTGGTAGATACTCTAAGTATCACCCTGGTGAAAGATCACCATTCAAAATCGAAACGCAGCTTGAAATGGCTTTAGCCGTGTTTGGTGACCATATTAAAAAAACCAGGTACTTCTCAACCTTCCCTTTCTCCATATCATTCTCCTCATCACTACCTTCAGCATCACAACATACCCCAATTGGGGATGCTATAGTCTTACTGGCTCCAGACGGTTGAGAGCAGGTGGAAATCCAGTGCGGTATTCACTGTAAAAAAATATATTTTAGAAAAGAACTCATGAAAGATTAAAATAATGATGTTTTTCACATCCACACTGTACTGAAAAAAAAATCCTTTCTACCATGCGAAAGAATATTCATTAAGACCAATTAAATAAAACATTGCTTTAAGCACACGAAACACAGTCTACAGAATATCACTTTAAGTACTTAAATATAAACATATATACAAAAAAACCCTACGTAGAAAATGGAAGCCCACACCGAAAAGAAAAGATTATCTCCTCACTTATGCCCGTTTAACCACAGATGACACAGGAAGAGGGAAAAATGTTCCCTGGCACGTGCGGTAAAACCATGTACGACCGTATTAAAAATGTGGATATCAAGAAAGAATGTAAGGCGGATGTAAGCGTAATGAATAGGATCAATAAATGGATGCTTAGATGGTTTGGGCATATAGAGCGAACGAACGAAGATAGGAGTGTGAAAATGATATATAATGCGAAAGCGAATGGAAGAAGAAATCGAGGACGCCCGAGGAAGATATGGCACGATCAAATAAATCAAAAACTTGAATCGGGCCGTGTGAAAAGTCATAATAACAGAAGAGTATTAGACGATGTATGAATATGCATGATGCAAGGAGTGTGTGCCAAGACAAATTTGTATGGCGGTCCGTTCTCTCTGCTTACCCCTGCGGAAACGGCGTGATGGTTAGTTAGTTATTTAGTCACTTTATTAAGTTGATAGGGATTTGAAAACATTTTTTTTTTAATTTGATCATTTAGATTAACATCAGTTCCATATTTGAAAAGTTCACGTATTTAAAAAGTCTCGTACGGTCGTACGTACTCACCTAAGGGAATTATTATATAGTGAGATTATTACTTGCATACGGCGTAGGTTGAGAATTTAATATTATGTTTACGGAAATGGTTAACAAGCATTTACTTGCACATGAATGCTGTGTTTATTTACCACGGTTACTTACATCAGAGTTCTCAGTATTATAATGTGCGACACCCTGTTGAGAAACAAGCGAAGTGAAGTGAAATAATAATAATTCCGTAAGGCTCTGGAAGATGATGTTAACGTCACATCCGCTTCTGCGTTTAACGTATTAACGTGGAGAGCATGTGGAGGCTTTCTGTGCAGCGGAAATGTCAATTCACCTTGCGAAGGCTGTTTTCCGGAAGTGAGGTTGTTGTTCATAGGCTCTGTTCTTGTCAGGTTACGAACCAACGCGCTTAGACATGTTGAACTTGCCTTGAATTAATGCTTTACGTAGGATGTTTTTGTTAATACACTATTGAAATATTAATCCAACGGAGAAAACAATTTTCTCGAGAATATAAATGTAAATATTTCCTAGCTCTTGTGGCTTAAATGTAGACAGCGGAATATTTTTTTATAAAATCGTAAAGCAATAATATTCAACAAAATGGGAAAACAAAATTGATTAAAAAAAATATTAACACTAGGAGTGATATTTCACCTAAATTACGGTTTAAAAAATTTTCATGTTGTATTATTGGTAGCTGTTTTTTAAAGTGTCTTTTTGTCACATTCGACATTGTCACATTTGACATCGACAGATTTGACAAAGTCACATTTGACATTCTCACATTTGACATCGTCACATTTTACATCATCACATTTGTCATCGTCACATTTGACATCGTCACATTTGATATCGTCACATTTGACATCGTCACATTTAACATTGTCACAATTGTCATCGTCACATTTGACATCGTCACATTTGATATCGTCATATTTGACATCGTCACATTTGTTAACGTCACATTTGTCATCGTCACATTTGACATCGTCACATTTGACATCGTCATATTTGACATCCTCACATTTGACATAGTCACATTTGACATCGTCACATTTGTCATCGTCAAATTTGTCATCGTTACATTTGACATCGTCACATTTGACATCGTCACATTTGATATCGTCACATTTGACATCGTCACATTTCACATCGTCACATCGTCACATTTCACAACGTCACATTTGACATTGTTACATTTGACATCGTCACATTTGACATCGTCACATTATCGTCACATTACCGTCACATTTGACGGAACATTTCATTGAACAGCGCTATTTTGAAAGGTCGCCGTTTAGCGCCGATTGTGAGCTATTTTTTTGTCTTCAGATTATTTGTGATCAACTGAAAAGCATAACGGTCATGTTTTCATGATTAACGGCTACCATTTAAACGTTGAAAAAAACTGTTAAATACAGCAATAGAACTGTAAAAAGAATATCCGTTTCCAAGTATCGCCATTAACTATTTACTAACAAACAAACAACTGAATTCAAAATTATTATGATTTATTGTATTATTATGTTTTTAAAATATGCAATGTGTGTTTGTAACACAAAATGTACAACAAACAATTTATTCTTAATGAATAAATTGATAATTTATGATAAGTTTATGTTAATTTTGCATTGAAAATCTTCACTCTTGATGTAATTTTTTTGTCTATGGATTTCCGAGAATAGAGAGGGGGGGGGGGCAATGGGTAATGAGGGAAGAGTAACCCAAGCTAAGCAAATTTGGGAATAGGCAAATAAGACTTTGTTTGTCTTTTCACTTAACCCTTTGTACCCTGACGGTACGAATTTGTATTCGCCTATGAAACTTAATGTATCTTCTATACCAAAATCAATTTGTTGACATATTATTGCTAACTGTACATTATTGGACATTCTTGTGTACTTAGTTTCACATTGAGCTGTCACATGGTTAGTCGCGTTATTTTAGTGCTTTGTTGAAAACATATTTATTGTAATAGTGGATTCAGGTATGTATGTTTTGTATATTATTATTTCAATGATTGTCATAATGTCATTATCTGTTTGTCAAAGAGTTTTACTTCCAACTACTTAAAATTCCAAGAAAATTGATGATTTCAAAGTTATAATAAACTGATAATTCTCAAAATAATTTATGAAAGTCCGCTTGATTTATGTTTAGAGATCAAGGAGTTTATCGAGTCAAAGCTATTCAATTGGCTAGAAAAGTATTGAGAACAGTAGCTCTATTCGAGTATATATATTTTTTTTAATTAGCATTTTTATAAATTAAAGTAAATGAAAGCTTGTAAATGCCTCTTTATGCAAAAAACTCTCGATAGAAAAATACAATAACGCATATTTTGTTAGGATTTTTTTTACTGCAACTCTTGATCAGGATACCTTTCAATAGAAATTCTCGTTTTCATCCCTAAGTATTTTTGTTTGAAGTTTCCGTTAAAACAGCATATAAATTTATAAATAAATATATATACGGTACATGCATGGCCTGTTCAAAAGAAAAGGTGAATTTTGAATTTTCGCGGGCTGTGTACATTCGATTATCGTTTTTTTTGTTATATTGGTTCATATATGTTTTTCATATGTTAGCATTATTAGCTATTTTGGATTAGTGGTTTGTTTTTGACAACTGGAAAGGTTAGTCACGTTTTTGTGTGTTCTTCAATTTTTTACTTTTGAAAAAAATGGATCAAAGATTCTTTTCCACAACTCCAGGACGCTCATCGTCATTAACATCTTCTCGGCCTTCCGTTAAGCGCTTGTACCATTTATAAACACTTTTTTGAGACAAAGTAGTCGAATGCCACAGTCAACATTTTAAGTGCGTTGGAGCACTTTATTCCATTTGTAACGCAAAATTTAACACATATTCTTTAATATGTTTTAAATTTTGTTAATATGTTTTAAAATCCTTCACAAAAGGACATCCTTTCCGCAGGATTTAATTTACCCCTCGCTCTTCTTGCCTCACCAACCTTTTCTAAACATAGCGCGAGGATGGATGGGCCCACGTGATCCATCAGCCTGTCGGATAATAGTGCGAAACGAAGGGATGGAGTTATTATATCACTTTTGTTATTTCCATTAGTTTCCATTAGCGAACAAACTCCGGAAAAATTCCCATGGTAAAAAAATTGTTTTGATGATGGGAAACGAAGAGTGATTAACGCCTTGCTGTTTTTTTTCTTCATATTTTGGAAATCATCAAGTGTTCACAATAAGTTTGATTCCAGCAAATACGTGTGGTTGTGTGAGATTTTTATTTTATTTTTATGAATTTGTTTATTTTTTATGTTTTTTTTTTTTTTTTTAGGAGAAAACACACATAGAGACACAAGATAACAAATAAAAAATGTTAAACATAAACGCATCCAAACTGTTTCTCACAGATTCTTATTTAACAATTAACTCGAGCTCAGAACCTCTACTCTATTTGGGAGTAATGTCTCTTTCAATTGAGCTGCCAAAACTTTTTAGGTACTTTCATTTTACATATTGCCGTGTTTCTTTGAAAATCATTTTTTTAATCTTTTTTTTTTCAAAATATTTTTTACATTCTGCGTAATCTTCTCTTTCATATTTCGATTAAAATGAAAAAAGAACAAAGTTTTTATAAGTTGATTCAAATTTATTATTATTATAATTGTTTTTTTTTTTTTTTTTTTTTATATAGGAGACCTAACTGCTCCTGACAGTCTAGAGCCAGTGAGACTGGCATTCCAAATTGGGGTATTTTGTGAGGAATTTGAATGTAGTAGAGAAGGGAGGGAGATGGGGAAAGGGAAATTTGAGAAGTACTTGGCCATTCAGATCTAGTCACCAAATACGGCCATAGCCATTTCAAGCAACGTTTCAATTCTCAATAGTGATCTTTCACTAGGGCAATACTTGGAGTATCTACCACTCTGGAACGAGCGCAAATATATATAATTTTATCTTAATTACATGTGTTATGACCTTGGAGAAACAATGTATGGATAGAGAGCTAATTATTTTTACCCAAACTATACAAAATTGCGATAAATCACTTTCTCCGGGTTTTTACGTCGTAAACCATGAGAGAGAAAGAGAAAAAAAATAGCACACCGCTTTTATGTACTGTAAGGATGATCTTGGTCTCCCGCGCCTCGGGGGACTCTGCCCACATGTTTTCACACACTACTAAACTGGCCACAACTAAACGGTTTTTTAGGTTATATGCTATATTTTTGTTGATGACAATACTGTGAAAAAGTAGTTATACGAATAAACAAAAACATCATGTCGACATGTGCTATGAATAAATGTATAAATACCCAAGTCCTAGTCCTAGCCACGCCCACGTCTGCCGAGTCCGGCAAGAATCATTAAAAACTGACTACACTTTCTTGGATAGGTACCACTCTATGTACTCTAAGGTTATGGGACATTTTAATTAAATGAAAATTATTTGCGCGACCTCTGGATTCATGGTTGTCGTATTTAGTATCAATGACAATGACGGCCTCTATGGTCGAGTAGTAAGACGCTCGACTACGAATCCAAAGGTCGCGGGTTCGAACCTGGCGTGCGCCAATAACTTATATTGATTAATATGTGTCATAACACATTTAATTCATATAAAAATAATAAAAAGTATATTTGCGGCACGTTCCAGAGTGGTAGATACTCTAAGTATCGCCCTGGTGAAAGACCACCATTCAGAATCTAAACGTTGCTTGAAATGGCTTTAATCGTGTTTGGTGACCAGATCTGAATAGCCAGGTACTTACCAACTTTCCTCTTCCCAATCTTCTTCCTCTCCCCACTACTTTCAGCCTCACAACATACCCCATTTGAGGATGCCATAGTCTCACTGGCTCTAGACGGTTTGGAGCATTTGAGATTCTTGTGCGGTATTCATATAAAAGAAGTATTTTTTTTTATTACTAGTACTATTTATTTTTATACGTGATTTTGCTTACTATTTTTAGCCGGTGGTAGGCGCGTGAATGAGTGCAGCGTGTTTATTTAGAAATAAATTTCATCCCCCTTTAAAAATTGGCCTCGCTCGCTACGATTCTCGTAGGTCAGATATTAAAATTATGGCGTATTTTTTGTTTAATTTGATATCGCTTTGATATTGTCTGATCATGTTCCGATTATTATTTATTACAAGATAAATGTTATGAAATAGTTTAATACATTTAACTTTGCGGATTTAAAATTGTCCAAAGATGCGAAGCTAGCAATCCACAATGGAGTGATTTTACCAACCCTGCTGTATGGCAGTGAGGCATAGAACTGGCAGAGGAAGGATGAAAGTAGACTGAATGCTGTAGAAATGAGATCCTATATGTGCGGTTAACTATGTATGACCGTGTTAAAAATGTGGATATCCGGAAAGAAGACAGTAATTAATACACATTACCTGGAGAATTTTCCTGCATCCTCACACTTTCTTACGGATTTTCACGAGTGGAAAATAAATATATTTTTGCAGATAGTTGTTTGACAAACTAGAAATAAATATTTAATTTACCTGACTCTTCTTATCAGGTAAATAAACATAGCTCAAATCTTTTCACGTACCATATTGAAACTGCCAATTAATGATGGTCTCTCGAAATGAGATCCCTGAGGCGTATGTGCGGTAAAACCAATGTGTGACTGTGTTAAAAATGTGGATATCCGGAAAGAATTCAAGGCTGATGTAAGCGGAATGAATAGAATTAAGAAAGGGACGCTTAGATGGTTTGGGCATGTAGAAAGAATGAACGAAGAGAAGAGTGTGAAAATTGAGGCGAAAATGCACATTACCGAACTCAATATCTAAAAAAATAATAGGTCGACAAAGTTTAACAAATATCTTGGAATAAAATTCTTGAATAGTTTATCGGAAAAAATAAGATTGATTAATAATTATCTCAAAGAATTCAAAATACAATTAAAAAACAACAGTGAAAACAGAAAATAAAAATTTTGGTAAATCATTAAAATAGATTATTAGTAACTAAATAAATAACGCACTCTCATACACACAAGCACAGCTTTTTTATGAGGGTACATCTTTGTAATGAAAATTTAGACTTAGAAAAAAAATAAAATAATATAACACCTTACATTATAATGTATTTTATAAATAAAAAAATAAAATAATAATATTTGACGCGAAAGTGAATGAAAGAAGAAGTCGGGGATGCCTGAGAAAGATATGGCACGATAAAGTGAATCAAATACTCGAATCAGGCAATGTGATGAGTAAATCACAGAAGAGTATATATGAGACGATGCATGAATTTGAATGAAGCCAGGAGTGTGTGCCAAAACCGAGTTGTTTGGTGGTCCGTTCTCTCCGCCTACCCCTGCGGGGAAATGTCGTGATGGTTTATTAGTTAATTAGTTAAATTTAAGCTTAAGAGATTGGGGAGAACTAAGCCGTTTTTTTTATTATATTTATTGGTTTGTATGATCAACCTAACTTTTCTGACATGTGTTAAAAATACATGTTTCTGTATTTTTTTGTTTCACGACAATCCGCTCGGGGAAAATGTTCCGTTATCATTATTCGTCCCGTTGGGAAACCATGAGCACAGTGGAGTTTTAAAACGCACCCTTAGGGCTGTCCAGGAAAAAAAGGCACTGAAGTCAAATTGCAAAATGTGTATAAATATAAAAATAATATGACACCTATTCATACACGTCTTATATAACAGCCACGTTATAATGCAACTTGTTGTTGTGACTTGAATTGCTAGGAAAAAATATTAGTTTCTTTAATTCACAAAATTCCACTTTCAAATATAAAATAATATCTGCTCATACTATGCACCATGGGTAGCTACTTTGTAGGGCAGGTAGGGAAAAGCCGTACGCACTCACAAAGGAAATTATTGAGAGTTAATTATAATACTTAAGTGAAACGCACTCAGGTCCTGTTTCATACGAAATTTTGTTTTTGATTTAAGACTAAAATACTGAATAAAAACGGAATGATTTTATTTATTTAAAGAAGGCATTGTAAATATCTAGTATTTTTATTCAGTTTTCGTAGAAACTAATTATTTTGTGGTAAAATATATTAAATAAGATGAAAAAACTTTGTATAAGACCCAGGATTTTATTTTATTTTTTTATGACTGACTGGTTTCGCTTAGCCCGAGCATCATCAGGGTACAAAATTAAACTAAACAAAAAATACTAATTGTGCGGTTATATATACATACAGAGGGAGAACACAATATAAAATAAAATAACAGAACCATGAGAAAACAACAAAATAACATAATATTTCAAACCAAAAAGTGGTTTTTTTCTACGTTCATAGTAATCTTTCAAATTCAATATGAAATGCATACTGGAATCGTAGGTAAAACGTCCAAAAATCCTTTGCTAGTTTTCAAATTGCACGCTTTATTACTTTTTAGTATGTTTTTCATAGAATTTTAAGGATTACAGTTAAAATATTATTGTATTCACTGGAAACCTCAGACATTTTTCTAACTACCCATAGAAAAGTTACAGATAAAACATTTGTAGTATGCTTTTATCATAGTAGCTTAAATCATTTGTAGAATGCTACAAAGTAAAATTTAGCGTCATTATTGAGTGCAGACCTTTAGCAAGCAAAAAAAAAAAAATAATCAAATCAGGTAAAAAATCCCGTGTCAAACGGTGTAAAATATACACAATCGTCAAATGAAATATTTTAATAAGACTTAAATTAATAATAATAAATCGGTCCACAAAATAACCTTCGAATTCGTGGTTGTGGAAGATGGAAAATACACTCCATGTTTTTACAATATTAATTTATGTTACTGTGGTTGTCTTTAGAACAATGGTCGAGGTATTTTCAGGGATATTAAAAAAATTAACACAGGTAAAAATGGATAATTTATCGCCCAAAATAATTACCTAAAATTTCTGATGTGTATTTGTTAATTTTAAATATATATTCAGTTTAAATTGTGTGAAATCTTTATATTTCTTGTATTTAAATGAAAATGGCAATAACAATAAAATAATTAAAGATATCAAACCATTATTATTAGATGTTATAATTTAAATCACCACTATCAGCAAAATTCGGCTTATTTTTATGGGTGGACTATTTTTTTTTTAAAGCAATGTTAAATAAAAAAATGTTTTCATAGAAAGCAATCACTTTGTGGGTTGACATATTTAAGCATTATCAAGGTAGAAAATTAAACTTTAAAATACAATTTTAATTAGAAATGTAGACACATAAAACCAAAAAAAGTTTTAATATTAGGGTAGCAGACCTGCATTTTCGTTTTTTGGGATTTATAGCTTACATTAATCTTAAATCGAATCATACTTAGATGGGTCGTTAAAAAGCATAATTGCTTCTGAACAAAATCTCTTTCAATATCCACATATTTTATGTCAGCAATTTTTTTTTGTATTGTATTAAATACGAGTAAATAACAGTTTGTCATGTACAAGAAATTCATAAAATATTTTTTTATAACAAATAAATTAAAGTGATTGTTCTGTGTTTTATATTGGTAAAAAAATCATAACGTCGAAATTACAATCAAAGATTATTTAAAATGTTTAAATAAACATGGTTTTTCTGAATTCGCTAATCATCTTATTTATAATGATCATAACTTTAATAAAAGCACCGGTGCTCATATTCTTCACAAAAATGAAAATGGCAGCAGCACTAGAAACAAAAAAGCCATTGCAATTAATTGTCACATTCTTATTAATCAGGTAAATTTGTCCAGTAGTCCAATATTAGGTATATTTCCTGTAAATCAAATATTTCTTCACTCATAAAATTGATCATTATTTTGTAATCACTTTCTTAGTTGATGTTTTGTCTCTTTCAATTCATATTATCTCTCGCTTTCTCTCTATTCCTTTGTTATAATTTGAATGTTATTCCATTGTTTTCTCAGTGCTTCCTCATTTAAAGGTGGTTACCTCCTACCCTTGATTTTAAAGAAATTTCTCGGTAAAAAAGTAAAATGTTCAATATGTTGTTTATCTTTCAAGAAATAAAGTCTTACAAATTCATTGACTCTATTTATGCATTTCGTATATTGATTAAATAAGTTTTCCTTGCCTGCTTTTAAACTGCGGCCCCTCAAATTTGATCCAAGGGTATTAACGCGATTGATTGATAAGTAGATTGGTTTTTTTGTGAATGTAATACCAGTTAGTGTTTGTTTACTAGAATTCATTTTAGGTAGGTGTTTTATTCAGTTCAATTATTCCTATTGATTATTACCTGTCGATGAACTAATTAATCCGTTTTCTTCTATTTTTTTCAGGTAAGCTTAAGGGATAAGTACCTACTACACAAAACACACCCTATACATAGAATAATACATCAACTGGTAAGCATAACATTGAATGATAATATTTTGTTTCGTAGAAAGCAATCACTTTGTGGTTTGGCATGTTCAAAGAAAATTAAATAACAACTTTGTATAAAACCAAATATTTTATTTTTTTATGACAGACTGATTTCGCTTAGCCTAAGCATCATCAAGGTCCGAAATGAAACTAAAAAAAATAATACATAGTGTGAATTTATATATACACGTACATACAGGGAGAGAACACAATATAAAATAAAATAAGATAATAGTGAGAAAATAATAGAATGACATTTATAATTATAAAAAAAGGAACACAGAGAAAGAGACAGATAATAGAAATTAAAGACGCAAAACGTCAACTGAGAAGGTGATTAAAGAAAACAAAATTTATATATTCGTAAAAAAAAGTGGTTAAAAACAAAGTATATATGTTCTATTTATAAAACAAAATTTGTCCGGTAATCCAATATTAGGTAAATTTACTGTAAACTAATAAAATTTCTCATTACTCTTTAATCACCTTCTCAGTTGACATTTCGCTTCTTTCCTTTCATATCATCTTTCTCATTTTCTCCATTCCTTTGTTTTAATTTTAAATATTATTCTGCTGTTTTCTCACTTTGTATTTTTTGTTTAGTTTAATTTTGTACCCTGTTGATGCTTAGGCTAAGCGAAACCAGTCGGTCACAATTTTTTTAATAATATTCGGGGTCTTATACATTTTTTCATTTCTTTAAATAAATGTATATATTTTCTTTTTTTGAAAGCTTAACTCCGCGGTAAACCTTTATGGCCTATTATTTAGCATTGTATCGCGGCACACTGGTAAAGAAGCACTGCTGAAAGGGTCTTGTTTTCTTTTTAATCACGTTTCCACTTCGTCATTTTTTTTGCGAAAAGACCTTCAAGCTGTTTCAAATACTTCAAACGCCGAGTCTTATTTCGACAAAAATATTGAAAAAGGAAAGCTGCCAATAAGAACACGTATTTGTGTTAGGAATTTCGCTATGAACTTTATTTAAGCTTAAATTGTTGGTTGAGAAAATAAAAGAAAAGGGAAGCGTTGGCGTGTTTACCATGTCAAGGACTTTCCATGAAAATGCGTTGGGTACATTTACGAATTTCCGGAACAAATAAACCCCTAATTTATTATTAATAATAGCGCCGTATTGCAGGCAATGTGCGTGGCATCAAAATAACCTCAAAACTTGACTGGAATTAACCGGTATTCCGGATCTATGTTTTAAACTCCAAGCAAACAAGTGGCTCGCTGGAATACAAAGTGATACTTGCCCTAGCGGATTATGGCGTAAGCTCTGTTTGTTTACTCGTACACCACTTCTCCGAACATCTCTTTGCTTGAAAGGTAGGAAGTTTATACTCGCTGTGGGATTTGAACGTAAACCCCGATCGACCGCCAGTCAAGTTTTTATCCTCTGGACTTAAAACCTTTTTTGTTTTGTTTAGGAGGCTACTTACCAGTAGCACGAAGTCTATAGTAAAAAGTTCCCATGTACACGACTAGTATTAACTTGACAATAAACATAATTAAACAAATCTAAAATTGAACATAATTTTTAGGGGTTTTACAATTTTTTTACGTCTAAGCTTATGTGTTATCAAAAAAAAATCGCAGAGTGTTAGACACTTTCAGAATTATTTCTTATTTTGAAACTGTTGATTCGTGGTACTGATTACACTGATGACACTATGATATAGACTCTCACAATTTAAGTCAATCTATGGTATACGAGATAATATACTATTCTTGTCCGGAATGTATGCTAATTAAGTATATGTCATAGTGAACATCTGTGACTTGGGGTAAGATTATACCAATCTGAAGACGCTCGTAATAAGGTGAAACCGGTCCGGTCTCAAAAAAAATAGTGGAATAAAGTTAAAAATTCGGTATTATTAAATCACTTTCAGAATGGTCCTGGTGAATGACCACAATTGATCGAAATTTTACTTCAAATTGTTTCAGCCGTGTTTAAAGACAAGCTCTGAATAGCCAAGTATTTCCTACTTTTCTTTTTTCCCATCATTTTTTCATCCTTAATACCCTCAGCCTCAAAACACATCATATTGGGGGATGCCATAGTCTCACTGACTCCGGATAGGTGGATAAAATAAAAAATGATAAATAGCTTTAGACGCTAGTGCCAATCCCTATCTTGAGCGGCGAAACAATGAACTAATTTATCAAAACATTTTTGTATTTGTCTAAAAACACTAGGTCTTAAATGTGCGTGGGGTACTCAGTCTCTTTTTATTTAAAAAAATATTCGATATTTTCACATTACTTTCTAGCTAAGATCTTACAAACAGTTAATTAAAAAAAGGTTTTGTATTAAGTACCTTTAGCTCAATTTAGTACTATAGATAATTTGTCAGATGAAATTATTTTAAGATTTTTGACTATATGTGTTCCTTCGTTGTGTTTTAATTGCTATCTGTGTGGATTTATTACAAATAAAGCTTCTCGAAGCAGTTTTAATGGTAAATACCGCACAAGAGTCCCAACGGCTCTCAACCGTCTAGAGCCAGTGTGACTATGGAATCCCAAATTGAGGCATGTTGTAGAGTTGACAGAATGAGGAGGGGTAGGATATGGAGAAGAGGAAAATTGAAAAGTACTTTGCTATTCAAATCTGGTCACCTAACACGGTTACAGCCATTTCTAGCAACGTTACTCAAACAATTTAACAATTTGCCAGAAGCTAAGGGTGTAAAAAAAAAAAAAAAAAAAAAAAAAAATTAATTCATTAATAAATAATAATTAAAATAATAATCATTTAAAAATTGTGTCTATCTGATGGGACCTGCCAGTGAATACCGAACAAGAGTCTCAACTGCGTCCAACTTTCTAGAGCCAGTGGGACTATGGCATCCCCAATTAAGTTTCAGCTCAGCAATGAAGTTTCTACGAACACCACTTGCGGGGTTCGAGGCCAGCCCCCAGTGGAGTGTGCGTCTCCGCCCTCACCTGGCTGTCCTCCGGCGGCTCCTTCATCGGCCTCTGCAGCCTCAAGGATCTCCTGGTCTGCGTGTCCTCGTCGCCTCCCCGGCTCCAAGCCCAGGGCGACAGGGGCAATGGGTACGAGGAAGAAGAGCGTGGGACAGGGTCTGAAGCAGTCGAGAAGAAAAATGGCGGATTGGTGAACTCCGCACCAGCGCAGCATACTCTGACTCTGGAGGACTCCGATGACAGTTTTTCAGCAACAAACATGCCTGGGCAGCTGCGCAAGTTTTTCCGCAAGAAGAAGAGAAGGACCACCACGACCAGCGCCGCAGCGCCGACGACCACGATTACGACGACGCCCGTGCCGCCCAAGCCGACGCCGCCCACCACCAAGCCGCCTTCCGACACCGGCGACGAATTCGGCTACCTTTGGTCACCGCTGGACTCGGCTCCTGACTCTGACTACTGACCATTAAACTAAGAATTAATATTAAGTAGAAATTAAGATTTGTACAGCGCCCTTGAGGTGATTTTCCACAAAAACGGCGCTATAAAAATCATCCAAAAATAAATAAATAAATAAAATAACCAAGATGTAGAGTACGTATAAATATAAACAAAATTTTACCACCTACAATTTATACCAATCCTCCAATGTAAATATACCTTCTATAAAATACATTGCAAATAGAGGCGGGAAAATCAAATTGTTTATTCAAAAATAAATATTAAATAAATTTAAAAAAAAAACCCACAGACGCATCTAACTCTCACTATGTAACCCGTCTCCCAGAAGGTAATAAAACTACCCGAAGGTATTTTTAATGTAATTCTAAAGCTGCCTCTGTCAGCAATAAAACAAAACCCTAAGTCACAGATGTTCACTGTGAGATAGACTCAATAAGCGTCCATTCCGGAAATTGATAGTATTATATCATAGATTTACTTAAAATTGTACCAGCCTGAAGATGCCCGTCATCAGGTGAAACTGGTCTGGTCTTAATAAAAAAAGTAGAATGAAAGCGAAAGCTATTTCAGGAAACATTTCGATTCTCAATGGTGGAATGTTGAAAAAGTGAAAAGAAAACATTTGATATCACATCTAATTTATAAAAAAAATACGTTCCAACTCCGGAAAACTATAAAAGAAGTGTTTTGTACCCAATTTCTTCTGAACCATTCGTTTATTCCAAATTCAGCATTTTTTTTAGACGAGCTACGGGTAGGAATCGCGAGTGATTTTTCTTTGATTTAAAAAGTAATAAAATTTCAAGTGCACCCTTCTCGAGCCTTCAGCAAAAAAATATGACAACTACAGCCTGACTCTGCTCCAATATGGCGAATGAAAAACGTCTATGGTTTATTTTTTACCCTGAATATTCCAAGAACTCGTAATATTCCTTCGTATATATTCATATAATATCAACGAAAATATTCACAAAAATAGTAAAAGAACGGGCTTATTCGTTGTATTATTATTTTATGCTCGTATATTGAATACAAAATGAACTGATATCGACGCTGGAAAGGAAAAAGGGGCCTAAGCGACATTTTGGTGAAAAATGAGTTGAATATGCAGTTTGATCAGTTCTTTTTTCTGCATCGAATGCTCTGACTCTCGTTTAATTCTGAAGACTTTTGTGGCTCTTCAGCCATCTAAAATATGTGTGTCATTCGGGAGAAGGCTCGAATCAAACGACACAAGTTTGGGATTTTTTTCAGCTTTTTGTCGATTCAAATAACTCGATGTGAGCATTTTTTTTTTCAAAATTTATCCAGGTACAGAAGGCTTTAAAGTGTTCTAGTGCAAACTTCCCCAAAAGGCACATCAGCCTTTTTACTTCTCCGGTGTCGATATGGCTTCTTTTGATATTTTTTCGATCCTTACAATATTATTATGAACTCTTAGCTTTGTAGCGCAGATTTCATTTAACCAATACATTATTTACGTGAGTAGGCACTTTAAAAAAGACTTACGTTTTTATATTGTTTTCGTTATGATTTTCCATTTTTATTTGAATTATGTATGAGCAACACACTGTACATAATTAATAATGTATAATGCGCTGCCGGAAACCATCAAAATTATGCCTATCAATAAATTTAAAAAAGCCTGTAAAAATTATTTTAAATGCATGTAAATGAAAATAATAAGTAGTGTTTAAGTTAAAATATTATTAATCAAAAATAAAATGAAATAATTAGATACTTGTAAACTTAAATATACAAAGTAACTAATATAAAATAAAATAAATAAATATCCTCGTATTTCGTCAAAAATGAAATCAATACAATGTTTTTTACACAATTTTTTTTATTATTGCATTTTGCCAAGCTTTTTTTTATTATTTTTATATTTTATTCAGCACAAGTGTCCTAACTGCTCCCAACCGTTTAAAACCAGTGAGACTATAGCGTACTAATATTAAAGGTAGTGGGGATGGGAAGGAGATGCGAAGAAGAAGGTTGGGAAGTGCCCGGCTATTCGGATCTTTTCACCAAACACGGCTAAAGCCATTTAAACGTAACGATTTTCGTTTCTGAATGGTGGTTTTTCACCAGGGCGATACTTAGAATATCTACCACTCTGGAATATACCGCAAATATATTTAATTTAATTTTTTATGTGTTATGACACATATTAATAAAATATTTTTCTTATGCGCACGCCGGGTTTTAACCCGCGACCTTTGGATTTGTAGTCAAGCGTCTTGCTACTCGGCCACCGAGCCCGTAAAAGACTGTCCAGGCTTGTTCAACAAAAGTGCTAAACACAATCTGGTTTCGAATATTTTTAAGATTTTCTAAAAACGGAGTTCTGGTACCAACACTAAAAAATGTGTGTAGTGGACTTAGTGGAAGTATGGCAGTAGAGTGTGTGCAGTAGATATGCGTTCACTGGGTAGTATAATGTCAATCTTGAAAGGAATGATAATATGAAAAATAAGTCAGAAACGTCTCTGAAAGACATGGTCCGATCAAACAACTTGAGTGCTTAAGTCGAGTGATTTCAAGAGAAAAACATATACATGATTTTTTAAAATATTTTTTTTATATGAATACCGCACTAGAGTCTCAATTGCTGCCAACCGTCTATAGCCAGTGAGACCATAGCATCCCCAAATAGGGTATGTTGTTAGGCTGAAACTAGTGGGGAGGGGAAGGAGATTGGGAAAAGAAAGGTTGAAAAGTACCTGGATATTCAGATCTGGTCACCAAACACGGCTAAAGCCATTTCAAGCAACGTTTCGATTCTGAATGGTGGTCTTTCACCAGGGCGATACTTAGAGTATCTACCACTCTGGAACGTTTCGCAGATATACTTTTTTAATTTTTTTTACATGAATTAAATGTGTTATGACACATATTTATTAAATAAAAGTTATTGGCGCATGCCGGGTTTGAACCCGCAACCTTTGGATTCGAAGCCGAGCGTTTTATCACTCGACCATGGAGGCCATCAATCGTATGATGAAGCAAGGTTAAAAAAAATGTGCGTGTGCCGAGACAGGCGTTTGTTGCTTTCCACCTTCTCTGCCTATTCCAATCTACACCCGCACATTTGACGGCCTCTGTGATCGAGCGGTAAAGATTCTCAAATACGAATCCAAAGGTCGCGGGTTGAAATAACGGCGTGTGCAAATAAATGTTGTAAAATAAATTTGTTTTATTTCACAATCAATTCATTAAAAATAACATTTAAAGTAAGTCGGGAGAAGATGCCTAATTTTGACTTTGCTCGGTGACTGGAGACTTACTAATGGCTTAACCTCAAATAAAAAATCACCAGAGAAGGTGACAAAAATATTAAAAATAGTAATGGGACAACAATAAAAAATAAAAAAAAAGTAAAAAAACTTAAAATGCTATTTTCTCCCATTTTGTCGGGGTAAGATGCCACAATGTATAATACTCTAAGACATGAAGCAAAGGTCGAAAATATCTCCCAAAGAGATCTCCAGAGGTCGAAATAGTTCCCTTCGCAAATACCATAGTACAAACGTAACTAAGTCGTCTTTAGTCATTGCGTCAAACAGAATGTCAAAATTTGGATTAAATTCTTTGCGACACATTCCAGCGGATCGTGTACTATTGGACGAGCTTGCATTTGAAGATTAGAGTGCCGTTTCATAAATATTTGGAGCCAGTCGTATCCAGCACGTTTCTTCTGAGAGTTGAAACGGTGAGAAATATCAATATTTTCTGCAAATGGAGTATGCGAGTTTTCTAATTTCAATTATTGTAGAAGCAAACCCGTATTTTTCCAGGGATTGTTTACAGGTTACTATTTTTTCCTTATTCGTTTTCAGTCCCCAAAGGTCACATGGCCCTAAACTCCCCTTTTTAAGGTTATTATTTCTAAAACGGTATAAAAGTATCCTTGGTGGAATGTTATGACGTTTTGATACTTGACACTTTCCGCTTTATTTTTTATATCCTGAAAAGCAAGTGTAAGCCTATTTTACGTCTATAAGGCTATGTACGTCCTCGGCATAGTTGTTCGTCTAAAATAAAAATTATATGGTTCCTATGGTATTGTTTAACTAAATAACTTTGACTTATATAATATAAAGTGATAAAACAAGTGTTGCTAGACACTTTACTAAACTATTTATAAAAAAGGCATCTTCCTCCACCGTTGGGGGGAAGATGCCAAACTCATCAATAAATCTCACGAGTACACAACATAACTTCAAACAAGAAAATTTTGTTCCCACAGCATTATGCAATGAAACCGAAATAAATAATGTGTAGAACTAAGGAACTATAATACATAAATGTACTAGTTGATTATGGACCAGGATATGCTTAAAAAACAAATAGTTATTATTTCAGCGTCATCGATTGTGTTTAAGTTCTGATTTTTACAGTATTTCAGTGGCTCCACTAGCATTTCAGCACGCTGAGGTTTATACTGCTGTAGACTCTTGCCCCCCTCGCATGCAACAGGGTGGCATCCACCATGTTCCATATTGTGCAGCTTTATCTACATTACTTTATAGCCATCTCTTTATGTCTGCAAGTAAGGGATGTGTTAATAAGATAGATGGTTTTAACCCCTCTCCATACTGACGAATTTTAAGATTCAATCAAAGGTCTAAACTATAAATCGCGAATATAATAGAATTGAATATTAAATAAATTATTTTATATGGTCCCCTAGCTTTAAAATCCACTCCGATTTCATCGAGAAAATTCAACACAAACTTTTTAGATACATGTATATATTAACTTAAAACTCAATCTAATCTTTAATAAAATAAACTTCAACTCCTTGCTGTAAAAAATTAAACTTTTTAAAGCTTTCAGATGGAACAATAAATTGTTTTTGTCTTTTACTTTATTTTAAAATTGACAATGGTATTATAGACAGTCCTGATTTACCAAACACTATTACGACCTTTCATATACCAACGAGAACTATTCGATCTAAAATTCTGTTTTGTTGTTGCAACAATATCCGGACTGAGTCTTTCAGATACTCGCTTGTAGTTTGTAATACGAACGCAGAGATGGTTGATATATTTAACTGAATGGAATATAGATACAAATAAACTAAAATATCATATATCTTCAATAATAAATTTAAAGTAATAAAACAAATATAATGTGTGTAATACTTATGTTTACTACTATTCTAAATTTTCGTATAAGCAAATAATTTACACTATATTAAATTAGAATTAACTTTAAAGCTTTTACGCTTATTATTTTTCAAATAAATACTTGAAATAATATCAATAATCCTCAACGTTAATTTGAAACAGAAAAAATATAACGGTCCGAGACCGAGACTCGAACTCGGAACCTCTACGCCATCCTGGAGTAACGCTTCTGCCAATTCATTCACCAAGACCTTATAAGAAACAGGCACTTTTAATCGATCTCATTGTTTATTTGAAAATTATTAAAAACATTTTGTTTTTAAATCTTCTGATTTGGCTACCATGTTTATAAAATATACAATGCTCTTCTCGAGCACATATTATATACCTGTATGGTATCTTCGATAAACCATATGTAAATTATCTGTGTTTTTTTTTTTCGCTTTTAGTTTCTTATAAATTACACTTTATAAAATACTAACTGTTTTGTATACTATATTAAGCATGACAAAGCATTGCGTAACGTTATGAATACAAGGAGATAGGTACTGTTATGTAAAATAAAGTCACCTCGCAACGTGAATTCTTACAATATCATTTTGGTATTTACATGTCTTCAACAGTTGAATAGGTGGACAATAGATGTCGTATTAATACATCTAGAAAACCAACAGGACTGGTACCTAACAAATGTTGGACGATTGCAACATAATAAATCTTAGTAAAATATTTAGGGCTGTTGAAATTGTAGAATTTGAAATAGCTTTAGTGTTGATTGGCAGTTGCTTGGCGGCCATTGCGACTCGTGACGTCACGTGGGGAACCCGGCCCATGTAATCGTTTTGTGCATTTGTTTAAAATTGAAACAAAGCTTCATTATAACAATGTGATTTCGGTTGTGATGTGAGCACGTAACATTCTATTTAAAAAATATTATTTATTCTCAGTAGGTACATATAATGAATTTATTTTGCGGTGGTGTAATGGTCCGCATAGTTTTTTTTACATACAGTTAATCAGGGTTCGATTCTCAGACATGTAATTTTTAACATATTAAAAAAATGCTTTTAACTTTTTTTATAATTTTTAATTTTAGGCATTTATTTTTTTAAATTATGTTAAAGAAAATCACTCAGATATTTCGAAAAGCGCGAAATATTACGTTGCTTGATTAAGATTCAACGCAGTTGTTGGGACATCCTATGATTTAATTACGACTCAACTATATATGTGCAACCAGAGGCGTGCACTCCATAAAGGCACATAAGCACTGCCTACCCTGCCACACTCGCATAAAAATATTTATAATATTCGATTAAATAATATGAAATTGTTGCAAACAATAAATCTACAATTTAAAAAATATGCGCGAAATTTAGTTAACCGCACCGCCGCGAGTGTCCCACCGACCTTCTTACTATAACGTGTCAAAAACAGTAACTATATACATTCAAACGCCGCCAATGTCAGAGTAGATTATTCAATGTTCACTAGACTAAACAAAATATGTATGCTGTGAGCTGTTGCGCGTTCAAGTAGATCGTTTGTATTAGTATATTTGTCAGTGTCTAAGGCAGTGCTTTTAGAAAACAAATTCAATAGCAATCGGTGTCATCTGTTGGAACCTATTTTTATTATCAATTAGTCGGCTATTTTTCACACTGTGTGTCTAGATCGAAAACTCTGTGCATGCTACTGTGTGCAACGATATGTATGCAAATTTATTTGTGCAACCATATGTGTGCAATTTGAAGTGTGCGTATGCGAGCCTTGCATTCGCCGAGAGAATTTAATTACGATCTGTGTACACAGTCAAGTCGCAGTCGAGGAGATGAGCAAAGTCTAAGCTGAAGTTAATTTACTTTACCGTGTTGACATGAAATGTGGGATGTGGACTTGTTGTACGTTTCGTAATTACCTACTTGAACGTGGTTTCCTTACGTCACGTATATTCATGTTGTAGTTGTGAAATGTAAACTACAGAAATTCGTCAACTAACGAAAATTCCCTCTACACATCGCCCGAAAGTAGATTCTCAAAAGAAAAACTTCAACGCCCAATTTACTCCTATACTTAAAATGAACTATATCGCTTTGTTGACGAATAACAACTCAAAGACCCCGTATATGTCGAAAGTTCATTTGAATATTGTTTTAAAGTTTATTTTTGAAGGCTCCATTTTGGTTGTACAGCTTTTTTACGGCCTGCGTGGTCGAGTGGTAAGACTCCAAATCCAAAGGTCGCGGGTTCAAACGCGGAGTGCGCGAATACATCGTATTTGATAAATATGTGTCATAACACATTTAATTCATATTAAATAATATTTATTTATTATTACTTTACTTGAACATACATTTTTTATTAGTTGTTAAATTGCCCATCCCACTAGGCATAAGCCTGTGTTGGGATGGCAATTTGCAAAAGTGGTTTTTTAGCTTCATAAAAACATGTTAATATCGAAAATATAGTACATACATAATAAAAATATTAAAAAAATTATATAAGTAAATGACAAATTTGAAGATATAGAATCTACATATTAAGAACTAAATTAAACTTGGTTTTCTAAGGTGAGTAATGATATTGCTTTTAAAGGAGCTTTTGGTTTGTATGTTTCTGATGGTGCTGGGCAGAGAATTGAATCGCTTAGTAGCGATATAACATATGCTTTATTTGCGGCACATTCCATAGTGGTAGACACTTTTAAGTATCGTCCTTGTGAAAGGACACCATTCATAATTTAAACGTTGCTTGAAATGGTTTTATCGGTGTTTGGTGATCAGATCTGAATATCCAGGTACTTTCCAACTTTACTCTTCCTCTTCCCCATCTCCTTCTCCTCCCCCATCTTTTTCCCTTTCCCACTAACTTCAACCTCATAACATACCCCGATTGGGGATGCCATAGTCTCACAGTTGAGACTCTTGTGCGGTATACAATATAAAAATAAAAAAAGTTAAAATCATCAAACTCAGTCATTTTTTAATAGGCAATTATTAATTTCAAAGAATTTGTTCTATATTTATTAAAAAAAAAACTTCTTTTTTTTCTTTTTGATTTCAAGAGTATTATTGTGTAGTTATAGAAAATTTAATTTAGATTTGCAACATTTGATTTCGAATCGATTTACTAAGTAGGTTAATAGCTTACTAACGAAGCGATTAGTGATTGCGATTGCAAACGAAGTATATTTTTCTTCATTTTCCAACGATACGTGCAGAGTTTATTCCAAGCGTTTGTATTCAAGAGATTGGGCTTTCACCAACTTGGAGATAATGAGCTTTGTTTATTTTAGTGGATAATAATCGAGGATGTTTGAAGCAGAAGGATGACGATAGTCGTATATTTAAACCTTTAAGTTCGATCATGCTTCTATGCAACAAAAAAATAAGCGAACTACCTAGCGAGTAGGGTGGGTGGTTGGCGGCACTACCTGTACCTCCCATGATCTTATCATTATTTCATTAAACTACTTTTTGTTTGTCGACAAGTTGGCAATTTTATAACAACTGTGCATTATAAATAAGCATTATTTAATATTTAATTATATGCGAGCAAAGATGACGTTTCATTTCGACTATTTTTCTGCGTACCAAACTGACCGCAAACGATTATATTATATTTGTTCAACCCTGAAGAAGGTTCAGGTAGAACCGAAACCGGTTGGTATATGTATCTAATAAAGTGGTGTCAAAACAAAGTTACTTTTATTTAAAATTTAAAAAAATGATTATATTCTGTTGAAGGCCCTAAAACACTAAATTTTTCGCTTTCTAATATAAAAAATACCACAAAAAATGTATCTGCTAATTTTATACGAGTAGTTAGGGAAATATCTAAGGTTTCCAGTAAATTCATTTTTTTACTGTCATCTTTGAAATTCTAAATGAAACGCATACCAGAGTTTTTGGTAAAACATTCGAAAATGGCTACGCTAGTTTTAAAACTGCACCTTTTTCTAACATTTTAGTATCTTTTAAGGAATTTAAAAGATAACAGCTTTTTTTATTTACTGGAAACCTTAGACATTATCCTTACTTTCCATGTAGAATTTACAAATAAATATATATAAATATACGAGTATAACATACTAGAGTTTTTAGTAAAAAAATCGAAAATGGCTACGCTAGTTTTAAAACTGCACCTTTTACTGACGTTTTAGTATGTTTTTCAAGGAATTTAAAAGATAACAGCTTAATTTTTTTATTCACTGGAAACATTAGATATTTTCCTAATTTTCCATATAGAATTGGCAGATAAATCATGTGCAGTATTGCTTGTATTAGAATGCTAAAAAGACCTTTTGCGCTTTTAAGGGTGCTGAGCCAAGGAAATAGGATAGATAATTATCAAGGGAGTGCCGTGATGTTTTAAGGTGGCATAATTTGAAAGCTTTTAATATAAAATTAGAAAAAATAAATTATAAACGAATTTAAACGGCGTATGTGCAGTAAAACCATGTATGACCTTGGGAAAAAGTATATATTTGAAAGGAATAGGAAGCACAATAAATAGGATTAAGAAAAGGACAATTATATTGTTTGGGCATGTAGAGCGGATGAGCGAAGAAAAAAGTGTGACAAGAATACGACATAAAAGTGATTGGAAGAAGAAGTCGGGAGGCCTGAGGAAGACATGCCACGATCAAGTGAATCAAATACTTGAGTCGGGCCATGTCAAGAGTCAGAATAACAGAAGAATGTGTATGAGACGATGTATGAATGTGAATAAAGCAAGGAGTGGATGCCAAGACATGCGGGGTGATGGTTAGTTACTTAGTGAGTTAACGACCTATTATCGTTACAGCTATTCGGGGAAATATCGGGTGAATGAACCTTTATCTAAATATAATAATGAAATTTGTGATGCTATCTCTCTTTCTCGTGATTACTTGCTCACACAATACAAAATGATAAAAGCATATCTATTGTAACCTGTTCCTCATTCTCGCAAATGACTTATGTTAAAGAAAAAAGGTTACAACGGACCTTTTAGTGGCAGGACAATAATCCATGATTGCTTAAATGTCAACATTGATACGTCACACGTTAAAATAATAAAATTCTAAAACGAAGGGGAAAAGGTTTATAAGTAATATGGTAACTTCTTGCCCCGGTTTAATAAATTGTGCTGAGTCTGTTTCTATACTCACTGTTCACGATATTTTCTATGGAATTATTGTATCAAAGACGAAAATTCTAAATTACTACCTGGGTGGGAGGAATTATGGGGAATGTGAGTTGATTTCCTGATTTTGTTGAGTGGAAAGAACAGGTCGTCAGGAATCGACTGGAATGTTGAACAATATATGGGGAAAATCGCGATATGGTGTGAAACATGATTTTTTTTAGGCGATTCCAGAACTAAATTGAATTTTTGTGAGCAAGTTTATGTCCACTTCAAAATTATTGGCGTAAAATATAATGGATTGGAAAATGATTGTGATACAAAATCTTCCAACGTAACCGATGGCAAGGAAAATAATATGAAAAATGACAGATTAAATAAGACTCTTACAGTTCGAATGGTGTTTTTTTACCCAGTTAAAGTATTTATTAAATTAAATTTAGTTATGAAAAACCCTGTAAAAAAAACCCATTGAAATGGGGGAAATTTCATGTGATCGAATATTTTTTTACACTATACGGTACCAGTTACAGTTAAGGAGGTACTCACTGTGGCAGTTATGTTAACCTTTTGAACACTCCCGTTCCGAAGGGGGGGTTCTAATGTCCCCTCGAGCGAGAGTTCATTGCGATATCTTAGATAAAGATTACTGAAATAATATGAAAATACTTCTCTCAAAGCATTACCAGGAACAAATTACTTTTGATATGTCTTAGAAACGCTTTAATAATTAAGATCAAGTGGGGGAACTACGTCACCCCCTTCGGATCGTACGTTTGATTTTTGCTTTCAGGTACGGAAAGGTTCTCTTTTAACTAGTCGATTAACCTACTTTTCAAACGAACGCGGGCTGCAGATTGCAAAAGGTACACGATTGGGGGGGGCTCAGAGCAATAATATACAAGAGAAAGCACTGCTGTAGTCAGTTTTGATGAGTTTTGCCGGACTCGGTTAGACCTGGGCGTGGCTAAGACTAGGGCTAAGGTTTTTATATATCCATTCATAGCACATGTCCACATAATGTTTTTGTTTATTCGTATAACCACTTTCTCACAGTATTGTTATGAACAAAAATATAGCATATAACCTGAAAAACCGTTGACTTATGTCCATTTATGTCACATATGAAAACGTGTGGGCGGAGTCAACGGAGACGCGGGACACTAAGAACATCCTTACAATATTTTAAAGCGGTGAGATAATTGGAGAAATTTTGCTGTCTCTTTCTTTCTCATTGTGTACGACGTAAAAATCCGGAGAAAATGATTTATTATTGTTACTCCGAGATTGGGGGATATAAAATATACAATAAACTAAACTAGATACCAATGTAGGTGCCATATCATTTTTTTTAAATATGCTCAATAAGCCAGGTTTTTAAACGCCGAAGGCGTAGATTTTGATAGACTCGAAGTAAAATCAATGACAACGGTTGATTTTTATCTTTTGGAATATTGGCATTTCCAAAGAAAATTTAGTCTTGAGACCTGTTCTTAAATGGTAGAACGGTAACCAAGAAAGCAAATAAATGATGGGCAAATATTTTTGTTTCAGAAGAAGGATGTAATAAGAGAGTTTAATTTTGCTTACAATGCTTTTCCTTACAATTCTTGTCAAATTATTGATGTTTTGTTCATCAGTGAAGATTCAGATTACATTATATTGCTACTCCAATACTTTTTTCTTCCACATTTACTGAAAAATATAACTGCCCAACTACCGTTTTCGAAAAGTTTGGTTGTTCTTTTAACACAAAAAAATACCGGAAACATCAAACATCATTGTTGTTCGTCGGTCTCTCGCTTGTTTGTCGGTTTGTTGTTGTTCTCCAAGTAATATAAAATAAGTTAGGTGTTTTGTTGTGATTCGTTTCGTTAACAATAAAACTGTGTAAGAGGAATCATGAACTTCCACTTCAACTTCATCGGTGTGTGAATGGTTTCACATTTTTCCTTTCATTCCATAATCTTTCCACATTCGTAATTAAGACATTTCCATCAAGTAGTAAAGTTTATATTTTACAGTCCATTCTTTTCAAAATTCATCTGATGCTGAAAACATTTTCGGTGTTTTATTGCAGCTTTAGATCCAAACTTTAAGTATGGTTGGTTTTTAATTTTAATTTATTTATTTTTTCGAAGGAAGCAAAAACTTGGGGGTGTGACATTGTATATTAAATAAAACAATAAACTTTGTAAAACACCACTTTATTGGAGTTAATCACCAGCCAGGTTTCGCTTTTCTCAAGCTTCTTCAGGGCTTTTACATCAACATGTAAAAGCCCTGAAGAAGCTTGATGTAAAAGCCCTGAAGAAGCTTGAGAAAAGCGAAACCTGGTTGGTGATTAACTCTAATAAAGTGGTGTTTTACAAAGTTTATTGTTTTATTTAATATTTTTTTTATTTAGTGAAGTGGGCATAAATAACCGGTGGACTTCAAGTGCTGCATCACCGTACTAATGAGAAGTTGAATAATAATTGAATTGAATGAATAAAGAAAATCTTCTCATTTAAAAACTGTTAATAGTTTTATCCATAGCTTGTAGCTATGTAGCAAAAACACTAAAGGTTATTAAGAGCTACTTCAAGGAGACATGTATTGTTTGTTACAATAGACACCCCTGAGTAGAAATGTCCATCTAGTGGAAAGGTTGAACGGTTAAAGTATTCAATATTCGCCGCCAAGGGTGTCGACACGCGGCTTGACGACGTAAAAAAGTAAGCAAGCACTTTGTATGTTAAAAGGATTTACGTGTATCGCGGTAAAATGGCATAAAATGTAGTCTTTTCACGCGTGCGTAAGAATTGTCTCTTATGCATTGCGTGTACACGCGTGTACGTGTATTGTATCCGAGCTTCGGCGTTGAACTTAAAGACCGATCGGGTATATTTTGGAATTATCGTAAATATATTGGTTTGACATATTTTTAATGAAATGAAAAAAAATAACTTTGTATAAGACCAGAGATTTTATTTTATTTTTATGACCGATCGGTTTCGCTAAGCCTGAGCATCATCGGAGTACAAAATTAATCTAAACAAAAAATACAGCAGATAATATAAGGTATATTTCCTGAAAACTTATAAAATTTCTCATTATTCCTTAATCACCTTCTTAGTTAACGTTTTGCCTCTTTTAATTCATATTATCTGTTTCTTTTTCTCTGTTCCTTTGCTATTGTTTAATTTTTATTCTTTTGTTTTCTCACTGTTCTCTTATTTTATTTTATATTGTGTTCTCCTTCTGTATACATATGCATACTGTGTATTTTTTGTTGAGTTTAATTTTGTACCCTGATGTCGCTTAGGCTAAGCAAAGCTGGTCGGTCATAAAAATTAAAATAAAATCTGTATTAAATATATTAACAGCTTAAATTATTTTTAAGAAATAGATATGTTAGTTACTTGGAGTAACAATATATGGAGAGAGAGCTATTTATTTTTTACACAACCTATAAAAATTTGGGAAAATTAATTTCTACGGGTTTTTACGTCGTACACCATGAGAAAGAAAGAGACAGCAAAATTTCCCAAATTATCACACCGCTTTAAAGTATTGTATGAATGTTCTTTGTGTCCCGCGTCTCCGTCGACTCCACCCACACGTTTTGATATGCGACATAAATCAACGATTTTTTAAGTTATATGCTATATTTTTATTTATAACAATACTGTGAAAAAGTGGTTATACGAATAAACAAAAATAGTATGTTGACATGTGCTATGAATGGATGTATAAATACCCTAGCCCTAGTCCCATCCACGCCCAGGTCTAGCCGAGTCCGGCAAAACTCATCAAAACTGACTACAGCAGCTCTCTCCCTTGTACTCGTATATTATTGCTCTGAGGTCAGTTACCTATTTAATCATTTTCAATATTGATTAATTAATTGTAAGAATATCCACGTGTTACAACACGTAAACATTCAAGACTGGTGTTATCTGTTCTATATAACATTTGTGAATATATTTATGAAGTGATATATTTTTATTAACTTGTGTGCGAAAAATGTGGACTTTCTAGAATTCTAATACAACTAACACTACAAATGATTTATTTGTAAATTTTCCATGGATAGTTAAAAAAATGTCTAAGATTTCCAGTGAATATAATTTTTTAACTGTAATCTTTTATATTCTATGAAAAACACACTAAAATGACAGTAAAAGGTGCCGTTTGAAAACCAGCAAAGGCATTTTCAAACGTTTCACCTAAAGTTCTAGGATGCATTTACTAGAAACGTTAGATATTTTTCTAACTACCCGTATAGAATTATCAGATGAATCATCTGTAGTATTGCTTGTACTAGAAGTCCAAAAAAATTGTTTTTTTGGGTGATGACCCTTAAGCGTATTATTAGTTCTTGATTAAAATAAATAGCGCCATTTTTTTAAATATTGACATAACTTAATTGTGCGTTTACTCTGATTGTTCGTTTACTTTGATTGTTCCTTTGCTTTGATTGTTCGTTTACTTTGATTGTTCGCTTACTTTGACTGTTCGCTTACTTTGATTGTTCGTTTACTTTGATTATTTGATTACTTTGATTGTTCGTTTACTTTGATTGTTTGTTTACTTTGATTATTCGTTTACTTTGATTGTTCGATTACTTTGATTGTTCGTTTACTTTGATTGCTCGTTTATTTTGATTGTTCGTTTACTTTGAGTGGCACGCCCCTGATACCAACTAGTTAATGAAATGTTTTTAGAATCTTAGAGTTTTTTTTTAAAGTAAAGAGTTGATGGCACTAGCAACCTCCAAGTTTCCGTAATTCTCTGATTGTAATAATAGATGATAACAATCTAATTTAGTGCGTTCTGCGGCCAAATTACTTATTTCTTCGAAGCACGCCATGTTCCGCCGAATATCTCAACGCACAAACGAGATACTTATATATACTGTATAAGATACATAAACAGAAATTCTCAAGTGAAAAATCTTCCATAAAAAGATTTAATCGATGCACGCAATGCAATCCTTTAAAAATATTACCGTAAAAAATATATTTCATATAAGCCTCAGCACCCAAAAATTACGCTAAATGTCACTTTGTAGCTTTCTTATACGAGCAATACTGCACATGACTTATTTTAATTATTTTTTAGCTGTAATCTTTTAAATTCTACGAAAAACATTACAAAATATCAGTAAAAGGTTCAGTTTGAAAACTAGCACACTAGCTTCAGTGGGAATTGCATATAGAATTTAAAAGATTACGGTATAATAATTTTATTTACAGGAAACCTTAGACATTTTCCTAACTACACATATAGAATTTACGAATAAATCATTTGCAGTATTGCTTGTATTAGAAAGCCTAAATGTGTGTTTTTTTTTGGGTGCTGACCCTTAATGAATTTGCGTTATTTCACATTGAGTGGTAGATACTCTTAGTATCACCCTGGTGAAAGACCTTTAGCCGTGTTCGGTGACCCGTTATGAATATCCCAGTAATTATCAACCTTCCTGTTTCCCATCTGCTTCCCATCCCCACTCCCTTCAGCCTCAAAATATACCCCAATTGGGGATGCCATAGTTCCACTGGCTCCGCGGTATTCACTATATATTTTTTCTTTCTAATTTGTTTTTCTATTTCATTATTTGAATGTCATAAAAATCATTCTATTAATTATTGTTTTAAGTACAACGCCATTAAGCAATTCAATTCTCTGCCCAGCACCATCAGAAACATACAATCCAAAAGCTTATTTAAAAGCAAAATCATTACTCACTTTAAAAATCAAGTTTTATTTAGTTCTTAATATGTAGATTCTTTATCCTCAAATTTGTCATTTACTTATATTATTTTTATTATGTATGTATTATATTTTCGATATTAACATGTTACTATGTAGCTAAAAAACCACTTTGCAAATTGCCATCCCAACACAGGCTTCTGCCTAGTGGGATGGGTAATATACTAAACAATAAAAAAATGTATGTTTAAGTAAAATAATAAATAAATATAACATAATTGGTCGTAAAAATTTGAAGAAAAAATAATTAATTTAAAACTTTTATTGAAAAAAAAAACATTAAGTTGAGTATTCATATACCTATGTATTAATATAATACTAGCAAATAAAAACCCGCTCCCGCGTGGTTTAGTCATGACTCACACATCAAAAGGAACATAGTGAGTAATTCGTGAAGAACTGTTATAGGAAGAAAATTTCACACTTTTGTATGTATGAGCAATTTTTTCCATCGAACGTGGCAGAAGACGGCTTAGGGTATTAACACTATCAGATTATTAACAATTCATAACGGGTGTAGGTGTTTATCAACTTAAATCTAAACAGAATATATATATATATATGGTTTAAAACATTACAACAGAAAGTCGTAGTCAAGTTCTCCTTTCTTCACCATTTCAAAGAAGTAGGAGTGGGTGGGCGGGTCCAGGAAGTGTCCCCTCACCGCGGGGACCTGCTTCATGCTCTCCATCCACTTGTTCTGAAATGATAATTGTGATTAATAAAAAAATCATTAGCTATGGGATAGTGAAAAACACAATGTTTGATTGTAGTCATTGGTGGATAGCTATTTTTTTTTCTTTTTTTCCTTTTTCTTTGATTCTAAGAACATCTTAGGTGTTTTAATAACCACGATTTTTCTGAATTCGCTAATTATCTAAGAGGTAAATACTAAACTAAATGGTATTAGCCATTTCAGGTAAATTTTTAATTTTAAATAATAGTCTCTCATCAAGGCCATACTGAGAATTTCCTTTTCTGAAAAACTTATGTAATTGTTATTTCTAATTTTGAAACTTTTAATTCGTGGTGGAATTCCATTTTAATGATTTAATAAAACAAATTTATAACTTTATTCCACTTTTATTTTATGACTGGACCGGTTTCAGCCTATGACGGCCATCTTCAGACTAGTACAAGTTGTTATTAACCTACGGCTTAAATACTATTTTTGGGGATGTCAGGGGTAGTAAACAATGATTTTACTTTAATTATATTCATCAGTATTGTTGCATGATTTTAATAGTTACAGGGTAAAAGCTACTTTTAATTTATTGGTATTATTATTTTATATATCTATCTGGAATATTAATATATTTTATTTAATATTTAAGATGGGTTACAGTTGCATTTCTATAAATATGAATTGACAATGTATTTATATAATGAAAGGTTGTAATTGTTTTTTTTTTAATTACTCGTTCCGGGTTTTTAAATAAACAACCTTTTGTAAAACTGTGGGAAAGAATTTATTGTTTCATAATTTATTTATAAAAACTAGCCGGGGGTTATTATTACTGCTTAATTATACTATCCACTTTATGTTAACTTTAAAATTAATTAATTTATTTTGTAAGATCTAAAAATACATTTATCCACCAAAAAAATTTAAAGGTGAATAGTACGAAAAAATAAATAAATATAGTAAGGTTAAAAACGTGTAGGTTCATTCATAGTGTTATAAAAGAAACTGAAATAATTTATTTACACTCCATACTGATAAGATAAGGAATATCCAAAATAAATAACATGAATATAAAGTTAAAGTAGTGGAACATAATGAAAAATTTGATCATACAAATAATGTTATAAACGCAAACAAGTATATAATAGAGGATTATACACGAATGCTGGTATAACGTTTACTCTTACACACGTGTTAAGAGATATTCGTTGAAACGTGTATAATGAAAACTGACCAACCTAACCTAACCTAAAAATATTTATGGTCGATGCAGCTTCATTGAGTAGTTGGATCACCTTATTTATGTGTGTTTTATATGAGGAAGCTTGACTCTTTTACGTATAAAATAACATGTGATGCCTTGCACAATTATAGTTATTTGGGACAAGTAAGGTCTCTATCAGTATTTTTATTTTATACAGCGAGACTGGCATCCCCGATTGGGGTATGTTGTAAGGCTGAAGGTAGTGAGGAGAGTAAGGAGATAGGGAAGAGAAAGGTTGGGAAGTACCTGGCTTTTCAGATCTGTTCACCATACATGACTTAAGCCACTTTAAGCAAATTTTCAATTCTAAATGGTGGTCTTTCACCGGGGTGATAGTTTTATTTTTTATTTTATTTTATATTAGTTACTTTGTACATTTAAGTTAACAAGTATCTAATTATTTCATTTTCTTTTTGACTAAAAATATTTTAACTTAAACACTACTTATTATTTTGATTTACAAGCATTTTAAATAATTTTTACAGGCTTTTTTAAATTTATTGATAGGCATAATTTTGATGGTTTCCGGCAGCGCATTATACGATTTCATTCCTTTATATAGTAAGCTGTTTAGAGTAAATATAATTCTGAAACGTGCCGCAAGTATACTACTTATTATTTTATATGAATCAAATGTGTTACGACACATAGAAATTGAATAAATTTTATTTGCGCACGTCGGGTTTGAACTCGCGACCTCTGGATTTGTAGTTGACCATCTAAACCACTCGAACACGCAGGCCGTCAAATAGTTATATATATTTATAAGATAGCAACCTTTAAAAACGTCTACCCAAAAACATTTTTCGACGAGCTGGCGGGGTGTGAATGTCGAGCATTCCAGACAAAAATATCGATGGAAACAGAAATTAATAGTAAGTGTACTCCTTCATATTATGAAGAAATATTACCTGTAATTTTGTATGTACTTACAAGGCTTTGGTATTCCAATTTGTTGATTCCAAAACGGTAGTCCAATTTTTCCAAGCTGGCGAATCGCTCGCACCACGGCCAAATCATGTAGTCCACCATGCCGGGGTTTTTTCCGCCCAAGAACTTGGTCTCTGAACATCTTTTGATGATTTCCCTCTGAAGGTCGTCGAGTCCTTTAAAAAAACTAGTTATGGTCGTCTCGTTTACGTCATCGGGGCTCAACAGGCCTTTGTAATAGCCGGATATTACCTGAAAGAAATGTAATTATATGAATCAACTTTATCAAAAGGATGACCGCGATTGATGGATGGTAATAAAAATACAAAGCAAAGATACCACGAAGAATGGGGTATAATTTAGACGAATACATTTAGCTACATACCTAAAAATCTATACCTCGTAGATAGATACCCACTACAAGGATTTTTTTTATTATTTTTTTATTAACTTTTTTTTCTTACATTATTTTTTTACATCACCTACCTCACTAGGTCATAAGAACCTGTTCTGAGGTAGGTGACAGTGAGTACAAGTAGAATAATATAAAATGTGTTGATATTTGTTACACAATGCTAGATGATACAACACTGAACTCTTTTGATACATTGATTATTCCATATAAGATACATTGACAGTATGTAAAGTTGCAAGGCACTAAATCCTATAATTAACGACAGTGAATACGATACAAATTTACACACATTTTACATCGTAACAATTCTACAATTATTGATAGTGAATACATTACCCAAATAAAAAAAAATGCAAATTTCAAAGTAGTATATAATAATAGAGGAGTAAAAAGAATTTTGATGCAATATTTATTTTAAATAAAAGAATACTTTGTTTTAAAACCACAGAATTTATTATGATAAACCTTGATCCAAGCGAAACCGGTTGGCCTTCATCATAATAAATTCTGTGGTTTTAAAACAAAGTATTCTTTTATTTAATATAATGTCCAACCACCATGTGATTGCTTCTTACGAAAAAAAACAATATTTATTTAATATTGTGAATACCACACAAGATTCCCAACTGCTCCCAAACGTCTAGAGGCAGTGAGACTATGGCATCCTTAATTGGATGAAGTTATGCAGAAAGCGTCCAACCCACAATTTCACAAAATCGAGTTTTAGATGTTTTCCTATAGATAAATGCGAGATTTATATTTAAAAAAATACCATAAGCACAATCTGTGGATTGGCATGGTGAATTAAATGAAAAAAAAACAGTTTTTTTGAATCCACCTTTAATATCTGCTGAAAAGATCCAAGCTCCAAATGCAAAACATTTTTTTTACTAACGCACATTGCAGACACTTTACTTAAATTGAAGTTCTAAAACATGGCATGTAGAATAACATAGTTTTTTTTTTAATAAATACATTGATAGATTATAAATTACTTATTAAAGAAAAAAAACACTGATTTCTCAGTTTCATCTTTTTAGGGTTGGATGCTTTCTGCGTAACTTCATCCAATTGGAGTATGTTTTGAGGTTGAAGGTAGTGAGAAGAGGAGAAGATGGGGAAGAGATAGGTGGGACAGTTCCTGGCTATTCAGATCTGGTCACCAAACACGGCTGAAGCCATTTAAAGCAACGTTTCGATTCTGAATGGTGGTCTTTCACCAAGGCGATGCTTAGAGTATCTACCAATCTGGAACGTTCCGTAAATATACTATATGGGTATATAATTTTTACATGAATTAAAAGGGTTATGACCAGTGGCGGTTCGTGAGTTTTTAATGTCCTAGAGTGCTAAGATTGAAGAATACGACATTTTTAGTGTTGTTGTAGCCAAAAACGATTTATTATTTTTTTTCAATTTTTGGTTTTTTGTATGAAGATTTTCAGGATTTTTAGTTTTGGTGGTGCACTGCACGGATTTCTGAAAAATCTTCATACAAAAAGTTGAAATTTCGAAAAAAAAAAAGTTTTCGGCTACAACAACATCAATGATGACGTTTTTTCAATCTTACCACTCTAGCACACTAAAAAGTCACGATTCGCCACTGGTTATGACACATTTTAATTGAATTTTTTTTTTGCGCACGCTGGTTTTGAACCCGCGACCCCTAGATTGGTGGTCGAACGTCTTTCCATTTACCCTACATTCATTTTAAGAATTAGCGAATGTAATGAAAAATTAAAGTATGATGGTCGATAGAAAATGTTTTAATTTATTGAACAAGTTGTAAGAAGTAATTTAATTCACAATTTTTTCAACCCATGAAAATTATTTTATGTGCAACTTATGCACATAAGTACTTAGAGATTTCAAAAAGATCTTATCAAAACAATTTCAACATTATCACTTTAGTTCTGAAACTATTCAGCGCCAAAAATGTCGCAACACAAATGACAACAAAACAATGCTCCATATCCACACATCGTACCTATCGGCAAAATACGAAATCTGTTTATATTTTGGGATTGCCTATCTGTTCCTGCAGATGACGCACAACTCCATCTCAACCGAATAAGGCTTGACTCTATCTGGCCTCAGGCACACACCCCAGACTTCACCAGATTTTACATCTTCTTTGAAAAAAGTCTATTGGCTCTGAACTAGATTAAGTAAACGTCCTTAAGAATTCAAAGGTAAACATTTTAAAATTGATTTATTAATAAAATTCATTTTTAAACGTGACAAAGTTGTGCGTTTTTTTATAATCTTCTACAACGTAAAAATTTAATACAGATAATCAATTATCTCATACATCAGAAAAGGTATCTTTGGAAGATAAGGTGATTAATTAAATCAGTTATTTTCTCAGGTAACTAGTGTTTTTGATTATATCTTTTATCGACACAAAATAATTATAGTAATGATTATCAATTACACTATCTTAAAAGGAAATATTTTTCTAAGTAAGATGAACAACATAATACGTTTTAAATATAGATTTATAATTAATCCTTGAATTTATGAGCTATGGGAAATCATATCCACAAATAAACATTAAAGTTGAAACCCTTATTTCAGAGCTAATCCGCACTAGGTAGCTAAGCGCTTTTGAAGTGATATTTCTCATAAATCACGCTTTACAAATTCTCCGTGTGTTATAATTATTATTGTTAAGTTTCTAGTGTACCAATTTATTTTATGTTATTGTTTTAATTCTTTTCAATTATAAATAGCTGTTTTCGTTAGTTAATAGATATGTTTTGAAAATTATTTTTAAAGACTATACAATAACTAACCTTACTTGTAAAGGTGAAAACTAAAAACAAACAATTGTATTTATATATATATTAAATAAACATTATTTTTATTTTTTATTTACTAGTTGTAACGCGCGAAAAATATCGGGATGTAACTTGACATGCCAAGAGAAAATGTTAGTTGCTTTAATCCACCTATTTCAAATATAGAAAAAAGTCTGCTAGACTAAATAATAGGTAGGTACATTATTAGGTATGTAGGGATTTGAAAAGTTACAAAAAATATGATGTTATCAATTAATACCAGTGTGTACCTAATTTGAAAAGTTCACATTCGTACAGACGTACTAACTCAAGTAATTAAATTATTTATGGTCACTTTTAATTCATGCATGCACAACTCCACTTGAAAAATTGCATGCAAGAGTAAGCCATATGAACACTCATTTAAAAGATAAGCAATCGTCTGATAAAATCATTGTATCACAGATAGGTGCTTTATCGTTTGTCTGGATTTGAAAAGATTATTTTAATAAAATTCTTAACACATTTTTTAGTTCCCATTTCGAAAATACCAGTCGTACGTAAGAACGTACGTACAAGGAGATTAAACTGACCAATTTTATAGCATCGTATAGTACTCTTGGGGCAAAATTTTACAAAAATTGTGCTTCATGAATGTATTTTGATATTAATTATTGAAATAATATCAATGATCTTCAACGTTAATATGAAACAGAAAAAGCCAGAAACTAAAAAGAATAACGGTCGCGACAAAAACCTGCTTTCGGAACCTCTACTCTATCTGAGAGTAACTTCTCTGCCAATTGAGCTACCGAAACATTATTAGAAATCGGTATTCTAATCACTTTCGTACTTCATTAAAAATTATTGATATATATTTTTTGAATTTCCGATATAGGCTGCCATCTTTGTAATGGTATACAAAGCTCTACCCGAGCACATATTGTATACCTAGATGGTGTCTCAGATAAACCATTCATTATTATGTACGGAAGATCTCTTGACTTCTTACAAAGTCGAAAATTAATATTTTAGAATTAGAATTAGCTTTAAAGCTTTGTGCTTTTATTCTGATATTAATTATTTAAATAATATCAACAATTTTAAACGTAAATATGAAACAAAAACCGTTACCGTTTTTCTTTTTGATTTCTGGCTTTTTCTGTTTAACATTTACGTTGCAGATTATTGATATTATTTTAATAATTAATATAAAACTTTAATGTTAATTTATAAAAAAAAATAAGTGTTTAAATTACCCACATAGTATTGTTATTGTCAAATGTTGAATGCCTTCAAAATATTGTTCAAGTCTTTTACCTTCGTTACATTGATGAATTTTAAAATGAGTACATACATGACATATCTATTAAAACACTAAACTAAATGCTAGATTTTTTTTGTGCATTTCTATTTATGATTGTACTGAACTTGGTTGAACTGACGAATTAATACATATTTAATGAAAATGAAAGAATAACTTTATAAGTTTATTTCTTTACCCTGATGATGTTTAGGCTACGCGAAACTGGTCGCTTATAAACATTAAAATAAAATCTGAAATAAAAGTCATTATTTCATTTCATTAAATATGTCATATTTACCTTATTAAAGTTTTCCACAATCAGCTTGTCTTGCGCTTTCCTCAGAGGATCCGAGGACACCAGCTGTGGCAGAGGATATTTATCTTCGAGATATTCACACGTGATCAGACTCTCGTAAAGGCACTCATTCTCTCGGATCTCGAGTGCGGGGACTTTGCCTGCGAAAAATATTCCAATTAACCTCGTGCATTTATTCCACAAAGCAGCCAATTAAGTCCAAATGGTGAATTGCATTTTCTTTTTGAACTCGGAGAAGTTTTCAATTATGGTTTGCACATCTTTTCACCAGAGACCACGGTATTCCGCAAATATTAATACCTGCTTTCCTTTGCACAAATCTGTTTTTTTTATACCAAGTGTACAGGAAGGTTTAGCTTTGTTAATAAGGTTTGTATGAACGGTGATATTCGTATTGTTTTCAGAAATCGTATATCGTGATATTGATTTACAATAAAAGATTTGTTGATTCGTGGACAAACTCCATTTGATTGATTTAAAAATAGCAATTTTTTTTAGTTATTTTTTTTTCTTTTTTTTTAATTGTGGAAAAAATTTGAAATTTGGTATTATCAAATAAAAATAATAACAATGAACTTATATAGCGCAGTTTGGGATATTTCACATCAAGTGCGCTTCATACTTAATTAACTAACCTAAAATAACAACGATAAAATAATATACAATATGTTTACAAATGAAAACTAACTAAAATCATAATCGTTATCATAAATCATGGGGGGAAAAGGTTGAGATATGGGTAAAGCAGTGCATGTGTACATTGACAGATTGGAAAAACAATTTAGTAGAAGCTAAGAGTCTAAAAATCCAGATGAAACGTAAGAATTTAGATTAACAAATTTATTAAAACAAAGAAAAGGAAATCATACTGAGAACCGTTTACGTGTTAGTACCTAAAAACATTAATATTCAAGTATTATTAGTAAACGACTCTAAAAATGCATACAGTGTAAATATAATAAGTAAAAAAAGAACAATAAATTATTTTATGACGATGAGTATAGGGTTTTCAGTAGACAGAAAGAACATTGAAATCGTCTGTTGATTGGTTTGGCTAACACATTTATTTACAAATCTCAGAACAGACATTGTCTAGTGCGACGGATAACGTACATGTACATTAAAACAACTTAATAGATAGCGAATATATCAGTGATTAGATGATTCTAATCGAATATACATCACATCACTTCTTCGTAGGAGAAGGCAGAGAGGATGAACAGTCACAAAACTCCATCCTGGCTCTTTTGATATTTCGCCTCTCGACCATATCTTCGTCCCAGACTTCTTCCACCCACTTGTCATATATTGATACTCAACATCATCAACACATATGTTCCTTTCTGAAATTTGTTAATTACGCTAAAATCTTGCTTTTATCTGCATCTTCTTTCTCAAACGTGGTTTTATTACACATAAAGCTCGGGAATATCATTTCTACGGCATTCAGTCTATTTCTTCATGCTTCCTCTGCCAGTTCCATGGCTCACCTCCATTAATTAAAACTCGATTATGGACTGCTAACATCTGGTCTTATATTTACCAAGGGGGCTCTTGCTAGTGAGCCACTCCGGCTTCTCGGTGATGTTGACGTTGACCACCTCATAGGGAATCTTTTTGGCGTTGAGCACGAGGATAGAGCGCTGCGCGTACGGGCAGAAACGCATGCTGTAGACGCGCAGCTTACCATTGAAGGGCGGGAGCTGCGACCCTGGCGGAAATAAAGTACAACTCTTTAAACATAATAGTGGCCAAGTAGTCTAAAGCGCAGGGTTCCTACCCAAGCATCAGGGGTTCAATATTTTGCAAGCCAAGTCTTCATTCATTGCACAAGCAACATTTTCCGGACATAATTATAAGAGTAGGAATAATTCAAATGCTGCCAGGTTATTCGTAACCTGGAAATTTTATAAATTTAAAAAAATGTATGTAGTTGTTTACTTAGCGTGCAAAAAACATACAAGACTTTCACTGCCTGGAGGCAGTGGGACTATAGCACCCCTAGTTGGGCGAAAGGAAATGGGGTAGAAAAGTAAGAGAGAAAACATAAAATATTTTGGAACAACCCACCTCATAACGTAGACCAACAGAGTGGCAATACAATCCTTTTAATTATACACGGAACAGAAAAGGCAGTCTTAAGTGAGGTGTCAAATTAAAAATATCTGTGTTTCTAAATTTTGTTAATAAACAAAAACAACAACAATGTTGAAATTTAGATTAGCCTTCGCTACCAAGTCTGAAGATGGATACTGGCACAATTTTTTATTCTTCTTCATTTAAACGAGACTAAGATGGTGTCGATGTGTCTATTTGTAGCCGAGTTATCTAAGTTTGAATTTACTTAACAGAAACTGACGCTCATTTAATGGTGATTGCTTCCTATACCCGGCATTGATTTAAAAAATATTTCATGGTAAAAAAAGTGAAATGTTCAATATGTTGTTTATCTTTTAAGATGGATCAATACCGAAATAAAGTCAAAAAATGAATTGACTATGTTTATGCGTTTCATATATTGATTAAATATGTTTCACTTTCCAGCTTTTAAATTGCGACCTCTGAAATCTGATCCAAGGGTATTAACGCGATTAATTAACAAGTAGATTGTTTTTTTGTGTGTAATACCAGTTAATGTTTGTTTTCTGGAATTCATTTTAGCTAAGGGTTTTTAATCAATTTAATTATTGTTATTTATTACCTATCGATGAAATAATTAATACGTTTTCTTCTTATTTTTCAGGTAAGCTTAAACGTCAAGTACTTACAACAACAAAAAAAAACACCCAATACACAGAATAATACATCAACTGGTGAGCAAAACATTGTATGATAATATATTTATATTTTCGTGGAAAGCAATCACTTTGTGGTTTCACATATTTAATAAAAATTAAATAATAACTTAAATGTATTAGATCACAGATTTTATTTTAACTTTTGTGAGCAATCTGTTTTGCTTGGCCTAAAGATCAGCAGGGTACAAAATTAAAATAAACAAAAAATACAAAGTGTGCATTTATATATACATACAGAGTGAGAACTCGATAAAAAATAAAATAAGAGAATAGTGTAAGAACCATAGAGTTACTTTAAAGTTATAACAAAAAAACAGAGAGAAAGAGACAGATAATGTGAAAAGAAAGAAGCAAAACGTCAACTGAGAATGTGATTAGTTTATAGGAAATATTCCTAATATTAGACTACTAGACAAATTTAACTGATTTTTTAAATTTTATTTCCTTTTATCACCTACTCAGTTGACGTTTTGCTTCTTTCATTTCGAATAATCTGTCTCTTTCTCTCTGTTCCTTTTGTTTTAATTTTAAATATTATTCTATTGTTTTCTCACTGTTCTCTTATTTTATTATTAATTTTTCTTCTCCCTATCCATGTATATATAACCGTCCACTTTGTAATTTTTGTTTAGTTTAATTTTGTACCCTGATGGTGCTTAGGGCTAAGCAAAACCGGTTGGTCATAAAATTTATTTAAAATCTGTGGTCTTATATGAAGGTTTTATTTCATTTTCATTTTCATTTGTGTGATAATAATTTTTGTAGGTTTTTTAATAAAATTGAGTTTTTGATTAAATTGTAACATTCTTCGCGGTGTATCGGTTATAGAACCTTTGTGTTTGCATGTTGACTGTAAACATTCGCTTCCTAAGAACTACCCGATAATTGGTCAACCTAGCGACATTGCGAACTGAAAAGAGTAAAAATAGATACCTAACAGTGGGTATAAAATAATTTTATCATACTTATGACCTTTCACCGTAACGTCGCATTTGGCAACTCTTGATGAGTTATTTAGAGTTCAGTAATCGATTCGTTTCTTTAGATAAATTAAATAATGTTGATAAGTTACTGAGACAACGCGCGTAAATGCACTAAACCGAGTCCGCGAGACATACCTGAGATTTACTACGTTTAGTATCACACAAACATTCGTTCGACAGACAAGCTGTCACCAGCTGTCACAAACGCGTCGCTGTAGGCTCCTTTCTGAGAAAAAATGCCTTGAGAGGTGTAAAAATCATTCGGGAGCAAAAAAAATATCTCATGGAGTTTCTTTTCATTCATAATTACCCACAAATCACTTATTATTTTAATTCAATAAGTACAATTATTCACAAGGTATTTGGCTACTCGAAAACGGGTGAGATAGCGAATGCAGAAATACATAAGTGTGTGAAGACAACCACGGCTAGTAGCGCAATACCCGATTATACCAGTAGCGCGGGACGTTCATATAGCTATCTCATCCGTATACATATTCTTTGATTGGCTATCCTTTTCATAAGTGGGTGCAACGCAAAACAAGACGGTACTAGTTGTGCTACATTTTTCGTAAGATTTGTATGAATATGATGTGTCTTGTATTTTATGTCTATGTTCGTTTCAGTTCTTTATTTGATTATGCCTTTATTATAACTCAATTTATTTAGCATTTTGTTTAATTTGTTTTTGTCTATCCATGTCCAAGGCGTTTGAATCGGGTGGAGGCGTGACTTGATTTTCTTAAAATTCCAAAACAAAGAGTTTTCAAAAGTAACTACAGAGATTCTGAATGGTAAATTTATATTAAATTGAATTTTCTTAAAGAAAAGTTGTAAAGTTGACACAATAAAAAGTTTTCATGCATAGCACAATGAAGATTACACTGTTTTCGGGGAACGTGATTTTTTGTTACAAAAACTAAAACAAAAAGTGAAAATTGATAATCTGCAGATTTTTTTTCCATCTCCAATAATTATTGTTTATCAATTTATTTTTATTTTTAATCTTAAAGAATTTTAATTTATTTTAGAATCAATTTAAGAAAGATACCTCCATTATTTGTTGTTGATTTTTTTCCACAACTTATTCATATATTCAACTATTACTCCATTCATAGCACATGTCATTTATTTGTATTACCACTTTTTCACAGTATTGTTATTAACAAAAATATAAGGTATAACCTCAAAAACCGTCGAGTTATGTCGCATAACAAAACGTAGTAGGCGGAGTCGCCGGAGACGCGGGAGACGGAAAACATGCTTACATACCTAAAAGTGGTGCGACATTATGTGACAACTTGTCTTATCTCATTCTCTCTCACGGTTTACGACGTAAAAACCCGACGAAAGTGATTTTTTGCAAGTTTGTATAGGTTGGGTAAAAATATTTAGCTCTTTCTCTATATATAAGAGTATATTCTTACTCCAAGATACACTCTTAGAATCAGTGGCGGCTCGTGTCTCTTTAGTATGCTGGAGTGAAGATTGAAAAATACGACGTTTTTGATGTTATTATAGCCGAAAATATTTTTTTATTAAACAAAAAAATAATGGATGAAGATTTTCAGGATTTTTCAGTTTTGGGTAGTTTGCTAAAAAATCTTCTTACAAAAAACTGAAATTTTGAAAATAAATAAATACCGTTTCCGGCCACAGCAACATCAATAATGACGTTTTTTTCAATCTTAGCACTCTAGCACCTTAAAAAGTCGCAATCACCATAAAAATTGATATAAAATTGGCAATAAAATAAATTTGTCAAAATAAATTTAAAAAGATTATTTTACCGTACTGTTTTTAATTATAAAAAATAAATTAAATTTTGTAAAAGCAGTATACAGTCAAAATCAAAAGTCTTAACTATTCTTTTATCATCATAATGCAATATAAAATACGGGATCTTTTTTTGTAGGACACCAAAATATGCGTTTGCTGAGATTACAATTCTCTTCGTGCTTTGAAAAACTACCACAATTTTTAAATAATTTCCTTCTCGTCAAATAATCAGGTTATTAGATTTTTTTACCTTTACCAAGGTGGTGAGCACTCATTTCGAACGTTTAGTTTTAGCCGCGGTATGCACTCTACTGAAGAAGAAATCAGTGCTGATATCGCCTAATCGATCTTATCGACATCCGACACATTGCCGAACGATATTTCTAGATGTACGTTGGTGTTTCCATTTATAAGATAATATCGTAGGTTATAGTTGTGCTAGCTGGTAACGCGTTTTGTTTTTAGTCGAAATGTTTAATTGATTGTTCAAGTTTATCTAATTAACCATCACGCCGTTTCAACGCTGGGGTAAACAAAGTCTCTCTGTTTAACAATACGTCAAACTGTCTTCGCACACACTCCTTGCTTCATTAAAATTCCCACATCATCTTATAAATGCTGTTCTGTTATTCTGTATTTTGAAATTTCCTGACTCAAGTATTTGATTCTCTTGATCGTGTCATGTCTTCCTGGGGCGTTTCCGATTTCTTCTTCACTTTCGCGTAATATATTCGTTTCACATTCGTTTTTTCAGTCATTCGATTCGCATCCAAGCGTCCCTTTTTAACCCTATTCATTACTCTATTCGGGATCTCATTTCCACAGCATTCAGTCTAATTTCATTTTTTCTCTGCCAGTTCCATGCCTCACTGTCATACATCAGGGTTGTTGTAAAAACTCCATTGTGGACTGCTACCTTCGCTTCTTTGAAGATATTTTTACATGCGCCTACAGCGTTCCGTCCTCCGTAAATGGAGTTTCCTGCATTCACCCTTATTTCAATATCCTTATCAACCTTTCTTTCTCTCGTCAACGTACTTACAAGAATTGACCATGACAATACAATTAGTATATAAATTATATAGGAAAAAGCCTTAGTCTATAGCCTAGTTTCATTGGTACCTACATTTTATATATTACTATGGTATGCATTTTTTTTTTACCGTTGTGTATCTCATAAATCTGAGTCCTTTAATGTCCATCTGTAAATATGTAGACACAAGTTTTTTTCTAGGTGAGCCTGTTAGAATAGATCAATATTTCTAGGGAGGTAATTTAATTGTAGCTTAAAATAATTTTAAAGTTTTTTTGATTATTTTATGATTGCTTTCAACCAATCCAGATTCCCTTATGAATATGATATTTCACCAACTTTAGATGATACAGTGAAACAAATTATCTTCTTTCTCATTTATTGTATTTGCACAAATAGAAAAAAAGATCGTTTCGTGGACATAATTCACAATGACTGATTTTGTCGGCTGTGTTAAAAGTGTGGTAATTCGAGCTGCATTACTTCGTATGAACTGATAATGATTTTAAAACATCAATTACAGTAGGTGTGAGTCTCTGATGTCGTGTACCCATACAAATTTTCAGTACAGATGGTTATCATATTTATTCATTAAAAAAAAGAAACAGCAATGACATACCAAATGTCAATCATTTCATTATCATATCGTCATCTCATCAGTGTAATAAGTAGCTAACTTCAATATTTTGTAGAAATAAGGATTTTCCAATATAAATTAATTGCGTTTTTATTGATGATTGCAATACAGATAAAACGAATTAAAACGTAATTATGGAATCTGATATCCACAGCAAGCGATAATTTCCCAACACCATATAGCTGTCATCTGGTGTAAATATCATATTGGCTTGCAGTACGTAAATTTCCCGTTGAAATTATTTGTATCAAACATCATTTTGTAGCATTCTAATACAAGCAATACTGCACATGATTTTTCAGTAAATTCTACATAAGGTGTTAAGAAAATGTTTATGTTTCAAGTGTGTAAAAGTTTGAAGTTGTAATCTTTTGAATTCCACGAAAAACATACTTTGAAAACCATTGGCATTTTTTGACGTTTTACCTCTAGTTCCAGTATGCATTTTTTATAAAATTAAAAATATTACAGTAAAATAATCTTATGCACTAGCAGTATAGAATTAACAGATAAATCATGTATAGTGTGGTTTTTTTAGAAAGCCAAAAAGTGTGTATTTTTGGGTACTGACCCCTAACTATAAATAATTTCCTTTGTGAGTAAGTTTTTGAGTTAAAAAAATGATACATAGTATATTTGGGCACGTTCCAGAGACGTAAAGTATCTGGAGAAAGACCATCATTCAGAATCGAAACGTTGCTAGAAATGGCTTTGGCCATATTTGGTAACCAGATCTGAATAGCCAGGTACTTCCCAACCTTCCTCTTCCTCGTCTTCTCACCTTCTCCCTCTACTACCTTCAGTCGATAGAAACAACTAAAAACAATTTTGCCATTAAGAAAATTATTGATTTGCAGATAAATTACTTTAAATATGCATGTTGTGTTTTAACCCATAAAAAAAGAAAAAGTTATTGATTTTTTTCAGATTCTGTAATAAAAGCGTAATTAAATTTAATTATCTATTGATATATTGCGTGGTATGCTATCTAAACAGGTAAAAATCAACTGTTGTAAAAAAAGATAAAATGTCAACAACTGTACTCTTGATTAGTGCACTGCAATATGCACTTACGTTTCGTCGTAGGCGGTATTTTCTTTTGATGCATTTATGAACACATTACAAGACAATGAACATATTTAGAAGGTTGTTCGTATCGTTAAGTTAAAATGTTTTCCGTCATCCTAACAAAGTATGATTACTACCCGTGGCTATATCCTACTAACTTTCTCTTGGGTATGCTTGTAACGAACCATCAGGTCAAAAGGGATGTACTCGTATACGAGTATATCGTTATACATCTCTTCAAATCGATTCGTGGATGTTTCAAAAACTTGGCTACCATGAAGAGCATTAACTTTTACGTTTCCGATGTTATCACCGTCATTAACAGCAAATTGTTTTATCTCCCGGCCTGCAGGACTAACTGGCCAATATGTTAAACACTCTTGCTGTGAGTCGTTTCGGATATCGACATATTTTGCGTCGAAGAAACAACCTTTGATCAAAGCTTTGTTGCTGCTTGTTTAATTACTGTTTATTTATGAAATTTTAGAACCTTGTCTATTTTGTTTTAATCACTCCTTTTTCTCTCTCTTGTTTAAAATATATGCTTTGTACTCTGTTGTACATTCTGAAAACATTTTTTTACAACATCTTTTAAAACGCTCTAGAATTGTTAGTTGTGTACTGTTAAAAAAACAATTAAATTGAATTGAACAAACGTTCGGTATGTGACGCTTTTTAAAGTTATTCGGATAACATAAAAAAATGGTAAATGAAAATTAAATTTGAATTTTGTAGAGAACTAACAAATGATTATTAATAAATAGATAACTATACATATTTTAGTATCATATAAAATACAATGATTATTATTAAAATCATGTTTCAATATTTCTAAAGCAAACGAGAAAATTGTTGTGTTAACATTTACTTTGGAAATACAATTTTGTATCTTATCAGCGAAAATACACAATGTTTATTAGAAAATTAATCAAATCTATCTATGTAAGTCTATTCGAATTTTCAATTTACTACATATTTGTAACATCAGTATTCCAAGATATCTTTTATCTCAGTCAGTACGCACCCATGTATCTTGTTATTTCCTAGACAATCTCTGGCAAGTACTTTTAATTTAATAGTTTGATCAATTTGTGTGATAACACCACGTTTAATTATTATCAGATACGAATACAAATATTATATTGATAAGCAATTATTACTAGAAGTAGAGTTTTAGTCGTAGATAACAGTATTTTATTATCTAACCTATATTCTACCAATGTATAAATATGAGTAATACTCGAACAAGTATTTTTTGTTAGTATGGATTGCTCGGAGTGTAGATTTATTCAAAGAATAGTATTCAAATCTCTTAGAGGAATTGTGAAATAACATTTTATAATGCAAAATGAAATACAATATATCGATTTTAAGAGCATTTATATTATTCCCTTCTCAAATAGGAAGATTGGAAAAATGAATGTAGGGAAGCAGAAAGATATAACATATAACTAACTAAGCAATTCTGAATATAGTACATTTCTTTTTTTATTGATTAAATAATTGATATCAAAATTCAATGAAAGTATAATGAAAAATGTAACAAAAATAAATGAGCATTTTTTAAATATTAATTTTGTGAACCAGTCTTAAATAAATATGTTACAAATGTTCTTTAATCATTAATTCATGTTAATAGTTCTTTCATTCGTTTATTTATTTCCCCTTCTAAGAATATTTCTTTACGATAATTATATTTAGACTTTATTTCTAATTTTGAAACTGTTAATTCGTGGTGGAACTCAATTTTAATACCATTTTTTTAAACTTTATTCCACTATTTTTTTTATTTAAGATCTGACAGTTTTCACCTTATGACGAGCATCTTCAGACTAGTACAGTTTTAAGTAAGTCTATGGAATATTTACTATTAGGTCCGGAAGGGACAGATATATTCATAGTGAATCATCTGCGACTAAAGAATTTTAGTTTTATGGCTGACAGAGGTGGCTTTACCATACCTTCAAAAATACATTCGGGTAGTTTTGTTACCTTCTGGGAGACGGTTTACACGGCGTGCGTTAGATGCGTTTGTGTTTTTTTAATTGCATAATATCTATTGTTGTCAGCTTTTTTTTAACAGTTGGCTTTTACTGAATTTTCAGGTTAGGATTCAATAAAAAAATAGTGGAAGCAAGAAAAAATTGGTATTATTAAAATCATTAATATTTAGATAATTTGTTTAGCTCTTTTTCCATCTTATTATTAACTACATATTAATAAATTGTATATTAATATTAATTTACATTATGTACAGGTATAAAAACAAATATTATGATGGTAGTAAGAGTTTAAAATATTGTCAGGTTATTCGTAACCTGGGAATGTTTATCTTTCTATTAAAAAAGGTATCTTAATGATGCCTTCGTAAACTCAGTGAATCATTTTTAAAATGCAAAGCTACCTCTTCACAGTTAATAAATCGTACAATTTACCCATAAGCAAGATATTTTAAATATATGTTTTTTAAAAAACTTCGATTTTGTTCAAGTTTAATTCATTAAATGAAGACCATGTCGTTTTCGGAAAGGCAAACGGTCTGAATAGCCGTTTTGGGAAGCTTTACCAGAGCACTTTTTTGTTTTAGATAAAATTTATAAGTATTCAATTCCTGGTTGGATTTTGAAAAAGAAAGATGACTTAGGTAACCCAATGCTCTTACTGACTTACCTGAAGCGTCAAAAACCTAAAAAAAGTCTTCAACTTGTGTCGCTTGAGACAAGCTTTTTCCTACATGGTTAATATAAATTATATAGCTGAATGGGCACCAAAGTCTTTAGAATAAAACGAGAGTCAGAACCTTCGATGCAGAAAAAAACCTGATCAAAGCGGCATATTTAATTCATTGTCGGTGAGTATCGCTTAAGCCCCTTTGCTCTTCTAGACGATATGACTATTGCAAACTCCAGATGACTCGGCATGTTAGCAGAGTAAATATGCAGTAGGTTGTTAGGTTATACAGTTTTCAGAACAATGGAACTTTGAAATAATGATAATAATAATATGACGGGTAGATAGTTTCCCAGTGTCGCAATTCCCTTTCTGCAAGCCTTATTAGCGTAGTAGCAATGTCACTTGGGAATATCCATCTCCTTTCATCATTTCCATCTGTATTCAGCTTTCCTGGTCCATTGTTGCGCCTCCGTCTCCACAGCTGGGGGTAGGGATGACATCCAGAGGTGGATTGGCAATCGGAATCTACCCGAGAATATGATAAAACCAAGCCATACTCTGTGACAAGCACAAAGTTTTTGATCAGGGTAGGCTGTAGAAAAAATAGCGTAAATACGTACCAACAGATGTCACTGATTGCTATTGGATTTGTTCTGTAAAAGCACTGCCTTAGACACTAAAATATTAACACAAACGAGACACTTGAACGCGCAACAGCTCACAGCAAACATATTTTGTATAGTCTAGTGAATATAGAATAATCTACTCTGACGTTGGCGGCGTTTGAGCATAATGTAGTTACTGCTTTTGACAAGTTATTGTAAGAAGGTCGGTGATGCGTGATTAGCTAAATTTGCACGCGTATTTTAATTTTTTCCAACGATTTCATATTATTTAATCCGATTCAAAACATATTTTTATGGGAGTACGGCAGGGTAGGCAATGTGTATGTCATTATGAAGTGCACGCCTCTACCAATATTATATACTAAATAATATAATATCCGGCCATTTTCTATTTTGTAAATTTGAACGCTCCGCGTAAAACGTCAATTCAATAGTGATCAGCAGTAATGCCAAACAGCATGACCTTTCTACTTGGCGGTTGGTCAAATTTTGATTAAAAGCTGAAAAACTGTGCAGACCGTCGATTACATGCGAAGTTTATACATCACAACTTTACTAGAGATGGTCCTATATTCCTGTCCCGGTTAAAAGGAACCGGTTCCAAACAGGTCACTGGAACCGTCGATATTATTTCTCCGAGGAACCGGTTCCACAGTTCCATGTTTTTGTTGATTTGATATTCCTTTTTTATGAAGAAACTTTGGTCGATTTGCTAGTACTTCTTTTCAGAGAGGATTTATTGTTAATTTGCTAGAACTTTTCGATTTCAAATCTCTACCGACTAATGCTTTTTTTCGGAGGATTTTTTGTTGATTTGCTAGTAATTTTCAACTTGAAAATCAAAATCTCCTTCGTGGAACTTTTCTGGCACTAGGAACCGGTTCCAAAAAGAACTGGATAAATAACCGGTTCCTCGCCGGTCACCGGTAACTGGAACCGCAGATACACCCAATTTTGATATCGACCATCTCTAAGCCTAACTAGTCGTATGAACTGCACGCCAAATATGAATAATGTATCATAACAGTTTTAAATCTCAGAAAGGTAATGATAATACTTTTCTTTTAAAATTATCATATCTTACTGAAATATTAGCTGAAAGTCTTTTAAAAAGCAGTTTGTAAACTATTTTGAGAAAAAGATTTTGTAGAAAAATGAAGACATTACCAGTCTCACTTCAACCTTTCCCAGGGCAGTTTATTACAAAACTTTAAGGTGCCGAGTTGATCATCATTCACTGTCATCAGTTAGCGTAATAATAAGCGAAACCGGTTGGTTTTTCACAAATGGTTTAGAACATTAAGTATTTTTTTCTACGAAAGTACACAAGTAAATAATTATTTTGCTCTAATATCGGGAAAAATAATGTTTTTAGCTCGTTGATCTCAAACTAAACATGATCATCATGAATAAACTATAGATAAAGCGGAATCTCACAAATTATTTTGGGAATTATCAGTTATATATAACTTAGAAATCATTCCATTTTTTTTTTTAATTATTGGAAAACTCCTCGTAGGAAAAAAAATACCTGGTACATATTTGTACCATCAGGCAATAAAAAAATTGTAATGTGTGAATGTTTTTTTATTTTTTGATGCCCTACAATTTCGACATATAATGGCATAATTGAATGACATTATGATATTCTTCGAAATAATAATAAACAAAGACACACATACCTGAATCCATTATCAAAATAATTATTTTTTCAAACAAGCACTAAAATAACTCTACTAACCTTGTGACAGCTCAATGTAAAACTGGTTCTCCTAGTATCAGTTTTTGTAAATACGCAATGAAAACTGGCCTACTTACAAAATATTGTCAAATAATGTTTTTACAGGAATAACATGTCAAAAATTGTTTTCAGTATGGAAGATACGTGAAGTTTTATAGGCAGGTACAAATTTGTACCGTCAGGAAACGAAGGGTTAGTGAAAAAAATACAAGGAAAACGCTGCACTCTATGTGACTGGTACGATTGCGATTCCACAGAGTTATTTAAAACTGCATTTTGTAGAATAAAGATAGAGCTGAGAACACTAGAATAATAAAAAATTGGATCCATGTCTTATCAAATTAGAAAGAACTGAAAAACGATCGTATACCAAACCATTCTTATTCCAAGGTTATACCGTGGTGCCTGTTTGACGTCCGACGCGCCTCTGACGAGAACGCCCCGGGGCTGACTGCGGCCATACCTTCTGTACGCCGCCACAAAGGAACCACTATAATTAGATTTCCAGGAAGATGTCATGTGTTTGATATCGTTAGGACGAAGTTATAAGGTACGTTATACGTGATACGGGATGCGTTTCTGATGGAATAACGTATAATAAAAGGACGGAGATAGTATTACAAACATAACTTTTAGAAGTAGTTTATTATTCCAAATAGCATGCAAAAAAGTCGAGTTAATTTTTTACAGATTACAGACTTCTATATTGATTAATTTCTTGTAAAATATTTTCGAAATCTATGATTAAATCAATGATTTAAGTTACCAGTAAATCGCCATAATTTGAAAATACAGCTTTGCTCCCCTAATTTTAATAAAAATTCTCTTTATTTCTTTGTTCTTATTTTTATTCGTTAAAAACCTTGTTTTTAAGATGTCAATTTAAGGGCTGCTATTTTGATTGGAGATGCCATAGTCTCACTGTCTCCAGACGGTTAGGAGTGGTATTGGTTATACAAAAATAAATGTTTATGTTATACATCCACAATTATGACATATCTTATATCTTGATAAATGATACACATCTTAAATAATTATTTTTGGAAATTGTTGGTAGGTAGGTAGGTACCTGCATAGATAAAATCAGTATCAAAATATTTGTCTATGCTATCTTATTATGCTACGTTGATACAAACATGTGTGTAAAATGTACTTAACACGAATCAAACAATACGCGAAGAGACATTTTTTTTAAATATTCTGCTCAGATACAAAGTTCGAAAATCGACAGAAAATGTTTTTATGAAGGTAGCAAAGATGCATGTTCGATTTATGGCAATTTATAGTTTTAATCTTTGACTAAAGCATACACTTTACAACACATTATGTTCTAGTGTAGATGAATCTCAAACAAATACAAGATGCTCGAAGTTTAATTCAAATCCTAAATGTGTATTTTCACTTTTACTTCCTGTAGAATTGTTTTAATCACCCTATTGGAAATAATCTTCGTATCGAAATTTAGCTCGATAGTGACTTTGCCATGTTTAGCACTCAATTTGAATACTTAGGTATACCCAAAGTAAACTTTTATTTCATGTCTTCTCCCATTAAAATGTGTTCTATTTTGTAAAGCCTTAAAGCAGTGTGGACTAGAAAAAACCTTTGCGTTAGTCATTCAGTGGTAAAAAAAAGAAATGATATCTATTTTTATTGTATTCGCGATTATTGCTGGAATAACGCGTTCAAACCAATGACGTTACATATATATAGACACGTTGTAGCGCTCTCAAAGTGGCAAGCAATAATCACGCTAGTTGGTGTGATCAGTGTTTAAGCCGATTTAATACTAAACGGTCACGCGTCACTTGAGGTTGTTTCAAGCAAGTATGGAACGCGGTCTGAATTTTGGATCTGTTTTGTTCATACACATATATTCTATGAATGTCCGACCAATATTTGAATAATGAATTAACTGGTAACGTGTGTGTTTTGCTTGCCACATTTTGTGTTAATATTCTAAGGCTATAACGTGTCTATATATGTAACGTCATTGGTTTAAACCATGCATTTGTTGAAGTGGTTTCGCACAAGAACAATTTGATGACCACCCCGTTAAGGACTTATGGTGAATTCTAATTCAAAATTCGAACAATTCCGTCTAAAATTTCTAGGTAATTTTTTTATCACAGAAGAGTCCCAACTGCTCTCAACCGTCTGGAGCCAGTGGGATTATAGCATCCCCAATCGGGGTTTGTTGTGAGGCTGAAAGTTATGAGGATAGGAAGGAGATGGGGAAGAGAAAGGTTAGAAATTACCTGGCTATTCAAATTTGGTCACCAAACCCGGCTAAAGCCATTTTAAGCAATGTTTCGATTCTGAAGGATGGTATTTCATCAAGGCAATATTTAAGAGTATCTACCACTCAGGAATGTGCCAAAAATATACTTTTTTCTTAATTTATATTGATCAAATGTAAAATAAAACATATTAGTTAAAATTATTATCATTGATTATTAAAAATTATTTGCGCACGCCAGGATTTGAACCCGTTACCTCTGTAGTAGAGCGTCGTAACCACTCGACCACGGAGACCGTCTACAACTACTTTCAGCACAGTGTAATTTGCATAATGACCAATCAGGCTTTGAAATATATTTTAAGCTTACAATAAAATACACATTGTATGTTACACAATTTCATTTGTTCAGCGAGAAGAAAAAATAGGAAAAATGGTTGTTGAAATCCCCCGAGAGACGAAATCAATCGTTTGATTAGAATTTCAAAGAATACACGGAGGACGTTTATTTGATTGTGTTGAGACTCGCTTTGACTCAGCGAAGAAATAAATTGTTTGTGAGGGAACAAATGTCAGAAGATAAGTTACTTGTACTTGAGAAAATGATTATGATAAATCCAATACACCAATTTCTTGGGACGCTGGATGGTAAAGTAAGAAAAGAATATGAAAAGTGCTTAAGAATCACCACTTAAAAATACACAATTTTTGGTTTCTTAGTACAAGCAAAACTACACATTATTTCTCTGTTAATTCATTATGATTTTTGCCTCTCTAGGGCGTGGCTAGAGCTAAGGCTAAGGTATTTATGAATCCATTCAGAGCACATGTCGACATAATGTTTTAGTTTATTTGTATAAGCACTTTTTCACAGTGGTGTTATAAACAAAAATGTGGCATATAACCTAAAAATCCGTTGAGTTATGTCAATGTTTGTCGCACATCAAAACGTGTGGGCGGAGTCGACGGAGACGCGGGACACTAAAAACACTCTTGCAATACTGTGCAGTGGTGTAATAATTTGGGTTTTTTTTGTCTCTTTCTTTCTCATGGTGTACGACGTAAAAACAGGGAGAAAGTGATTTATCTCAAGTTTGTATAGGTTGGGTAAAAATAATTAGTTCTCTCCATATATTGTTACTTCAAGTAGCCAACTATACTAAAGGTGAAACAAACTTGGCCTAACAATGTTACTTCCTCAAAATGGCACTAAGCAATGTAAAAAAATCCACGTGTTTCCGAAGCAAAGTTAAATTCGTGCGCCATTACCCAGCGAGGGGCGCTTTTAAATTACCGAAATCTGGTACATTATACGAAACGCGGGGTCATTCTTGCTGCCGGAAAGTCCAATCTCGCGCTAAGGAATTTCTATGGCACCTATTTATTTAGAATTGGGGCTTTTTATTTGATTACAGTTTTGGCGCGGCTATGCCCAACATAAACAGTGGGGCGAACATTAGAAGCATTGGTAATGTTTAATATTAGCCCACTTCTGCTCAGGGCCGGTTCCACGACATCTCGCGCCCTGTGCAATAAGTACTAATTGCGCCCCCCTCCCTTCCTATGATATAAAACGAAACGAATTTCCAAACAAGCGCCTTGAAATTAGAAGTTATAAGCTTGTTCTATTTTATGAATTCATACGAAAATGAACTCTAAAGTAGCTTTCCCCGAAGTTCATTTTTGTATAACAAAAAAAACGATAAAATCGGCAGAGCGGTAGTGATGTGCATATAGTCAATATCTGAAGTGGGCTGTCACTACAAATCCACTTTTGGAACCAGTTACCGATAGCACAGACACGGGATTTAATTTGTGATATTTTTTTTTAACTTCATGAAAAATTGAAATTTAAAACTGAAAAAATAATCCTTCAAACGAGTTCAAAAATTCAATGAGCGCAATATCACATTTACAAAATCACCGGGAAAGGAATATATACCATCTCTTGGAGTGTACTTCGATTTCCGGGAAGAAAGCACGGGCATGTTGGTTGTTTGTTGACTTTGGATCGCATCAATTTTAACGTATGACACACTATATAAAAAAGAGACCTTGCGCCACTAGCTAAATATCACGCAATTCGTTTAAAAAAATCCACGACAAACGTTTTTTCCATACATTACACAGTTGCCGTTGAATGTACAGTGATGTTGCCAGCGTAATAAAAAACATAATTATGCCACGATGTCGGTAATTTTAAAGTAGTTTATGGAATATTTTAAGTAAATTTAATTAAAATTACACAATAATTTAAATTTAATAAGATCGCAATTTTCACGGCGCCCCTTCAAAGATAGCGCCTGTGTTTTTCGCACAGTTTTAACGTATGGTGAATCCGACGCTGCTTTAGCTTTTCCTACAATTGTTGGCTCCGATAAAATAATACGACTGCGTTTGGTGGAATACACAGTGCGCTATTAAAATCAGAGTTATGACCCGACGGATTTTACTAGGCCAAGACATTGCATATTTCACGAATTTAAAAATTGTTTAAAAAATAGTGTAAACGTCATCTTCACATCATTTTACAATGATTCACCAGTTTAATACAAAAAATTCAAAAAAAATACTTTATTTACATTTAAAAATAAATCACCCCTTTTCAATACTACCATATAGTCCAATTAAAGTTATTATGAATATATAGTTATCATAATAATACAGATTGGTTTAAGAAGAGGACAATTCAGTTGTTTCTTCTTAAAGTTACTCGTATATGATAGCCATACCATTTTTATTTGTTTATCAAATGCAACTAAAAATATTAACGGATTTGGTTAACTGCCGTTATGTTATCCAATTTCATTTAAAACTTGAAAATATAAATATTAAAATATCACTTTTTTTCACATGTTGATATTTGTTTTAAAATGACGTATTGATATAATCGAACGAGTATGTTTGCAGCAGATATTTATCAGAAACATGTGTGTAATCTGTCTTTATTGCCTGACTGGTTTGATATTGCATCGTGTATTTAATAGTTTAAATTACCTTTAGAGCAACCGGTAAATTGATATAATAGATTGCTGAAAGAATGCGATAATAGAAAAGACAAAGAAAAAAAAACTGTCATTATTTGTTAATCTTGATGACGGAAGGGTACTACCGAAACCGGTTGATCAATGTAATTAAAATAAAGTAGTTTAAAACAAATTAATGTATTTGTATTATAAAAAGATTAAGTTGTGACCGAGACTTGAACTCTGAACCGATTTCTAAGTACTTTATAAAATTGATATTATTACAGCTTTTATGAAGGAAGGATAGAGTACGTTTATAGTTTAGTTCGAGTTTTATTAAAGTGGGTAATGCAAGCTTATAAATACAGAAATCAAATAATATTGATAAATTACATATTTTTTCATAGTGTTGTAATTCATTGGTAATTTTTTTTTTTAATATTGTATTTTTACTGTCCACTATAATAAAGCTATCAAAAGAACAGTCACTGGATTTCGTTATATCATGCAAAAGGTTCAATTGTTTTTATAACCTTTTTAAAGTACAATAATGGTTTATTGGTGCCAAACGATAAGGATTCCTTAACAAAGAAAGTGTGGTTTATTTCTATTCATAAAAGTAACACCTTTATGCGAAGTTATTTAACGTATTCATAATCGTTAAATAAAAATTAACGGTGCGATTATATTGATTAAATTATGTTGATATAATATTTATGATAAAGTATGTTTTAAGTTTATTATATTCCATCTCCGTGGTCAAGTGGTTAATATCCTACACTACGAATCCAGAGCTCGCGGGTTCAAATCTTGGCGTGCGTATATACATTTTTTATTCCACTTGTGTTGTTTGCCTTATAAATCATTTTAAATAGCATATTGTATAATACCTCGGCAGAGTGTTAAATATTCTTCGTATCACTCTACTAAAATACTATCATTCAGAATCCAAACTGCGTTTCCAGAATGCGTTTAACCGAATGCGGTGACCAGATCTGAATAGTACTTGAGAATTTTCCTCTTCCTCGTCTTTATCCCTTCCCCATCAGATTCAGCCTCACAAATTACCCTAATTGGGGATGCCATCAGTAGCGACTCGTGACTTTTTAGTGTGTTAGTGCTGTTTTTCTTTTCGTGTGCCTTTGTTGTGCTTTGGCAAAGGAAGATGCGGTGACAAGTACAATGCTCAGCAATGAAGTTTCTACGAACACCACTTGCGGGGTTCGAGGCCAGCCCCCCAGTGGAGTGTGCGTCTCTGCCCTCACCTGGCTGTCCTCCGGCGGCTCCTTCATCGGCCTCTGCAGCCTCAAGGATCTCCTGGTCTGCGTGTCCTCGTCGCCTCTCCGGCTCCAAGCCCAGGGCGACAGGGGCAATGGGTACGAAGAAGAAGAGCGTGGGACTGGGCTTGAAGCATTCGAGAAGAAAAATGGCGGATTGGTGAACTCCGCACCAGCGCAGCATACTCTGACTCTGGAGGACTCCGATGACAGTTTTTCAGCAACAAACATGCCTGGGAAGCTGCGCAAGTTTTTCCGCAAGAAGAAGAGAAAGACCACCACGACCAGCGCCGCAGCGCCGACGACCACGATTACAACGACGCCCGTGCCGCCCAAGCCGACGCCGCCCACCACCAAGCCGCCCTCTGACACCGGCGACGAAGTCGGCTACCTTTGGCCACCGCTGGACTCGGCTCCTGACTCTGACCACTGACCATTTTGGTCCCTACCTCGCACACAATCAGCGGCTTCTGTTATTTTTCATTATTATCATCTGGGTTATTTTTCAGTTTTGTTGGGTCAATGACCCACAAAAACTGAAAAAAACTTGAAAATCTTTTTTTGAAATTTTTGAAATTCTTTCTCCAAAAAAACTTTTTGAAAAAAAAAAAACGTTTTCGGCTTCAACATTATCAATCATGACGTTTTTTTTAATCTTAGCACTGAAACACACTAAAAAGTCACGAGCCGTCACTGGAGAGGTGTACATTCTTAGTTTATTATGATTTGGTGTGTTGCTGTAGGTATATTTATATAAACTAAGAATTAATATTAAGTAGAAATTAAGATTTGTACAGCGCCCTTGAGGTGATTTTCCACAAAAACGGCGCTCTAAAAATCATTCAAATATTATTATTATTATTATTATTGAAATTGGAAAATACGACTTTTTCGATGTTGTTGCCGAAAAAGTTTTTTTTTTTAATTTTTAATTTTTTTATAAAGATTTTTCAAAAGCCGTGCAAGTGCACCACTAAAACTGAAAAAATCCTGAAAATCTTCATACAAAAATTAAAAATAATTTTCGACTTCAACAATATCAATAGCGTCGTATTTTTCTACCATACTGAAAATTACGAGTCACATACGAGAACAAATGCCATAGTCCCACTGGCTCCGAACGATTTTTTTTACATGAATACCGCACAAGAGTCTCAACTGCTCCCAACCGTCTAGAGCCAGTGAGACTATGGCATCCCCAATAGGGGGATGTTGTGAGGCTGAAGGTAGTGGGGAGAGAAAGGGGATGAGGAAGGGGAAGGTTGGAAAGCACCTGGCTATTCAGATCTAGTCACAAAACACGGCTTAAGCCATTTCAAGTAACGTTTCAATTCTGAATGGTGGTCTTTCACCAGGGCGATACTTAGAGTAAATATCACTCTGGTACTTCCAAACGGTTGGAAGCAGTTAGGTTTCTTGTGCGGTATTCACAAAAACAAAACGTTTTTCGAATACCACAGGGGAATCTTATGAGCGGCCTGCGGCCGCCCTTGTAGTCGACGGCCTGTGTGCCCTGCACAAATCGCAGATATAGACGGGATGTTCCTGTTAGTTGATTTAGAATTAGAAACTTATCGTTAATCAAATCGCGAGGACATTGTTCGGCATTCCTTAATACGACAGTTAAGACTTATCAAATAATTCGTCAGTTATTAATTCAATTAGTCCCATAAAATCAGTGAATCCTGCCTAAGATAGCATACGCACAAAACGCAAAACACAACAGGTAGGTTTGTGCCTGTATTTGTATATTTCGGGAGAGGACGACAAGGGGAATTGAAAATTTGTATTTAAATGCATTAGTAGCCTCCTTTATGTAGTCATCGCATGAGGCTTTCAAGTCGGGTGGTTGTGTTAAAGACAAATATTCTCAAAAACACTCTGGCGGAAGAGCAAAAGTCAAAATCTAAACATTGTTTTTCACGGCTACAGATGTGTATTTGTACAGTAACAATATCGTCGCTGAAGAGGCAAAAGGGCTTAAGTGACTCTTTGGTCCAAAACGAGTTAAATGTACAGTTTTGATCAGTAATTTTTCTGTATCAAATGCTCTGACTGTCGTTTGATTCTGAATACTTTTGTGGCCTTTTTTTAGCTATTCCTCGCTTCAGGTGACTCAGTGGGAGTATTGAGTTACCTGAGTTAACTTTAAAAAAAAATCTTATCAGATACTGAAGACTTATGAATTTTATTGTTCAACAAAAAAAAGTGCTCTGGTAGAAACTAAACTTCCCAAAACGGCGCTTCAGTCCTTTTGCCTTTCCGGCGACGATATGTTAGTTATTTGTAATTTCATGGCTCAACACAAGATTGTATATATGTACGACAAATGTTTAAAAGATAGTATAATGCGATCCACCAAACTAGGCGCATGCTTGTACTATGGTGGTTTTATAAAATTATTCAATAAAATGAATTACAGATAAAAATAGAAAAATAGCAGGATTTAATTATTATCAATGTAGGTTGGAAAAATATTCTACACTTCCGTTCCTTAAACTGTCCATTTGTTGATCTGTGACAGTTTTTTTGTGCCTGGGAGTTTTAGCTAAGTCCGGGGATATCACCTTGGTCAACAGCCGGTATAATATGATGTTAGAATCCATATATTCTACTTTTACAAATCCAGTTTTCTTCTCATAAGCATACTTGAAGATCTCAACTATCTGCTAAGCAAGATAAACGACCCATCTTCTGGGAGCGTTGATGATAACTTGGAATAACCTTCCTTCACATTTGTGAACGATCGACAACTCAACTGAGTTCAGAGCAAAACGATAGACTAACATTTTTAAATTATCACACCCACAATAACGTCAATTTGCTTCACTAGAGTTTTTATCACTCAGTCTAATTGCTTTACATAGTTTACTATTGCTTATTCCGTTTTTTCAACCCTAGGTTCGACAGCACGGGCAACAACCATTACATATATTTGTTAATGTAAATATGTCAGTTGTAAGTCAGTATTAAGACTTATTTTTAATATTATGTTAATTATGTTGTAATGCGCTCTTGAGGTGATATTTCTGTCACGAAAATGGTACTATATAAACCAGCAAATTATTATTATTATTAATATGAAAGTCACAATTAACTGGTGCTAGGAATAGGTTAAAGTTTCAACGGTTTTTATTCTGTCAGACAATGTTTTCCGTTCGACAAATAACCTATATATGATCGCCCTTGAGATGATACTTCACAAAAGGAGCGCTATATTAATGATCCCAAAATTATTAATATTTTCAGTAATATCTATCCTATCTATTTTAAAGTGTTATCATGAGTGTTTGGTCCGAATTGTTTATATATTTGATTTGAATCTTGTATGATATCAATCTACCCTTTTTTAATAGAATCCCCATTTTTGTTGCTCTCAGCAACTGGTTGAACTAAGGGACTTCTTCTGTATCGAATTACATTTCTATTTAGTAGCAAGATTGGGAGGCTTCTCAGGAAATGATAAAATGGCGGAAGATCGTAAAAGAATCGTTACCAAAGTACCCGGCTACTTCTTCTATGGATCAGAGAGTCATAGACTGTAGCCACTTGTCATTCAAGGATGTTGACTATCGATGTCTTAGACACTGTCGCAAGTGGTCGCAAGAGGTAAGGCAACACGGTGACAAAGGTATCTGTGAGGTAAGAATTTCAACAAAAGGCTGCTTCATATAAAGTATGATATTTAAGAGCAGAAGTAGACACTATGGACTATGCTGGAAAACTCAGTGATAGAGAGTTAAGGGTTAAGGCACGAGATTTGTAAAAAAAAATGATCAAATTCAATGAAAAAATTGGAAAAAAAGTACTTCGTTTTAGAGTGGAAAAACACATAAGAGCGTTCATAAAACGAACACTCAAAGATTGTATAACATATAACCACTTGATTTTTTAAAGTACCTACTTATAAATGATGATCAAATTTATCTACCTGGTTTTTATTTTGCTCGGGTATCAATCAAATGCTCTCAGTATGGCCTTCGGAGAAATAACCATTTAGAATCGAAAATAGAAATAGTTTTAAGATTAATCTAACAGATTCGATTCAACAAGAATATTAAAGCAATTCCGAATTAAGGGATGTATTTATTATTTAATACATAAGATAAAGTTATATTAATCTTACAAAAATAAGCAAGTAGAAATAAGTTAAGGTACACATATCGTCGCTGGAAAGGCAAAAGGGTTTAAGCGACACTTTGGTCAAACAAGAGTTAAATATGGAGTTTTGATGAGTTTTTTTTCTGCATCGAATGCACTGACTCTCGTTTTATTCTGAATACTTTTGTGGCCCTTCAGCCATCTAAAATATTTTTACCATTTGGGAGAAGGCTTGACTCAAGCGACACAAGTTTGGGAGTTTTTTTAGCTTTTTGTCGCTTTAGGTAACTAAGTGAGAGCATTAGAGCGTGACTAGATCTGAATAGTCAGGTACTTTCCAACCTTTCTCTTCACCATCTCCTTCCCTTTTCCCCTACCTTCAGCCTCACAGCATACCCCAATTGGGAATGCCATGGTCCCAATTGGGGTATGTTGTATGGCTGGGACTCTTGTGTGGTATTCACTATAAAAAAATAAATAATAATAACATAAACAGTAAAGAAAGTCAAATTTTTCACTGATATTTTTTTTTTAAATTCAAATAATATGTATGAAGATGAATCAAGGAATTAGTGTTTATATAGAAGGGTGTGGCATTCTAGTATCTCTGCCTTCCCCTGCAGATAAACTACTTGATAATAGGTTGTACCGTACAATTTTTTTTTAAATGCGTATTATCATAATGGTTGCTAAATTTCATAAAACTTTCACGAGGAAAAAGGAAAATTTCAACATTGTGTTTTCCATTTCAAAAGTTCTGATTTAAATTTATAAACATGAAAATGTTTGTATTTAAAACAAAGGGGGGGGGAAAGTTGACGAGTGTGTTTGAGTTTTGATGGATTTTCAACGGTTTTGTTTTCAAATAACTAGCGATTCAACGTATTCGATTACAAAATATTCATAAAACAATTAACTCAGCTTCGAGCTATCATGTTTTGTACTATATCGTCGCTGGAAAGGCAAAATTGCTTAAGCGATATTTTAGTAAAAAAATTGTAAAATATGCAGTTTTGATCAGTTTCTTTTTCTGCATCAAATGCTCTGACAATAATTGTTTCTTTGTAAAGCTTGTTTTCGTTTAAGGTTAAAAGCTTTAGTATCTTGTTCACAGTTTATCGCAAGCATTTGATCCTTTGTTGTTTCCCATCAAGGTTAGTATAATAAAACCATATTGCTTATTTTTTCTGCTTAAGTGGAATTAATGCGAAATAAGTGAGAAGCCCTTTTCTATGAAAATTTTTGTATGGTTTTGATGTAGTTTGTACTAAAAATAGGTTGATTCAATGTTGATTTGATTTTTACACGAATGCCTTGCGTTTGGACTGTACGTAATGATTTAATAACACAATGTTTTGACTTATTTTTGAAAAAATAATCATTTTACTGCACGTCATATGTGTCTGTAACCTTGGAATACTAGTATGGTTAACTAAATGCATAAAACAGGGTTCTGAGTAAAACACATTTCAAACACGTTTATTAACATATCAACTAGGAAGGCAAAAGAGCTTAAGCGACACTTGGGTCAAAAATGAGTAAAACATGCAGTTTTGATCAGTTTCTTTTTCTGCATCGAATGCTCTGACTCTCGTTTGATTCTGAAGACTTTTGTGGCTCTTCAGCCATCTAAAATATATTTACCATTTGGGAGAAGGCTTCACTCAAGCACCACAAGTTTGGGACGTTTTCAGCTTTTTACCTGAGTCAACTCTGTTTTTCAAAATCTAACCAGATACTGAAGACTTATAAACTTTATTGTAAAAAAAAAACTTGAAAGTGCTTTGGTGTAAACTTCCCAAAATGGCTAATGGCTTCAGCCCTGTTGCCTTTCAGCCACGACATGTATTTTCAAATAAATAATTGTTTTTATTTTTATATAGCACAAATGTTACATATTATCTTATTGTTTTATATGTTATACTGATAAAAATATCTGAGACTGAAGCTGTGCTTTGTTGAAGGATTTATTTCACAACGGTTTGAAGGACGTTTTTAACCAACCAGCCACACACCGATAACAATAAAATGATTTCAAGGATTTTGACGACCCCGTGGTCGAGCGGTCAAGATCCTCAACTACGAATCAAGAGTTCGTGGGGTCTAATCCCGGTGTGAGCTAGTAAATTTATTTTTATTACTATTTCTTATTTTACATTTAATTAATATGAAATAAAATACAGTGTATTTGCGGCACGTTTCTTAGTGGTAGAGACTCCCAGTATTGCCCTGGTGAAAGACTTCCATTCAGAATCGAAACATTGGTTGAAATGGATTTAGTCGTGTTTAGTGAACAGATCTGAATAACCTAACCTAATCCGACCTTATTTTTCTTCACCTCTTTTTCCTCCTCACGTTTTCACAATATACCCCAATCGGGGATGCCATGGTCCAACTGGCTCCAGGCAGTCTGGATAAGCAGAGACTCTTGTGCAGTATTCACATAAAAAAATATAACTAACTAACCATCACGCCGTTTCTCCGCAAGGGTAGCCAGAGAAGACAGACCGCCATACAACTCTGTCTTGGCACACACTTCTTGCTTTATTCACATTCATACATAGTCTTCTGTTATTCTGACTCTTTGCATGGCCATATTCAAGTATTTCATTCACTTGATCGTTCCATCGGGCGTCTCCGATCTTCGCCTGACCTTTTCTTACATTCACTTTCGCGTCATATACTCTTTTCACACTCCTTTCTTTGTTCATTCGCTCTAAATGCCCGAACCATCGAAGCGTCCGTTTCTTAATCCCATTCATTACGTTTACATCAGCCTCGCAATCTTTCCGGATATTCAAATTTTTATCACGGTTATACATGGTTTTACTGCATGCAGGCAGCGGTTTTAAATTGAGATTTTCCGAGAGATAAAATGATTTCCATTTGCAATATCTCCTCACCGACTGTAAAGTATATTGATATCAGAAGCGAATCTATTCTGAAATAATACGAACCCAACCCCACCAGCAAAACAATTGTTCGTCCTAAAGAGGAATATAAACAATTCCCGATAGATGTAGACTATCTTCGATGGTCGACAAGAATGAAGCGAATTATGCTCTTTAAAACGGCAGAGTTCCTGAATCAATCTCACGACTCGGCAGTCTTAAGATATTTCAATATATCTATCATATCGAGATATATCAATATTCAGTTATATCTACACATTATTATATTCATTTAACGTGCTTGTTTAAAATTATTATTTTTATGTTTTATACCCCTTGTTGGATCCGAAGCTGCGTTAAAACACCGACTGTGTTTTCAGTTTCAGATAAAGGCTAGAAAATAGTGGACTGTATAACGAATAGACTGTATAACGAATGTAATATATACTACTCGATAAAAGTGTCTAATTGTGGATGTGGAGAGATTATGGTATGAGGGAACTAAGGAAACCAATTCACTCACCGATGAAGTTGAAGTTGTTGATTATTCTTACACATTGTATTATTAACGAACGCCACAACAACAAAAAAAACCACTTAATTTAATATTATTTGAAGAACAATAAACCAAACGACCAAGCGAGACACCAAAGCACGAACACGTTTTTCCACATAACTCTTTTGTTTCTTGATTGTCACTTGTTTTCTAACTCGGAGGGGTTGAATACAGAAATGGAATATAGTGAAATGGTTGGATAAGGTAGGAACTGGATGAAAACCAAGAAGGTAAATACCTGACAAATCATCTCTCTGAAATCTAACACCTCTGAATTTTTATATTTAATTGCATTTCATGAACCTGGCAGGACAGTTATAAGGACAGCACCAAACATATAATTGTGATAATTCTAATTCAAACTCACAATATCACACTCATATGCAACGAATTCAACACCTGGGAAACAAATACTCCGATGTTTATTGATATATTTAGTACATCAATATAACACTACAAGTGTACCTTAGTAAAGTATTTTTTTTGTTTAGTAGAGCTAATTTATTTGTGAAACCATTTAACTCTGGATTTACCTCCTATTCACTACTATTTTTATTTATTGTATAATATTTTTGCACTGTTTATGAGTATATATATATATATACATAGCCTGTTCAAAAGAAAAGGTGAATTTTGCATTTTCGCGGACTGTGTACATTCGATTATCGATTTTTGTTGTTGTTATGTTGGTACACATATGTTTATCATATTTAAGCATTATCAGCCATTTTGGATTAGTGGTTTGTTTTTGACAACCGGAAAGGTCATGTTTTTGTGTGCTGTTCGATTTTTTACTTTTGAAAAAAATGAATCAAAGAATAAAATCCATGATTAACGTAACGCACTTAAAATGTTGACTGCGGCAAACCCTGGGTGCGCCACTACTTTGGGAATTTAATTTCCGCTGCATTCGGAAAATCTCTTATCAAATTATTAAAAAGTACTGCATGCAAAGTAAGAAGTTTAATTATTTAATTAGTTTCAACTAAGTGGATTAAGTGAATATAAGTTGTAGACAAATAAAGTAGTACTTATATTATTTGAGGGCGGAACTATAAAAATCTAATCAAATCAAGTAAATACTTAATTCCCGATTTCATTCAACATTTAATCGACTAAGTTTGTTGGGAAATGTCGTTTTAATTTGACTAGGGAATTTGTTCCGATAGTCTCACATTCATGAAATTCGTAGATAATTTGATAAAGCAAATATCATAATATCAAACCTCTCGGTATTATTTTATTGGAAATATTATGTTTTGAGCTTTACTCATTGTACAAATACATAATTTAATTATGTTATAATTTTATTCAAAAATATTTATTTGATTCAACATTTTAAATAATAATAATGATAAATCGTTGACATTTTAATAAAAAAAGTAAGCGGTTTGCAGTTTGGCAGAATGTATATTTGAAACAATACACTTTGCATGAAGCACGAATTAAAATCATAAGAACTAGTGACGTATAATAACGTCTATTTATAACTCACATATTATACTAAAGGAGATCAACTTGTTTGCCTTAAAAAAGTATATTCGTGCGAGGCATCATGTGACGTTTTACACACCGAAAGTCAGAACTTCCTCATACAAAAACACGCCAATATATAAAGCGATGGAACTGTTCAATGAAGCTGCATCTACCTTAAATATATTTAGATACACACATATAGAGTTCTGTCACTATCTCTCGATGTACGTACAAGAGTGACCGTTAGGTACATAACGATCTACATAATATTAAATAAAATATATTTTTACACACATTTTTACACTCGCCAATTCATTGATTATCTCATAACATGTGTATAAGAATGAACCTCTCTTATATCTTATCTTTTTTTGTTTTTCATTGCTAAAATTATTTGCCTTGTATCATATATAGTTCGTCACACTACTTCAGTTGTACTTATATAACTCCTTCGGACATATAATACCTTGTCTATGTGGGGTGTACATAAATGTTTAATTTTTTTTTTACACTACATGTATCTACAATATTTTTATATCATTCATCTCTTAATGTATTTGGTGAACAACTGTTATTTATGAGATCTTGTTAAATAAATAAATAAGAAATAAATTCTAATTTATAACTATGTATTTACAGCTATAACTTATGACTAGAGACTTAGCATTTAGACTAACAACTAAGACTTATTAATATTGACTTTTGCCTAATACTTATAACTAGTGCCTTAAAACTAACATATTTACATTTACAAATATAATATTATATAGTTATTGCCCGTACTGTCAAAATTTAGGGGAGGAATAAGTAATAGTTTAGCATTTTGACTGAGTGATCAAAACTCCAGTGAAGCAAATTGTCGTTATTTTGGCTATGATAATTTAAAAGGTCTTTAGTTTTGTTCTAAACTGTATATATAATATAACTATGGGGAATTATGCTAATAGAACCTTTGTCAACTATGTAAACTGTTCTCTGGAAAGACAATTGTTTGTCAATTTATTAGACTAAAAAAGGCGATACATTATTTTGATATTCATATTAGACAGACAAAATTTTATTCGTATTGAATGGCTGACAGGCATTTATAAAAGCAAACGGACATTTATACTACTCTGTGATAACTAATTAAAATGAACAAAATCTGAGAAAGGCACCCCCTCTGAAGAGACAAACCGATAGAAGTGTGGGTGGGTGCCTGAAGTAAGGTAAAATTTTCCTTACTTTTGGTGAAATTAAACAATTATTTTCAAAAACGGAATTTTTTTCTTAAGCAGAAGTTTAATTTATTAAGCCTATCTGGGGCCTAAGAGTCGAAAGGTCTTATGTGAATTGACGACATCTGTTTTTTTAAATCGGTGTAAATAACATTTATATCTATTTATTGTTCAGTGATTAATCCCATGAATTGTAGTACCTACACAACAATAATCTAAAAACATAATTTAAATGATTAATTATTAGAACTAAGAAAATATTGCTTACAAACTTTTATTAAAAAAGTTACGCAAAGGGTGTTATTTTGCGTTCTTAAGTTTTAAAGCGTATTTCGCGATGAAAGGACGCAGGAATTAATTTTTAACAAAACAAAATGGAACTGCTTTAACAATGCTTTCATTAAATATTATGCAGAACAATGAAACGTAAATAAATCTTACTTTCAGAGAAGATGGATTGTTCCGCTCTTTGTTTTCTAATTTAACAAGCTTCGTTTTTTGGATTATGAGAAAATAATTTTTAATAATTATATTTATATTTTAAAAGTATGCTAGGTGTTGGATCCAAAGTTGCGATAACACACTGAATGTGTTTCCAGCTTCAGATGAATTTGGAAAATAGTGGACTGTAAACGATAAACTATACTACTTGAAGGAAGTGTCTAATTGTAGCTCGTGGAAAGATTATGCAATGAATGGAAAATGGGAAACCATTCACTCACCGATGTAGTTGATAAAGTTGAAGTCTTTGATTATTCTAACACAGTTGTATTATAAACGGAACGAATCACAAAAAAACAACAGCACACTTATTTTATATTATTTGGAGACCAAAACAAAAACCGACGAACAAGCGAAAAGTTAACGAACAAGACATTCTTTCACGTGAAACTCTTCTGTTTGATATTCAATTGTTTCCAACACGGTGTTGTTAAATACAAATTTGATATTGCAAAATGGTTGGATAGGTAGGAACTTGGATGAAAAACATGAAGGTAAAAACCTTAAAAATAAAAAATATCATTTTAAAATCCAACAATAGGTTCAACTCTCAATAATCATGATATTATTTATTTTAATATGAATTTGAAAAACTAAAATGAGCCTTCTGGCGTCCAGAATTGGACAAACACCGCCTTCTCCAGATTTTCTGATACCTGTCAGCTCCCATCCATCCGAAGTATATAGTTCTTTCCAAATCGTCAGTATATCTCAACTCTGGGTGATCTCTGTTCTCTTTCTAAAACGATATGACCGTACAGAAATACCGCACAGAGTCCCAACTGCTCCCAACCGTCAAGAGCCAGTGAGACTATGACATCCCCAATTGGGGTATGTTGTGAGGTTGAAGATAGTAAGACGGGGAAGAACATAAGGAATATGAAGATTGATAAGTACTCGTCTATTCAGCTCTGGTCACCAAGCAAGGTTGAAGCCATTTCAAGCAACGTATCGATTCTGGATGGTGGTCTTTACCAGGGAGATTATTAGAGTATCGAAACGTATCAAAAATATACAATGTATGATTTTATGGTAATCAAATGTGTTATGACACATTTAATTACATAAAAAATCCCCTAATTGCTACTCTGAGTTACTCCGTTATGTTTATGAATGTCTATAAGTTGATCACTCCATATTATTTCTGCATAATTTGCTGGTTCTTGTCGCTTGTAAACTCACAGCCTACCTAAATATTCTAATAAAAACATTGCATTATTAGAATCGTAGTAATAAATTTCAAAGATCTGTGTTCCTAAGCAACAGAATAAGAAATTAAAACCAATAAAATGTTTTTAGTCATCATTTGTATAAGAAACACGTTTCACGCGCACAAATTGATACAATTTAACAGCCAATAAGAAATCCCATAAAAACCATTACGTCCAATTTATGAGTTACAATATATTTTATTATACCTAAAGTTAGTATGAAATGGGAGAAGTTGGAGACCTTGTTGCTGATAAATATAAAACTGGAGTTGAAATAATTCGAATAAACGAATTTGTCCCAAAGGCCCTCCACAAAAGCGACATTTTTTCAAAAATCGTTACGAAGCTTACGTTTTAATTGATAATCTTAGCAAATTGCTTAAAAATTAATAATTCATCTCTATTACACAACATGAAAAAATGTGTACTCTTCATTAGTTCGAAGTCAACTCGAAAATAACTCTTCCGTCTAGTCCCCTCACTTTAAAATCTACTCTGATTCAATTGAGAAATTGCAAACATAAATGTCTAAGATACGTTCACTACGAACTCGGTCTCCCCATAGAAACCAAAATTAAAATTACTTAATGTAAGCATTTGAATTATTAAAACTATCACTACAAGAAATATTTCCGATTTGACTTTTATTTTTAATTTTTAATAGTATTACAGACGGCCTCAAATTAGTAAGCTTAATTACCTTCCATATATCTAACAGAACTACTCAATCCTTAATTCTTTTTAGGTGTAACAATAATATCAGGACTGAGTCATTTAGATACTCCTAGATTGCATGCAGCGGGTAATCCCTTCGCAAAAATAGTAGATATATTCAAATGTACTGTCTAGTTACAAGAATAGCATACCTCTTCCAAAAATACTATTGCTAATGTATTCCACTGTAATATCTCTAGTAACTTAGTTATGCTTTTCTGTGCAATTTTTTTACTTTAAGTTATTTCTGTATCGCTATTATTGTGTATCATCTATTGCACAAGGCGTATTTAATAAAATAAATACATCAACAAAACTTTGTCGCTCGAGTGAAGGGCCGTCAAAATAAATCATTTTTTAGACCTGTATTCTCTTCTCTCAGAGATTGTCTTATATATCTCTGTAAAATATATATTTTTTGGTACAAAAAACCGATTCCCAAATTCTTTCGAGGAAGATGAGAATCTTGAAGAAAAAGTTTTTTGTTGGGTAGAAATATTTAACGCAGCATTCGAATTCAGGTTTATTTTGGGAGCCAAGGTTCGTTCCCAGACACAAATACCTAGGCGAATATTGATATATCAATACGCAAGCTAGGGTTTTCGTGGGCGAGGCGGTTCACTTATTCGCCGTGCACAGATAAACAATCCATTTTCTTTTTATTTCCTTCGGGTTCAGCCCCAAACTAATCTCAAGCAAAGGTCAGTTTTTCACGGATCAGAACGTCAAAAAGAAAAAAGCCCACGTAATACGGCAGCGAACAACACTCGATTTGTAGCCGGAAAAAACATTGAAATGCAAAAACCTTTTATTGCGTTAGCTTCGCGTCACGGAGCCGCGCCGAACAAAACAAATTGAGGTGAAGATAAAAGGCTCACGAAGGAATATGCCAAAGTTGCTACCTACATTTTTTTTAAATGAAGGGAAGAAAAGCTTTTTCTTGATTGATTGATACTTAAATAGAAATCATGTCATTGTGCTGTGCTTTTTTAAATTGAATTTTCTTTCGAGCGAAAATGTAGTTTTTGTCTGTCGGTTGGTAGTTTTGGTCTTTTATACCTAATCACCAGGAATTAAACGGATCACTTAACTTCTAAACTCAGACCTTATTTTACATTAAGGTTGTTTTCATGAATCAATGATGACCGTATCAAAAAAGGACTGAGACACGCCCCATGCTCATTATATACAGGGTCTATCGGATTGAAACCAATACAGTTTAACCAGTGATTCTTAAACACTTATTTGGAGTAATACATGTAGATGGCGTTTTGTTCTATGGTCCCATTTTTACGTTAGGGTCGGGGGCGGGATGGGCGGTAACTCGGCTGAGGGTTAGAGCTAAACATCAATAAGGTAATTTTAGCTATAGTTTTCGGTATTTAGATAGTTTTATGGTAAATTAGGCCATAAGTTTTAAGTTTTGTAAAGTGCCTTTGTCGTGATATTATACAAAAAGGGGCCATATGAATTAGTCAAGTTATATTATTATAATAAAATATATATATTTTTTTTAATAAAACAGTTTCAATAAAACTGGCTATTTGTGTATACATGAAATTTATGAATGTGCCTGTCAGAAAAAGTGCACTTATTTTAATCAATTATCCTTTTTCTATATTTTTTTAATCTATTAGTAAGGTAGTGTTCAATTTTACACCGGGAAGTAGCCTAATTAATAAATGCGTCGGGTTCGCGGTGGGTGCAATTCCTTTGCTAGCTAAGTCCATCATCATTGCACAAGCAACATCTTCCGTTTATTATGATGGCAGTAGGAATATTTCAAATATTTTCTGGTTATTCGTAACTTACTTTATAAAAAAAAAACAATTATACGTATAAATACCTTTTAAGTTATACGCGAACCGAAGGGTGAAAATAATATTTAAATAAAACGATATTTTGTTACGTTTTTATACCTCGTCTAAAACAAAAGTTTTCCAGCAAGTTCCACTACACAATACTTGATTATACAGTATTATGATTGAAAAGACAAAACAGGGACTTTTTTGTTGGCAAAGAAAACAAAACTTTTGCGAAAATATTTACTTTGATGATAAGCTTTTTCGTTCGATTATTATGGAGAGAATTCGTCGCCGGGATGAGTGATTGGAACGGTCGAGCCAATCGAGTTATCGAGTGAGCTTCATCTCGAGTGGTAAGCGATTCACCATTTTGTGCAAGTATTGCGAAATGCGCCATCTAATAGTATTAATACGCTAAGCCGTCTTCTGTACATTAGATCGCCGCCGGGCACTAATGTATGCAAAAACAATACTGGTAATTTTCGCTCATACGTAAAAAAAAATGAAATTTTATTCCGATTACGCTACTTAACGATTCACTAAATATGTCCCTTTTGACGTGTGCATCAAGACTAAACTAGTTTCAATATATTACCTGGTTTGTCGAATTATTATTTTTTTGTTATTATATGGAATAAGTGTTATGTGCTACCGTTAGAATAGTAGCATCAAATCATTAATATTTTTTATTGTAAAAAAATAATTTATATTAATAATAACACTTGGCTAATTTGTACAGCGCCATTTTTTTAAAATATCACTTCAAGAGATTACAATTAACTAATCATCACGCCATTTCACTGCAGGAGTGAAGGATGGACCGCAAAACAACTCTGTCTTGGCACATACTCCTTCCTCTATTCACATTCATACATCGTCTCAAACATGCTCTGTTATTCTGACTTTTTACATGGCCCGACTCAACTGTGCGATTCACTCGATCATTCCATGTCTTCATTGGGCGTCCCCGACTTTTTCTGCCATTCCCTTTCACGTCATATATCCTCCTTACACTCCTTTCTTTGCTCTATATGCCAAAACAATAAAAGCGTTCCTTTCTTAATGTTATTCGTTACTGTTACATTGTATCCAAATATACCTATATTTACAGCACGTTACAGAGTGGTAGATACTCATAGTATCGCCCTGGTGAAAGACCACAATTCAGAATTAAAACGTTGCTTGAAATGGGCTTAGCCGTGTCTGGTGACGAGATCTGAATAGCCAGGTACTTCCTAACCTTCCTCTTACCCGTCTCCTTCCATTCCCTACCGTCAACCTCACAACATAACTCAATTGGGGATGCCATAGTATCACTGGCTCTAGACGGTTAGGAGCAGCTTAGACTCTTGTGTGTATTCTCTACAAAAAAAATAAATAATAATAGATGAAAGTAAAACATTGCATTATATCCAGAGTAGATATTTGTTAAAAATAATAATCCTATATAATATAACAAATGTTAGTCACTAGTTATAAGTTATACTAAGTAGTTAGTTACTAGCTATAAGTCCTAATTGTAAGCCACTGGTTGAAAATATTAGTTGTTAGTTGTAAGCTTGGAGTAACAATATATGGAGAGAGAGCTAATTCTTTTTACCCAACCTATACAAACTTGGGATAAATCACTTTCTCTGGGTTTTTACGTCGTACACCATGAGAAAGAAAGAGACAACAAAATTTCCCAAATTATCACACCGCTTAAAAGTATTGTAAGAGTGTTCTTCGTTTCTTGCGTCTCCGTTGACTCCGCCCACACGTTTTGATATTCGACATAAATTAACATAACTCAACGGTTTTTTAGGTTATATGCTTTATTTTTGTTTATAACAATACTGTGAAAAAGTGGTTATACGAATAAACAAAAATATTATTTAGACATGTGCTATGAAATTCCATTCCCTAAGCACAAGAATATTCTTTATTAGGGTGGTATTTATCATTAACTAGAACATTGTACATAGTATATAAACTGAATTAATATTATAACAACTGTTAGTATTAAGTAAAAATGTATATTTCTGTACAATGGATTAAATTTAAATAAAAAAAATAAAATAAAGGATGTATAAATATCCTAGCCTTAGTCCTAGCCACGCCCAGGTCTAGCCGAGTCCGGCAAAGCTCATAAAAACTGACTACAGCAGCGCTCTCTCTTATATATTATTGATCTGAGGTTGTAAGCCATAAGTAATAAATCTTAACTGTAAGTTATTCGTTATAAGTTTAAATGATAAGTTTTAGGTTGGATAAATCAATTTTTAAAGCGCCTTTTAGTAGATTTTCCCACGAAAACGGCGCTATAAAAGTTATCCATTTATTATTATTATACTGTATTGATAAATACCTACGTGAGAGGTTAGCAAAAATAGAAAGCACAATTTAGGAACTATCTTGTAAAAGTAAAACAAAGTAAATATCTCCTCCAGTTCCATTCTGCTAAGGACCTCACTAAGTCCCTATAATTTTTGTTAAATAAATTCGCAGTCTGAATTCGGACCAAAAAGTCTCCCTAAGTTGGTGGAAGCCTTTATAGCGGCATGGGCTTACCTAGACAATATATTAAACGTTAAGTTGTGCAACTTTCCTTTGGGTTTTATAGCACCTGTTTCAATTCTTGTAGGGGTTGTTCTTCTGACTTTGTTTCCAACTTTCAGGTTTCGGACTGCCCAAAATCGCCAAGTCCCAAAAACTTGGGAACTTTGCGTAATTTTATGGTATTTTATCGATACTCAGTAGATTTTCATTGAGGATTTACGGACAACTTTCCCAATATGGCCACAGTTGAAAAACAGGTAAGAACTTACGAAATAAATTGCTAGCGTCAGCATCTTTTGAAAATTTAAGGGATTTTGATTTGAGACAAAAACTTTTGTGTTCCAATTCTGTCGAGTTGGAATAATTTTGACTTCTGAAAAAATCGATACAGAGTAATGAATCTTTTATTGTTTACAATATATATACACGAGGCCTGTTCAAAAGAAAAGGTGAATTTTGAATTTTCGCGGGCTGTGTACATTCGATTATCGATTTTTTGTTGTTATGTTGGTACACATATGTTTATCATATGTAAGCATTATCAGCCATTTTGGATTAGTGGTTTGTTTTTGATAACTGGAAAGGTTAGTCACGTTTTTGTGTGTTCTTCGATTTTTAATTTTGAAAAAAATGGATCAAAGAATATGTATTAAATTTTGCGTTACCATTGGAATAAAGTGCTCCAACGCACTTAAAATGTTGACTGTGGCATTCGGCGAGTCTACTTTGTCTCAAAAAAGTGTTTATAAGTGGTACAAGCGCTTTACAGAAAGCCGAGAAGATGTTAATGACGATGAGCGTCCTGGAGTTGTGGAAAAACAAATCTTGAATTTTATTCCTTGATCCATGTTTTTCAAAAGTAAAAAATCGAAGAACACACAAAAACGTGACTAACCTTTCCAGTTGTCAAAAACAAACCATTAATCCAAAATGTACGTACGTACGATAAACATACGTGTACCAACAAAAAAAAAATCGATAGTCGAAAGTACACAGCCCGCGAAAATTCAAAATTCACCTTTTCTTTTGAACAGGCTATTTATATACTATATATTACTACGTACAACTTGACGTATCGTCGAAATTAATTTCATAATCATCATAAAATACTAACAATTTTTTTTTCATAATAAATGTGAATTCATATTTTTTAAATTTCAAAAAATAGGTACATCATTTTATTGCAGTTAATAGAAATAAAAATCACTTTCAGAATTGGGAGAAAAAGTGTTCTCAGAGAAGCGGACTCATAAAGATTAAAATGTTTACAAAATGTTATATTTTATGATTAATAAATTGGTTTATAATATAAACGAACTAACTAACCATCACGCCATTTCACCCCAAAGGTCGGCAGAGAGGACGGACCGCCATACAACTCTGTCTCAGCACACACTCCTTGCTTCATTCACATTCATACATCATCTCATACATACTCTTGTGTTATTCTGACTCTTTACATGACCCGACTCAAGTATTTGATTCACTTAATCGTGCCATGTCTTCCTCGGACGTCCCCAACTTCTTCCATTCACTTTCGCATCATGTATTCTTTTCACACTATTTTTATTTTTTTACTCGCCCTTTATAGTCAACCCATCAAAGCTTCCCTTTTTTGATCCTATTCATTACGCTCACATCAGCCCTACATTATTTTCAGATATCTATATTTTTAACACGTGGTTTTACCGCATACACGCCTCAAAAATCTCATTTCTACAGCATTCAGTTTACTTTCATCCTACCTCTGCCAGTTTTTTATGCCTCTCTGCTATACATCAGGGTTGCTATAAGCACTCCATTGTGTACTGCAAGCTTCGCTTCTTTAGACATTTTTTTAGTTGTGCTAACAGCGCTTAGTTTTCCATTAGTGGAGTGTCTACATTATGGTGCAACTAGAACAACTTTTTAAAATAAACAACATAAAAGCTTTTTATCTTCACCTTAAGATTATACACAGAGGTATACATGAATACTTCTACGGAATAATAATCATTATTGCATGGTCAACGTCTATGCGGCCATTTAATGAGTATTTTAGTACTTCAGTTGATTTTATTTATTTACTTATTTATAAATTAACGGACCAAAGCCCAATTACAAAAGATACATATAAAACACGAAATGGAAAAAAGAGCAACAGAGAAGGAAAAGCATATACATAAGAATAAATGAAGCGATGACAAAAATAAGGCAAAATAAACATAAGAGAGAACATTCAAGCCATGGTCTAGTCAAAGTTTTGGCAGAGTCGTAAAGAATGACAAAAATCGTTTAGACTGCTACCAAAAATTTCAAGACCATGGCTTGAGTTAACAAGTGTTGACATTCTGGAAATTGGAGAATTATACCCATAATTAGTAATGTGATGATTGAGGAACAGCAATTCATTGTTTCTGAGTCTACGGCAAGGAATGCGGAACTGGATTTGTTGCAACAGAGACGGTGAGTCAATAAAACAATTAATAATTTTGTAAATAAAAATTAAATCGAAGTCTTTCCTGCGCTTTTCTAATGGAGACATTTTCAATACTATTACAAGGTTGATATCTACATAAAAAAAATATATTATGTAAAACTGCAGTTTCCGTAAAATGAGCTTTGTGGTAAAAAACGCATCACTTTCATTTTTTTTTTAACTAGGTTAATCTAATGTTAAAATAACCCTACTTACTTTAGTGTTATTATTTCCACAAAAATATGAATACCAATGTTTTGTCACATATTTCTTAACAGTAATTCATCTTAAAAAGTTATTTTAGTCTAACGAGGTTTCTAACAACTTTTAAAACTAAGAAATTACTCGATGCTTCATTTAGTACTGGAGAAAAAAATTGAAACTTCTGATAATGTAATAGAAATCACAAAAAGTATTTACCCTCTGTTAAAAACCAATTTATAAAAAAAAAACTGCCCACTTCATACTACAAGAAAACGAGCTTAGAGAAAACCAACTCGACCATTACTGTTCTATGTTTTGAAAATATATACAAGTCAAAGCATTACTGTTTTTTAGTTCCTATAACAAAACCTAAAACCATTTTTTTTTAAATGAAATGAATAATAATAATAATTTTATTTTATATTGTGTTCTCCCTCTGTATGTATATATAACAGCACTCTATTTATTAATAGTTTAGTTTAATTTTGTACCCTGTCACTCACACGGAGAATTTCCACCGAACTTTAAACGTGCTCAAAAGATAATAATAGGAAAAACTCGTGGTTGTTACAGATCCACTTACCTTTTAATTGGCCTCCCGGTAGCTCTAGCGGATCGAACGGGTTTGTCGTGTTTGAAACTCGTTTATGTCGATTTAGAGAGGACCTTCTTCTTCTTTGTTAAAGTTGGGGGTTACAAAAGGGGCCATACTGGACAGGGTTTTAGGAACTTTAACAATAATACACTCGCAAATGCTTTCTAGGTTATATTTGAAGATAGTGATTCTACGCCCGGGAAAAACTTGATTTACTTGGTGGGTTACGTACGAATTAAATACTCGTGGAGACAAACTATTAAACGAAATTGTTTGTTTATCACCAATACTGGAAGACGCGCGGAAACTGCGTGCTCGGCCTCCCTGGAGTCCAGTCCTACAGCCGCGATGGGTACCAGCCAAATAATCGAGCTAATTCGCTCTTCGATGTCTGCTGCGGGGATCGTAGCGTCTCTAGCCTTACTCCCGGCACCCGATTATCACTCGTAATTTTTGATTGAATTTACAATTCCACAATAGGAGGCAAACACTGTTTTGACTCGGTTCAACTACCTCCAGCGTTGATTCACGGCCCAATATTAACTCTGATTCACGGCCCAATATTAACTCTGATTCACGGCCCAATATTAACTCTGATTCGCGGTCCAATGTTAAATACTTCTCTTAATCGTTCCGGCCGGGCTTGTTTCCGTTCCTCGCAACTTTTTGGCTTTTCAGGGAGGCCAATAAACAAAAAATAACACCATAGTAAATAGATTTTAATCAGCGCGAAAATTCAAAATCACAGTTGACCAAATTTACCGTGCTACATAACAGCCCCGATGATGCTTAAGCTAAGTGAAACCGGTCGCTCATAAACATTAAAATAAAATCTGTGGTCTTAAACAAAGTTATTTTTTCAATTCATTAAGTATGTCAAACCACAAAGTAATTGCATTCTACGAAAAAGTATTATTTTGATCGTTTTGGGCCATAATTAACTGACTGCTTACTGTTCACAGTCGTTAAATTTAATCCGGTTAGGTAATTTTTAATGAAGGTATAAAATATAATTCAAACAGCCACATAGAAAATATTGCGCCTTACTGATATCACTCATCCCGTAGCAAAATACATGTCCATGGGGTATTCAAAATACAAATAAAAACCTTTAATATAAAAGCGTTATAATAAAATATGCAGGGGAGAAAATGTAAAGGTTATCGAATTTGTGGGTCAGGAAAACATTTGTTCCGCCAAAAAAACTTCATTTATATTCACAATACACATAGGTTGTGGTCTCTAGAGCATGTTTTCTACGTCAACAGAATATGCTGGTCCCCTTTTAGTTTTTTGTAGTATTATATTTTCGTAGAAAGCAATCGTTTTGTGGTTTGACATATTTTGACTCGAGCGATACAAGTTTGGAATTTTTTTTAGCTTTTTGTCGCTTCAGGCAACTCATTGCTCACATTGAGTTACCTGAGTTATCTTTTTTTTCAAAATCCATTCAGATACTGAAGAATTTTATTGTAAAAAAAAAACTTTTAAGTGCTCTGGTGTAAGCTTCCCAAAATGGCGCTTCAGCCTTTTTGCCTTTCCGGCGACGATATTTTCATTTTAATAAATAAATAAAAAAGTGTTTAAAGAAATGAAAGAATAACTTTGTATAAGACCACGGATATTTTTTTGTGACCGACCGGTTTCGCTTAGCCTAAGCATCATCAGGGTACAAAAATACACCGAACAAAAATACAAAGTGCGCGGTTATATACTCGTATACATACAGAGGGAGAACAAAATATAAAATAAAATAACCAAACAATGATAACACAATAGATTACCGTTTAAATAATAACAGAGGAACAGAGAGAAAGTGACAGATAATATGAATTGAAAGAGACAAAACGCCAACTGAGAAGGTGATTAAAGAATAATGATAAATTTTATGAGTTTACAGAAAATTTACCTAATATTGAACCACTGGCCAAATTTACCTGATTATCAAGAAAATGACTATTCATAGCGCCCTAGAGGTGATTTTCCACAAAAACGGCGCATTACAAATCATTCAAATATTATTATTGTTAGTATTTTTTTTATTAATTACAATATAACATTTTGAAAAACAGAAATGTTGAAAAACAAATAATATGTTATTCACAGTCCTTCTCACTAGGGAGTCCTGTTCCGAGGGGGACTGTAGGTTGCTGCGTTGGTGTCGCTGGTTCTACGGTTACTTCATAATCTTTATAATTTCCTCGTCTTCATGGTTATTGCTCCACATTTTTATGTTGCTCTTGAACATTTGCATCTCAGTGGCATCTTTAATATGTTTTGGGAGAGCATTATATAATTTGGCAGCATGAAACTTGTGGTTTTTCTGTCCAAAAGATGTGTTCAATATTGGAATGTTGATTTTATTTAAGGTTTTTGTTCTTGTAGTGTGAGCGTGTTGGTCAAATCACATCATTGTGTTTTCTAATATAAAAAAAAAATTACATATAATATACAGACACTGTTATTTCAAACATATTTTTCTAATGACACATGATAAATTGAAAAATATTTGAGTACGAAAATTACTAATACAATATACCAACAAAAATGATTTTAATAATACCAAATTAACTGGTAATTTTATAACTGTTAATTTGTAAATTTATTTTAAATAAAAAAAAATAACTCACTATTTTTAATTTAAAATAAAAAAATAGTGGAATAAAGAAAAAAAAAAGGATTATTAAAGTCATTAAAATGGAGTTCCACCACGAATTAACAGTATCAAAATTACCAACATGAATGGTTATGGCAAAGAATTTTTCGTAATTCTATTTTAAATTTAAGAATATTTTTTATTGCCGTGATTTCTGATGGAATTTTATTATATAGTTGGACGGCCCGGTACACGAAAGATTTCAGTGTGCCTGATTTTTTTTATTAATTTTTTTGTAATTTATTTTGCATTTCTCTTCCAATTTCCGTGTATCTCATAATTATAATTTATCCTTCCTTTAAATTCCTTAGACATTATACCTGTGATAATTTTATGCATAAAAATATAAACATTAACATATAAAGTTTGCTTCAACGTGATAATTTATTTTATTTCGTTTGTTTCTATTTATAATTTTGTTATATCTTATATTAATACTAATTGCCCCATTTTATATACTGTATTTCTTATTAAAATATAAAATTTATTATCTAAAGATTAATTTAATATTGTCCTGATGATGGAAGGGTACTTCCGAAACCGGTAGACAAAATATTAAATAAAAAAGTGGTTAAAAACAAAGTATATATGTTCTATTTATATATTGTTTGATTTATTATAATTTATGTTAGTTTTGATGATTCTGTATTTTGTATGTTGCTTGAAACTCATGTTTTCTTTAATTTCCCTTGTCTCAGAGTGAGTTTTTATAACTCATCGGGATTGCTATGTATGTTAGTAAGATATTAATTAAAAAAATCTTTTAACATATCTCTAACTCTTGTGTATATGTTGCGCATAAATTTTGTTTTCATTACTTTATTTTTCCGTATTTGCATTTTTTCTTCATTGCAAAGAAAAATAATGGCTTGAACAGTAATTAAAATGTGATGACATTATTGTATTATATGGTCTTATATGTTTTTTACCGAAATTTTTTGGTCAACATCAACAACATTGATAATATCAGACACCGACTAACATTTTGTCACCATAACAAAACCTCGGTAGAATTTTTCTTGCTTCATCTATTTTATGCTCGCCTGGCAAACAGCTGCATTACCTTGCTTCTCTGGGAACGGGGTCATGTTAATACGCGACGTAAATGAAACGTAAAACACGGTTTATATGAAACCCCTAATACCCAAAATAAACAAGACAAGGTTTACACGAAACCTTCCGGCGCCGAAAATAAACAAAACTATCGCCCAAAAAGAGCCTCGTTTCGTGGGAATAAAGTATACAATAACCAAAAGTAAAACAACAAATGCGTAAATAATATTATTATCTCATCAAGTTTAAATAGCTACATGGTTTTAGAACGCTTTAAACAAATAACACTTATTAACAAATGTACTTACATAAATGCTGTTTGACGTATTCTTTCTTTTATGGTAATTAGGTTTTCTAATTAACTATAAATAATTTCCTTTGTGATTACGTGCGATTGCCCGTGTGATTGCACGTGTGTAGAAATTTCAAATTAAGAATTATTATTAATAGAAAATATCAGATTGTATGTTGGATACACACGGACTCTTAGAGGATGGTTAAAAGGATCGCGAAAAATAATGCCCTTTGCGATTCCAATGATTTGGAGAGAGCCGAAGGATAAAATCAGTGATTGCTATTTTTGCTTAACTGATATATATATATATCTGGACTATCAAAGAAGAAAATTAACATGTTGATTATCTTAACATTGAGTCGGCTATGCGGCCTGTGTCTAATAGTTTTACCTGTTCCAACACAGAAGATCAGGAAAAAAAAATGTTAAGGCTAAGATGGCGTCGACTTAAAATATTTAAACGATATGTTTTCGATGGTAAATTATACTAAAATAAAAGAGTTCATCTTTGCAGGACCGCAAATAAGAGAGATTTTCAAAGATAAACAGTTTTCCATGACGTTAAAACCCATAGAACTAACTGCATGGTCAGTTTTCAAGTCAGTCGTACAAAATTTTGGAAAGAAAAAAAACGAACACTACGTCAATATTGTCACAGATCTAATTACATCTTACGAAAACATAGGGTGCAACATTTCTCTTTAAATTCATTGTTGCACTCTCATTTGATTTTTTTCCGGATGAATTGGGTAGCGCAAGTGACGAGCATGATGAGTACAGTACATTATTATGTATTGTACCAATCGGAGCTGTGGACAAATTTCAAACAAGCAACATAAAAAAAAAATGGTGATACAGTACAGCAACTCTTACCAGACGCTTTTCGGGCTGTCCTGGTGCTGCAGTGCCTCATAAATGTTTGCAGAAGCCCGAGTTCCCGGGTTCAGAGCCTTAATAAGAAGACGTGTCGCCAACTACAAAGTAAGAGTAGGCACGAGAGGAAACACTCTTGTGATGGCAACACTGGACTTCTTGCATTCATTGCATTCATGATGTCTTGAAACGAAGCTTAATTTAATTTTATTATTTTTTATATTATATATTTTTTTATCATTATTATTCAATACTATATATTATAACAATTGTTATCTTTATTTTTTCCATGTATTTTATGGAACTTATGGGATTGCATCACCCTCCCTGAGATCTGGAATAAAATAAAATAAAATAGTCAGAATGGAAAAACAGAATCAACGAAAATGGAGTCCATCAATGCTTGCAGATTACTGCTGACACTATAAAGAGATTCTACAGATGAACACCAGTGCAAGTCAACTGCCAAATGAAAAAAAAACCTCATTTAAAGATTAACCTCAGTATTAAGCTTCTAGGGAATTTGTAACGTTCCACAGTATATAAAGTATATAAAGCGCCTTTGAGGTGATATGTTACGAAAACGGCGCTATATAAATCAGTCAATTATTATTATTATATTTAAAAAGCCCATAAATAAATTAAAAAACTGTACACGCGACCCATTTTTTAAAACTATTTTACTTATAAGTAATACAGCCTTCTTCAATATATTATTTTTTTTATCGAAGGGACAAACTTTATTTTGAAATTTGTTGACCAGTGTCACTGTTATTTAGATGATGTTGTGGAAAACCGTTCTACGGTATTAAATAGATCGTAAAGCATCCTAAAATTCACAACAAATAATTAAAACACCACCTTCACGTAGTATTTTTATAATGGTCATAAGGCTTTGCATTTATGTGAGGACCGTGGAAACGTGTTTTATTCTCTTCTGTGTGATTTAAAGGTCCGTATAAGAAAGGGCACGAAATGGTTTCCGGTTCGCGAGATGTAGTAAAATAAGGTGAAAAGTCCTTGTCCGGATTCGAATAACGTAATAAAGATTTACTGAAAATGTGGACATTGTGACTCTTGAAAGCCCACACAAAGCTTATTTTATGATCTCACAAATTCTGTTCGTTCAAAACAGAAATATATTGTGTGTTATTTTGAATTTCTGTATGAGTAATGTTACCTTTGTTATCTCGGTGGTTTTTTTGGAGAGATTTCTGTCGTGTTGTTATTTCTGGGGTATTGGTCGGGGACCAGCCAATACTTAAACTAACTAACTAACCATCGCTATGATTCTCCGCAGGGGCAGGCAGAGAGGATGGACTGCCGTACAACTCTGTATTGGCACATACTCTTACTTCATTGATATTCATACCTCGTCTCATACATACTCTTCTGTTCTTCTGCCTCTTGATATAGCCGGACTCAAGTATTTATTTAATAGTGCTATGTCTTTCTCGGGCGTCCCCGATTACTTCTTCCATTCACTTTCCCGACAGTTATTTTCATCAATCGGTGGTTATTATTGCTAATCAGTCGCACTGGAGGCAAGGGGGGAGGACACATTTTATATTATCCTCGAAGAAATAATCTACAGGAGGGATAGCTTTGCGAATCAGTGTAATCAGGATTGTTGATTTTTTCCAGACTCGGGCGTGGGTAGGGTTTTCATGAACCAATGTATTTTGTTTTTTTTTACAGTAATGTTATCAACATAAATGTAGGATATAACCTCAAGAACCGTTGAGTTATTTCGCATAACCAAACATAGTGGGCAGAGTCGTCGGAGACGCGGGAGATGGAGAACATGCTTATGTACCTAAAAGTGGTGCGATATTATGTGACAATTAGTCTTGTCTCTTTCTCTATCACGCTTTACGACGTGAAAACCCGGAGAAAGTGATTTATCGTAAATTTGTAAACGTTAGGTAAGAATATTTAGCTCTCAATTTAAGGACTTTTTTAGCTTTTTGTCGCTTCAGGTTAGAACCTTTAAATTGCTCTGGTGTTCACTTCTCAAAATAGCGCTTCAGCCATTCTGGCGACGATATCTCGTTTTAGGGTCGGAAGAATCTCCTCATGTTACATATACCCCGCGTGAAACAACACGGCCTTACTGATATTTGTGATTATTGGTTTTTGAGGTTAGCCAACGTTTCGGACAACCTTGTAGTGTCCATCATCAGGGCAGATGTGTGGAGTGTAATGAAAAGGGTTTTTTATTTGTGTAAAAGTGAGACTTATTGATGCACTGATTTATTTGACAAGGTATCGGTAATAATGGTAGATTAATATAGACAGGCCTTAATTATAATCCCTCTCTCTTCATTATCGCGATGTTTGACGGATTTCTGGATTATTAGATAATCTTGACAGGTGACTCAATACTTTACTGACTAGCGAGGTGAAGTACTTTATCTTGCATATAGCAGTTTATCGATATGGCTTTCTCGAGTTTATAGCTGTGTCTATACTCCATTTGCCGTAAGAGATATAAACAGTATATGTATATATAAATATATATATATATATATATATATATATATATTTTTTTTTTTTATGGTTTTAAAGTTTATTTTGTAGAGTTCCATTTTAATTTTTAGGTTTTTTTAGACAGTTTATTTAGACATTTTAATTTTTAGACAGTTTGATAATGCCCTCAGAAGGCAAAACAGCTGTCACGCGTAAAAATAATTACATCGCAGAGCTTTTAACGAAAAACTTTTTTTTTAAAATTAAAATAATAATAATTATTGTTTAAATAAAAGTAAAAAACCTAAAAAAAATAAAATTAATTACTGTTTATATATATATAAACAGTAATTATAAAAAATTATATATATATATAAACAGTAATTATAAAAAAAATTATATACATATATATATATATATATAAAACAGTAATTATAAAAAAATAAGCTTTGGTAAAAAGCATTTACTTTATGGCTTGCTATCATCATCACGGTTTCCGTGGTCGAGTGGTTAAGACGTTCGACTACGAATTCAGAAGTCGCGGGTTTGATTGCCAACGTGCGCAAATATTTTTACCAGGGAGATACTGAGAGTATCTTCCACTCTGAAACGTACCGCAAATAAACTATATTTATATATTTTTTATTTAAATAATGTGTTTTTTCACATTTAATGAAAAAATACATAAATATAGTTTATTTGCGGTACGTTTCAGAGTGGAAGATACTCTCAGTATCTTCCTGGTGAAACACCAACGTTCGGAAAAAGAAACGTTGCTTGAAATGGCTTTAGCCGTGTTTGGAGGTCTGATCTGAATATCCAGGTACTTTCCAATATTTCTCTACCTTATATCTTCCCTCAGCTCACTTCTATTAACCCAACAACAACCCAATTGAGGATTCCATAGTCCCACTTATTTATATTGCATATTTATTTAAAATCACACAAATTATAGATATATTTCAACTATCAGGTTTCAAACCCGTGAAACTTAAAGTTTGTCTTAAATTAATTATGTAATTTGTCGATGCATGTGCATCACTAAATATACATTAAAATAAATTAACTCCACCCAAGAGGCCCTGAGGGAAATAAAATCTCCCAGGGTTTATGTCATCTTCGAGGATGCTGTGTGGCGGGTCTTTTTGAGGAGAGGAAGAAGTGAATCTGGGTCCTGAAGAAGCCCATGTCGTAAGATGGAGAAAACAAAGAGGGAGTCAAATAAATTCAAAGTCGAGCTGTTGAACACAAGAAGGACTCGTAAAAGCGATCCCTTCTCATGAATGAATTTCAACCGGTGCTAATAGGACCAATGACGAAAGTTCCTCGGAGCATTTTCCATTGAAATACGGATAGAACAGGGACAGCATTTCCCACCTGACGTCTTTGTTTCAAAGATTGATTCAATCCGTTGGTTAAGATATGAGAATCTATGAAACGAACCGCCCATTTCTACACCGAGTCAAGGGTTATTTTCAGGTATTTAGGGGCTCCAGACCAGAGGTGGCTGCCAAATTCAACAGTAGGACGCACTATGCGTATATATTATACAATTTCAAAATACACTTATAATAAACGAATTTAACTTCCATTGCAGTTTTTGGTTCAATAATTTTCCTATTTCTTATAGCTGACCTAGAAAATTATATAAATAATATTTATTTTTCACCAAGCCAACTTATCGACAGGCAATCAAATATATTTTTTTGAAAAATATTTTTGAATCGACGCGACGTTTGGTACGCACTAGGTATATCAAATAATACCCCTTTATATTCGCTCGCCTAGTTCGTACGTCCCCTTTTCATACGAATGAACGCATATTCTAAAGTCTAAATAAGAAATACTCGCTTGAAAGGGCATCACATATCAATATTTAAAATATTCCATGCAAAATGTCGTGATCTACCCTTTTGCATCAGGAATCGATTTCCCTTTCATCCCCTGGGATTATGCGATGTCACAAATGGAAAAAGGCTTATTGACATTATTCACATTCGTATTCGTACTCATCGTTAACTTGATAATACGATTTGAAATTTGATCGATTTATTGTGTTGAATACTATTTTAAACTTTATATTCTTGCATGCATTTTACTATCTTGAAAATATGATCGTACGTGTGTCTTTTTGATATTATAGTAAAATATAATATATTTTCCTCCCACAAGTAAAAAAAACCTTTTATTCATCATACACCATCAATTATATTTACAAATCCTTTTTTTATACTTTAGAAGAAAGCAATTAAAATCAATAGACATGTTCTTAATAATCAATTTAATTTTTCCACTTATCCAAAATTAAGTATCTAAAACAAAATTATTTATTCATTTTCACTATTCATTTGTTTGTTGCAGCCTAGATTGCAAAGCTTTTGGTATTATTTTATATTTAAATAGTTTTAGCCATTTTATTAACAATTTTAAATAACACAAAGAGTGGACATTTTGATTAATGCTGACTATGACAATATTGCTTTGATGACAAATAAAAAGTAATGTTTCATATCTATTGTGTAAAATATATATTTTATTTGTATATTTTATTCGCAAGATAAGTTCATATTCCTTGCTAATTTTAGTATCAGATTTTCATTTATGGACATTAGTGTATTAAAAAAATACGCATTATATTGAATTAAGAAAAACACAAAAAAATGTTAAAAATTAAAATCAAAGCTCCATTTCTAGAATATTGCTTTAGTCTCTCATATTTTACTAATGAAGAACTTGAACGGGTTGAAGCGTAACAAAAAAGAGTTTTTCTAAAGAATGGCCGAAATGCAAAAATAACATTCAGAGAAGAACTGAGTTGAATTTCATTAAAAAAATACAACTTTAGCCAAGCTTTACAACGTGTGCATATTTTCAAATTAAATCTCCAACAAATTATAACGTTAAGACTCTGTTCAAGAGTGGTAGTTACTCATAGTATCGTGCTGGTGAAAGAACATCATTCGAAATAGAAACGTTGCTTGAAATGGGTTTAGTCGTGTTTGGTGACCAGATTTGAATAGTCAGGTATTTCCCGACTTTCATCGTTCCTATCGCCTTCCCCTCTTCACTACCTTCAACCTCACAATATACCCCCATTGGGAATGCCATGGTATTACTGATTTCAAATGGTTGTGAGCGTTGGGACTCTCGTGCAGTATTCACAAGGTTTTTAAGCAATAAAGTGAAAGTGTGATTGAAAGATTATTTTTTTGACAGTTTTAGCCGAAATTGCCGTCTCAATTTTGAATCTCGATTAGAACTATGTTGGAAATGTATTCACAGAATGATAGGGTGTTATCCTCAGATGAGAAAGAGAAGCAGAGATCACCCACAGATGAGACAAGCTTAAGATTTGTAAATAACAGCTTCAAATGGGTGAAAGTCACCATGAATGAACAAGATATTTAGGTCTATGTCAGAATGATCATGAAGCCAACCTCTGTCAGCAATAAAACAAAACCTCAAGTCACAGAAAGTCACTATGATAAAAAATCGAAAAACATCCACTTCGGTAATTAATAGTTCATATACCATAGATTTATTTAAAAATATACCAGTCTGAAGGGAATATGTCATAAGTGGAAACCGGTCAGGTCTTTATAAAAAAATTGTGGAATAAAGTTGAAAAAATGGTATTATTAGATAGTGAAGAAGTTACTGCAAAAGAGTTTCATCTGTTTAGAGTCTGTGGAACTGTAGTGTCATCTCTTATGCGAAATGTTTTAAGGATAAAGAAAGTAAGGAAAGAGACACGAGTATGGAACGAGAAAAATTGCCACCTGCTTATCAGATCTAGTCACTAAACAAAGCACAAGTCATTTCAAGTAAAGTTTTGGTTCTCAATTGTATTTTATTTTCCGCAATCAACACACGTACGAATGCAAATAGAGCTAAATAAACAGTGTTGCTTATAGAACATGAAAAGACCCTTTCTAAATACTTCCTAAATACTTCTTTTGAAGAGCTCGAATTCCTGAGGGTCTCACAATCTCTCGGCGCCTACAAGTGAGTCACGTAAAAAGGTTGGCCATTGAGAAAGAAGCGAGGTGCCAAAGAACGAATACATTTATACTCATCGACAGGGCTAACCCAGTTCTCAAACGAAGTTTGTGTAAAATAACGTTCACAGAGGCGACACCATTTCACGTAATGAGCTTTCAGGATTTTTTTCCGGTTTGGAACGTGCTTTTTGAGAGCTGGCTACTTCTGAAGTACTTCCGAATAAAATTAGAAAACCTTGATTTTGTGAATCGAAGCTGCTTTTTTATCACCTTTATGAAAATCGATCACTTTAAAAATGTGAAAAGCATTGTACAAATTAGTACTGGGCGTTGACGATAACTTGTAAAAACGCCACCGCCGTCATCGTTGGCAATTGTCAACTGTTGAATATAACCGTTGAAAATAACGCCGACGTTCACGCAATGATACTGATTTTAATAATGATAATTCCCTGTTGGAAGAGTTTAAGCAGTTGGATCATTGGTTCCGTTCGCGGTATTATTTTGTAACGCAACAGCTATATTTGACATGCCACCGGTAGATTTTCTTGACTTTAGGCGCAACTTTATCAGCCATTTCGGATAGGAACACCCACAAAAACGTTTAGTAGGGAGGTATACAACCGAAAAGATAATTCCAAATTATGCATACTATCGCTCACAAAGTATACACTCTTACATCTTTTTGTTTATTGTAATAAGTAAATACTCAGTGAGCATTGAGACTGCGTTATGTTGAATAATATTCGTTTGTAAATATTGATATCCAACTGTGGGCGCTAATTTTTGACAATAGCGTTGGAAGTTGGCAGTATCTAGCTGTTATTTCAAGCGGCTAGTTATATTTTGATACAGTACTAGTACAAATCCCTTGAAAAGATTTTCAGTTTCAGCGCAAAGTGGCGTGTCCAAATTTTCATCAAAAATGATGCTTAAACAAAAGAAACTGTTTTTTTTTTCTAAGAGATACAAAAATAATATATAGGTGTGGTCCTAAAATAGAGCCTTGTAGAACTCCTGTATGTATTATCTTACTCTTATTGCCTCGGAAGCGTTAGAAAATTTCATCGAGTCTATATTATCAAATGCATTTGAATTGATTCTGAACACAGTACCAATAGATTTTTGTTGTTGCTCAACTTTTTATTTTAATAATTAGAGAAATCTCAGAGTAACCTTAGTATGATATAAAGATATGTTTAAAGTGAATGTATGGTATAAAGGATCCTTTATATGCAAGGTTATAATTCCTCCCAATTAAGATAGTTGACAGTAATTAATGCCATTTCAACCGGGTTTTCCGAAAGGACAAGTGTGTTTCCCTTTTATTAAGGTTTCACAAAACTTGTTATGTTACTTCGAAATTTTTTGAGGTTAGCAAGTAAAATGTTTCAATATTTAGATATAGATCTGATGTTTGATTGTACCCGAATAAAATTATATATTTCACTACTTTTTATATGATGTCCTTCCATCCACTGTTCTAATTTATTAGTTCTCGTGTACACAACAAATATAAATCGTATACCCAAATGTTCATATTTTTTAGGGTTCTTAATCATAATATTATTTAAATAAAAATGCAATTCGAGAAAACAGTTACAGATCGGTCGGTAGCTGAGTGGACAAACGCGTCGGATTCCCACCCGGGCGTCGTGCGTTCAATTCATCTGCTGGCTAAGCCCTCCATCATTGCACAATCAACATCTTCAGCTTATTATGATAGCAGTAGGAGTTTTTCAAATATTATCAGGTTATTCGTAATCCGGGAATTTTTGTCTTTCTTTTTAAAAAAAAAGATAGAAAAAATGTTTTGATAATATATATAGCGCCGTTTTTGTGAAGAATAACCTCAAGGGCGCTGTACAAATCCTAATTCCTAGGCGCCATCTTCTTACTACAAATATTATAATCTATGGCATATCGATATTTATTTGTTTTATGAACAGAGATAATATACAGAAGCATACTTCCCATACATATCTGGCAGGTCACTTCTGATAAGCACACATTTATTTTAGTTATTTCTAGTTTGGAGAAGACACAGTTGTGAACAGTTGGTCATGATATTGGCAGAATTATTTATGTTTTTTATTGTTAGATTTTAGGGCAGGAGAGCAAATTTCATAATGGGTTTCTGAATTTGTAGAAAACTACAGGGGTATGATTAAAAAAATATATTTCTTAAGGCGATTCTAACTAACTAAATAAATAAATTTTTGGACATATTTATTTTAAAAATAAAATCATCTTTTTAAAGCTTAAAAAAATTGTATAATTTCTACAGGTAACGCAAACATCTTTTTTCAGTATATTTTTTGTAATTAATTCATGCTATGTGGGTATTCCTTTGAAAAACTTCAGGTATTTCGTCTTGTTAGGTGACAACTTAATATTTTCCCCTCTTGGCAAAATTCTTTGAGTTTTTGATTTATTTTATTAAGAGAATTTGTAAAAGTAGGCAGGTTCTTAGAATTTTTATTCCAAGAAGAAAAATTATCTCTGAAGGGGGGCGTGAACATTAAGACTCCCTTTATTTCATGAACTGCCAAGATGCTACTATTTAATTCTGGAAAATATTACTTCTTCGCTGAAGAAAGTACCTACGCGAATCCAAAGTTTGTTGGAAATATTTCATTAAGCTCGCTTAAAAATTCGTAACTTTCTATTTGTGCAAAAAATACAACCTCAAAGTTCTAATGACAGATTCGAAATTTACCTTCCACTCGAAATATAATAAGGCGACTTGAAAATATATTTTAATCGCGTTCTGTAAGACAAATTTCAGTTTTGATGTCGCATGAAGAATGTGAAAATCGAGCTAGGTTTATTATTTATTTTTGTGCATTAAAGTTTTGACTGCCTAGGGTCAGCGGATCAATGACATCTCATCCATATGGTAATATTGTGAAACTGAATTAAAAAATAAAAACATCTCGACGGCTTTCGTGGTCGAGGGGTAAGACGCTCGACTACGAATCCAGAAGTCACGGGTTCAAACCCGGCGTACGCAAATAAATTTTATGTAAAATGGTTATGTTTAGGTCAGTGAAATGGTATTACTTTAGCAGCTTTTGTCGGCGTGCGTGGTCAAGTGGTAAAACGCTCCACCATGAATCCAGAGATTGCGGGTTCAAACCCGATATGCGCAAATAAATTGTATATTATCAATATGTGTCGTAACGCATTTAATTAATATAAAATAAAATAAAGGATACTTGCGTCACGTTCCAGAGTGGTAGATACTCTAAGTATCGCCCTAGTGAAAGACCACCATTCAGAATTGAAACTTTGCTTGAAATGGCTTTAGCCGTGTTTGATGACCAGATATTCAGGGACTTTTCCAACCTTCCTCTTCCTCTTCTCTCATCTTCTTTCCCTCCTCACTACCTTCAACCTCACAACATACCCCAATTGGTGATGCCATAGTCTCGCTGGCTCTAGACAGTTGGGACTCTTGTGCGGTATTCTCTTTAAAAAAAGAAGGAAGATTAGAAGATGATACAAATTAAAGTCAAGCCATAAAATTCAGTAAGCAGAGATTTAAGGTAATTTTTTTTTTTTTTACCTTTGCTGGGATTTGATTTTGTGGTTTCTAGACCCATGACCAAAGATCCTACCGCTCTGTAACGGAAGTGCTTTAAGTACTAACTTACCAGTCGACCTGCATGGTCGAGTGGTAAGACGCTCGACTACGAATCCAAAGGTCGCAGGTTAGAACCCAGCGTGCGCAAATAAATTTTATTTAATTAATATGTGTCATTACATATTTAATTGATATACAATAAAATATGCCACATTTGCCGTACGTTCCAGATTGGTATCGCCTTTGTGAAAGACCACCATTCAGAATTGAAACGTTGCTTGAAATGGCTTAAGCCGTGTTTCGTGACCAGATCTGAATAGCCAGGTACTTCCCAACCTTCCCCTTCCTCATCTATTTCCCCTCCCCACTACTTTCAGCCTCATAACATACCCCTATTGGGAATGCCATAGTCTCACTGGCTCTAGACGGTTGGGAACAGTTGAGACTCTTGTGTGGTATTCACGTAAAAAAAAAAGTAAAAATATTTCGTACTGCAATTTGAATATTACCATCTTATATATTTTTTAATATTTTTACTAGGCGTAATATTTAATTCCGAGTCAATGTATATCTATGTATTATTGTGGTTTTCTTTGTGACTATCGTGTTCAAAATTATTATCAAATCTGAGACATTTCAATTTTCTCTCTCGTGCGTTTGGAATAGGTACTAGGCACATAGATAAATAATGATGATTGATATTTCTTGTTATGTTTGAGATAAAGAATAATTGGAAAAGAACCATTCAGCGAGGTTGGGCTGAAAGAAACGTTCTGATATATTCTTTAAAGAAAGAATCATTTCATTTTGTTGGGATGAATACCAATTACTGGGATTTTTATTTTCAACGGAGATTTAAAAGGCATATCTCCATTCTTTATTCCATTTTAATACATAAATTACGTTTTCAAAAAAATATTAATACGCTCTCTGAGAGCGAAATATATGTATAAATAATAAACAGTATCGGAATAAAATGTCTTTGTCGTTTGTGAGTCATAACGAATATTTTTATTCTGTCACATTATAATCCTCAACAGTCTCATTTTTTGATATAAAATAAATTCCGTCATTCTAGTCAAATAGTACTTGGTCTGTTCTGTTTCTCAACAAATTTCAAAATTCTGAAGAAATAGAGTTTCCGTCTTTTTAATAGTCATGAAATTTCAATATTTTAGTGAAATAAAATTTGGTATCTCATACTAACTAAAATTGGAATTCGTATTAGAAAGTTAGAACATATGACTACGATAAAACTCTCTCTTCCGATACACAAAAAATTTCAACATTCTGATGAATTCGTTATCTGTCCCTTATTATACGTAACAGATTCCAACATTCTGGTGTACTCGTTATCTGTACCTTGTGATACACAACAAATTCCAACATTCTGGTGCAGTACAACTCTGTCCCTTTTGATACACGATAGACTCCAAAATTCTGGTGCAGTAGAACTCTATCCGTTCTGATATACAACAGATTCCAAAATTCTGGTTCACTCGATATCTGTCCCTTCTGATACACAACAAATTTCAACATTCTAATGCAATAGAACTCTATCCGTTCCGATACACAACAAATTCCAACATTCTGATGCAGCAAAACTCTCTTTGTTCTGTGCAGTAGAACTCTGTCCCTTTTGATACACAACAAATTCCAACATTCTGGTGCAGCAAAACGTTACCCCGTTTGATTCATAATTCCATCATTTTTTCAAATGATATTTGTCCACTTTGATACACAAGAAACTTCAATATTCTAGTGAAATAGGGCACATTATCTTCGATTAAACGACAAACTATAACATTCTGGCACTGTAGAACTCAAACCCCACTAAAGACGGATAAAAAAACACCCGTGTAATAATAAATATAATATAATCAAGGCTGTATGTTTTGTCTGCGACGTCATGTGAGGTTAGGTACTGTCAGGATTATGAGAAAATAAATTTAAACGAATAAAATTTGAAAGGCACTTAAAAGTTCCTTCCAAGAAGTCATTATTTATAATAAATTTGGAAATGCTTTAGCAAAGACTAAACAGTCGTTTTAGAGATACTCGATTTAGTTCCTCCAATTTTTCCCTACCAAAAATATAATAATAAACGACAAAAATATGTCAGAAGGCTTGACGCGAAGGCTGCTAGACTTTTACGGTCCAATGATATAAAATAATGACCCTTTGGGCTATTTTGATAAAGGTACACGCCGAAAAACATTTCCGGAGGCCCATCCGTCAAAATTAATTTACTTTTTCATTTAAACGCGTTCGAATTGTCTTAGACAGGCTTCCGTCGGAATTTTGATAGGATTATCAAAGATTTTATAAAGATTATTATTTTGAGACCAAATCTCATCAGCCTGTTTTCGACTGACTGATAGTCAAATGCCTAATTTGGCTGGAATTATTTTATTTTATGGCTCTTATATTGAATTGATTTTACAGTGCCTACCTACCTAAATTCGTTTTTTAGAAAAAAAAGTACTTTTCAAAACTTGATGGATAAAAAAAAAAAAGATTTTTATAATCGAGTTTATTTTTTTTTCAGCTTGTGTTAGTGGGTATGAGGTTAAGTGCGTGTTATCAAGGAAATATGAGATTGATAAAAATAACGGTTTCTAAAAAGGTTTCGGTGGCTCATTTGGCAGAGACGTTAATTTCGGATAGAGAAGAACAAGCCTCGGTCACGATCTTTGTTTTATTTTTTTGTGGTTCTTCTTCGGTTTCATATTTTGATGAAAATTTTTTTTTTTTTTAATAAATAATATTTAAATAAAAACGCTTCAAATTTAATTCTAATTTCAAAAGTAATAACATATTTTATAACTTGATGAGAATATTTACGCCACTTACACAAAAAAATCCATACTGTTTTTCATCAGTTTTCTTTCCCAATATTAAATGTATAAAACACTATGTTTACAATGTATTAAAAATAAAACATTGACTTAAATACCCGAAGGGTTTATTTTTCAAACGTTTCAAATTTATAAGGAAATGTACCTCCATTTTCGTTATAGGGGATCTTAGATGGTGATGAAATATTTTTTTTTTTTTTAAATGGGTAAATTTGTTTCAAAATTTTTCATTTCGTTAAGAGAATCTTCGTAAAACTAATCTGTTTTTTGTTGAAATTGTCCTAAAAAGGTTCAATATTTTATTTAACACTATGAAGCCATACGATTTAATACATTGTGAAAACTTTGAATATCATATCGTTAAAAAATCACTTATTACGTTTAGTCAGAACTATCATAAAAATAAAAATAAATATTAAGAGTTATGATTTGCATTTTCCTAATTGTTTGATTATTTTATTGACTCACCTTCTTCATTGCAATTCATCCAGTTCAACATTCCTTGCCGTAGAATTAAAAACAATGACTTGCTGTTCCTCAATCATCACTCTAATAATTATGGGTGTCGTTCCCCACTGTCCAGAATGTCGAGACTTGTTAACTCAAGCCATGATCTTGAAATTTTTGGTACCCGTCTAAATGATTTTTGTCATTCTTTACGACTCTACCAAAATCTTGCTCAGGCTTGACTTGAATGTTCTTTCAAATGTATTTTTTGTCATTGCTACATTATGTATGTGCTGTTCTTTCTGTGTTGCTCTTTTTTCCCATTTTGTGTTATTTATTTTTTTTAAAATTGGACAATGGTCCGTTAGTAGATAAATAAATAATGTCATAATTTTCTTCAAAAATAATTCTGTCTATCTGAAGTATTTATTCTGTTATTAAATTTCAATAAAAATACACATAATACGAAAGATATAATTCATTGATAAAATTTTACAATATTAAAACATTAAGAAAATCGTTTTGTGTCTGGTGAGTTCTGGTGTCAGGACATTTCTTACAAAATTCTAGAAGAATGCAATTGTTTTCATTTCAGATTGCTTTTTTCCCAATTTGGTGATGGAAATTTTTAATATTAATTAAGACAGACGCCATATCGTTAGTTCCCTATTTTTCGATTGTCCAAAAATTTCAAATACAAAGTGTTATAGGGAAAAAACAAGACAGTACCTAACAACTAGTAAGTTAATAAAATTCAGATGTCAGGTTTTATGAAAAAGAAAGTCAAAGTGTAGAATGAGGAGCATTGTATACATATAAATAATAATGTCCTTAAAAAGTACTACTCTTTTTCCGAAATTAATCCTGTAACGAAGCTTTGATAGCTCCCTGACATCCTCCAGGGAATTTTCTATAAAAAAATCCCCGGAAGTTGAGAAGACTGGAAGAGAAGGCTGTAGATCAAACATCCTTCCAATTCCAAAGCAAATAAACAAGCTTATTTCTCAAGGATTGAAATCACATAATGTGTTTTTTGTTATTCAACGATCCTTAGTACCCAACAGCCATGACGTTAACTGCCTCTGAAATGTGTATTTTCTTGTTAAAAAAGATTTTTGTAAGTGCACAGCGGGTTCTTCTTCGGAGAACTACGACTTTTTATTACCTTAAAGTAGATTCGTATTTGTTTTGTAAAACGGACCAAAAATAAACTTTTATATTCGAAAATTTAAATGAGTCAAAAAAGTTTTCCATTATTGTTCGTGCACTCATATAAACACCAATGCCCCTGTGCCCCGAACACTTGAACATCTCGCTGTAATTCCCAGTTCCACGGATGCAAATATTTATGGAATTCATATTTGAGTGGAATTCTACGTCGCAGTATTCTTTTCGGAACTCGCGACCGTTGTTGACGAAGCGAGGTTTTTTGGTATTTACTCGAAATTTAGACGAGGAGATTTTTTCACGTTTGGGATGGGCTTGGGAGGGGAGGGTGGGACGCGTTTACTGTGTGCCTTGTCTTATAAACTGAGTACCGCCTAAACCACCCTCATGCTGGAGGAGTTTTTTTCTGAAATTTATGCGTGAACGGCTTTTTGAAAGTGTGAATTATGTTAACTTTACTTTCACGATCTCATTCATAAAAACGAGGATTTTGAATTTCGTAGCTCATAGCAGTGTTATATGTTGAAATGGTGCCTACTTGATTTGTAGAAGCTACCTAAAAATGTTGAAGGCTATATGCTCATAAAAAAACATCACCCCATTAAATACTCGTCAATTTTTTTTTTCTAAATGATTTTTATTCTGAATAAACCTGTGAATCTTAGCAATATTTCATAATCATCTCCCATTGACAATCATCTGCTTTTTGAAGGTGTTTTACAAACTGTTTTCATAACTTTGATTTCATCTATTTTGATGCCACTTATTTTATGGTGAAAATGAGCCTTTTTGGTTCTTCGTGAGTTTTACTGATTGCTGAAATTTGTAGAATTCCATGATCCTAGCTTTAGAAGTTGAAATCAATACCAAGTGATAGGTAAAATAGTACAAAATTCAATAGAAATAGGTAGCGGTGTACCTAACTTCCTCAAAAATTTAATTCGCAACTTGTTGAATTGATAAAATATACTTACTAATGTAGGTATAGTAAAAATACACAGTTTTAACTACATACAATTTCTTTGGTGAGTACGTACGACCGTACGAATGAAAGCTTTTCAAGTTAGGAACTGATGTTAACTGAAATTATCGAATTCTAGAAATAATTTGTTCAAATACCCACCTACCTAATAAAGTAACTTACCTGTAATGTATTTTAGCAGACATTATTCTATCTTTGAAATGGGTAGATTTCCACAAATAATATGTTTTCTTGGCAAGTCAAGTTATAATACTTCTCGTAATTTTTCACGGGTAACAACTAAAGACATAAAATACAAGACACGTCATATTCATACAAATCGAACGATAAATGTGGCACGCTCTGATTTCAGTTTCAAAGCTCATAACGCTTATGAAGAGGATAGCCATACCAAACAGAATATATGTGTACGAATGAGATAGCTGTATGAACGTCCCGCACTATTGTTGGCGTAAAAACTTTGTAAATAATTGTATTTAATGAAATAATAAGTGATTTGTGTGTACTCACCCATGAAAAAAAACTCCATGAGATATGTTTTTTGCTCCCAAATGATTTTTACACCTCTCAAGGCATTTTTTCTCAGAAAGGAGCCTACAGCGACGCGTTTGTGGCAGCTGGTGATAGCTTGTCTGTCGGATGAATGTTTGTGTGATACTAAACGCAGTAAATCTCAGGTATGTCTCGCGGACTCGGTTTAGTGCATTCACGCGCGTTGTCTCAGCAACGTATCTATATTATTTAATTCGTCTAAGGTAACAACTAGTAATTTTCCCGTAACATCCCCGGGTTACGAATAACTTGACAATATTTGAAACACTCCTACTGCCATCGTAATAAGTGGAATATGTTGCTTGTGCAATGATGGAGAACTTAGCTAGTAGGGGAGTTAAACCCATGACGCCTGGGTGGGAATCCGACGCGTTTGTCCACTCAGCTACTAATCGGTCGAATATAATGGTTATGTCGTGGCATGAAAATGATAACCCTTCATTTAAGATTTTTTTGATTTGTTTAATGTTTATTTATTTGCCCTTAAGGGTCAGCACCCAAACATACACACTTTTTGGCTTTCTAATACAAGTAATACTACAAATTTTTTATTTTTTAAATTCTATACAAGGTAGTTAGGGAAATGTTTTACGGTTTCTAGTGAATACATTTTTTTTACTTTTATATTTTATGTTCTACATGAAATTCATACTGAAACTTTAGGTAAAACGTTCGAAAACGGCTGCGCTAGTTTTTTTGAATTTAAAAGATCACAGCTTAAACTTTTTATTCACTGGAAACTTTAGACATTTTCCTACCTGACTATGTAGACTTTACAAATAAGTCATGTGCAGTATTGCTTGTATTAAAATGCTACAAAGTGACGTTTAGCGCCATTTTGAGTGTCGTGCATCAGTGATATTGTAATTATTATTTCTTGTTTCCGTGGGTGTTATCTAACTGGAGAATCAGAATTTTTCCCTTTTTACTGAGGGTTCTGTTTCTATACACTGAATATTAGTGTCGGTGAACCGGTTCCAAAAAGAACTGAACAACAACCGGTTCCTTGCCAAATAAAATTCAAATACCTTTTTGGCGAGTTCGACTTCAATTGAAGTATTCAATTTAAAGAACTAGCAGTTCGTGAAGCATTCACAAAACATTGAAGGTTTTCCCAACTCTACAAATTATCCAAATATTGTTAATGATACTGTCTTCTGAAAACCTTGTACTTATTGTCAAAAAAATTTTTGATCTTGTTATATTCACGCTGTTAGAATTTTTAGAATTTTTAACATTTAACACTTGAATATTGATGTTTTCAAATAACAAAAAGTCTAAAATATTATGAATTATCTTTTTTTAACAATTTTTTTCATATTTATACACACTTTGCATCTGGATTTTTACACCCTTAAATAACTAGTAAATTGTTTTTTTCAGGTTTATTTTTTTTAACTATATGCGCCCTTATGGGCCCTTTACATAACTGTGCAATAAATATTGTCAAATAAAAGTGACAAAGAAATAACATGGAGTAAATTATCACCACACAAAAACACAAATAAGTTTCTATAAAAATTACAATTAAATAAATTAAATTCAGTATTTTTGGAAGATGTATGCTATTATAGCCTTCTTGTAACTAAATTTAGTGCACTACTATTTTTGCAAAGAATTTACTGATTGCATGCAATCTAGGTACAAGCGAGTATCTAAATGACTCAGTCCTGATATTATTATTACACTTAAAAATAATTTTGGATCGAGTAGTTCGGTTAGGTACATGAATGGTAATTAAGCTAAGTGATTGTAATTTACAGTTTTTATAGGTAGACCGAGTTCGGAGTTAATGTACCTTAAGAATCTATGTTGCAGTATGTCGATACACTCATTCACTATTACACCCATACCTGATCAATTTTCAACTATAAAATCTTCCATATTTAATATGACTGAAGTTAAAATACTCCGACCTTAAGAATCTAAACTTTTTTACAAATCTAAGTAGGTAGTGTTTTAGTTAACTTAATTTTAATGTTGAAGTTGTTGTTAAGTTTTAAATATGCAATCTGTTGATGTACACATGCACTGTAATACTAATATCTGAACATTTTTACATTATTTATGAAAACAATCATGATTTTGGAAAGTTTTAATTTGTATTAATATCGGTTATGTTATTTTCTTGTTTTTTATATTAGGTTAGGTAATTTAGTGTGAAGCGCACTTGAAGTGAACTATCACAAAACTACGCTATATAATTTTACTGTTGTTGTTATTAATAAGTATTATACTTGCATCTAGTCGAGTTAAACGCAATTCAACAATAAATAAATTATAAACTTATTTGAAATATTTTTCATTAGACAATACTATTAAAAAGGACAGATGATTTTTGTTGTGGAAATGGAATTGTTAAAAACACTATAATACACTAATATCTTAGCCAGTATACCTATAAATTAATGGATTTCTATCCACTAACTCAAAGTATGTGTATTATTATTCATAAGCATGTTAAATAAACAAATAAATATTATTAATTAATTTTGTTGTCAGATACCTTCATCGCTTTATTCAAATAGTTACCATAAATAAACAATTGTTTTATTTTGTATGAGTAATAAGCAATGTTTGTGTATTGGGAAATATATGGGCCATGCTGGGAAATAAATTAAATTTGATTGTAAATTTATGATTTCGAATAAATTTGGTTGAATTTATTCATGTAAATCTTCTTTGCTTTGATATTCATTTTTTTTTAAATTTATTACATGACGATTTTTTTTATTCAAGGCATTGTTTTCCACGATTCAAATAAAAAGCTACACACTGAAATAAAGACGTACAAACTTTTCTGTGCATTTGTGAGCGTAGCTTTTGTAGATGTTGTGAACATAAAAAAAACCGTTTGCTATTCATTTGCATGGTTATGAATTTTATTTACTAGTAGCTATGTTCTCTTGCCCGAGTGTAAAAGTAGTTTTTTTATTTATTTTTTACAACAAATAACGGACAAAAATAATGTGGCGCCTCGTTACGTTCATTGTTAGTAGATAAATATTTCACTGCCCCATGTGGGAATAACGTTGTGAGCTGAAAATTAACGTATTCGTGTCGAAATTCCGGAGAGTTAAAATAAAGCTAATTTCATTTAATCGACATTAACCCTTGGATAGTTTTTTTGCTTCAGATATAAGATTTTCCGCTTGAAAGATAAGATTTTTTTTGCGATATAAGTATTTAATTTTTGCGTCTTATTCTGAAAATTTTGTAAAGCTAAATACTAGTTCAGGTTCAATTAGTAATACTATGCTTCAACGTATTGGTATAAAATATGAGTTTCTGTACTAAAAGATCGGTCAAATTAAGTTTTGTTGCTAAAAGTCAAAGTTCGGAACCAGAATATTAAGTAGTGCCGGCTCGTGACCTTAGTGGTAAGATTAAAAAAAAGTCATCATTGATGTTGTTGTAGCCGAAAACATTTTTTATTTTTTTTCGAAATTTCAACTTTTTGTATGAAGATTTTTCAGAAATCCGTGCAGTGCACCACCAAAACTGAAAAATCCTGAAAATCTTCAGACGAAAAATAAAAACTTGAAAAAAAAAATATAAAATCATTTTCGGCTACACTAACAATGTCGTATCTTTCAATCTCAATCACTCCAACACATTAAAAACTCACGAACCGCCACTGATACTAAGTACCCGAAATGCTTGGAAGTAGTTTATTTCCGTAGTTTCACTATGAAAAACTTTAATTAAATTTGATAAAAACTAGGTTTCTACATAAAGTACTCTTTATACGTAAGTCATATAAAATATAACCATTTTTTCGACTAACCCGTGAAATGTAGTCCATAGAAAGACTTTGTAACTCCTGACGTTTTAAACAAATCTCACTGTCCATCTTCAGAGGCCTTATATCTTACTTGATAATACAGGCCCCACCCAATCTCCCCTCCTCCTTCCCACCGCAATCAACGCACGTGCTTACATTTTGACGTAATTAATGATTTTCACTTAGGTCTTGACTTTTGGATTGAATGGACACGCGTAAGCGGTCAATTAAAGACAAAACTCAAGACATAAGACCTCTGAAAATAGACATTATTTGTCCGAAACGTCAGGAGTTGAAAATCTCTTCTAAGGACTACATCACACGAGTTAACCGAGAAAAATAGTTCACATCTTACACTTGTGAAAAATTTGGTCACAGCACATATAAATACACATACATAATATTTTCTGCAAATGAATAAGTTGACTGTCGATAAATACCTTAAAAAATAATAAAATGAAACTGGAATATTTGTAAAGGCTAGGTACAAACACTACAAAACTTTATAAATTTATTGTTTGTCGTTCGGAAAATACAGTAATTATTTTAATTGCTATTTTATCATAAAGCGTTCGAGACCCGATTATCTAATTTTGATTCAAACACTGAAATAAACGTTTTTTCAATGGAGTCTTTCACATGTTTTTAACCCTTTACCGCATACTGTTCCAAATTTGGAACATAAAATCATAAAAGACTATGTGGGCCATATATGTATATTATTTTCAGCTAATTGCTTACTGTGAGCTCTGCATTATCATATAACGAACAGTGCTACCAGTTACGAGCTTTTTAGTAACTACAGTCGCGTCAGAAAGTTGTCATTTCGACCATTTCGTGAACGAGCGTGGTTGTGATTGTTCAGTGTGTGAATTATTTTGTAATATCTTAGAATTAATAATAAATATTAAGATTCTTTTTTTCTACTTCTTGGTGTGGTCGGTATACCTTTAATGCACAGTGTGACAAATTTGGGAATATTGGATTTATTCGCCATATTGCATATCAAATACTTGAATAAGGTCATGTGAAGAGTCAAAATAACAGAAGAGTATGTATGAGACGATGTATGAATGTGAATGAAGCAAGGAGTGTGTGCCAAGACAGAGTTATATGGCGGTCAGCCAAATATGAAACAAAACATTTATAATAAATATTTTTGCAATTCTCAAAAAAAAAAAATTATTATTTTTTAAATGATTCTAAATACATTTCTAAATAAATATATTTTTTCTGGAAGGTTTACAAAATCCATGCGGTAAAGGGTTAAACAAAATCAATAATGAAAGCACCGGTAAGGGTTCATAATAATGAAATCATGAAGAGGTATAAAATATCGATATCGATGACATAGTTTAAAACTTTAATATCGTCGCTGGAAAGGCAAAATGGCTGAAGCGACTAACTGATATAATATGCAGTTTTTGTTTCTGTATCGAATGCTCGGACTCTCGTCTGATTCTGAAAACTTTTGTGGCCCTTCAGCCACCTAACATATATTTATCATTTGGGAGAAGGCTTGACTCAAGCGACGCAAGTTTAGGACTTTTTATCCCGTTCTCGCTTCAGATAACTCGCATTGAGTTATCTGAGTTGATTCTTTACTAAAAAATCTGACCATTTACTGAAGGCTTACGAAAATTATTGAAAATCAACAAAAAAAACTTTAAAGTGCTCTGATATAAACTTCCCAAAATGACGCTTCAGCCCTTTTGTTAGTCACTAGTGTTTTTATTTTATTTATTAAAATGGAATATTTAGGAGATCACCTGAATATTTTCATTTTGTTCTTGTTAAAATATTAATTCGATAACGTAATGGAGACATCTACATCCTGGTATCAAACTTCACATAACAAATGCCTTATCACGAAACTATCATAGAAAAATAGATTGTTATTTATTTTATCTCACCCTTCAATAAAACCATCAATTAATAATGTCGTATTTATGATATGTCATACAAACAAAAGTGGCAGCGTCTATTTACGAGAAATATAAACGGATAACAAAAATGATAGTTTTTTGTGAATTAGGCAAACATATCTATCTATCAGCATTACATTTATCTACAGCCTTACTTCGCCACCGACTAGCCAGCTTCTGGGGTGGACACGGAATTCAAACAACATCATTGTCGCGGCTGCATCTGAATGGCTCAGCTCTCTTTTCAACGAGAGATGGAGGCAGATGATGCGAAGACCACCCTGAAGCACGCTCGATTAAAACGATATTCACTATTTTATTTATTTTTTCTCACGAATTTATGTTTTTTTTTTTTAAATATATATTTTTACTGTTATTATTGTGTGTATCACAACTTGTATTTTATCATTATTGTAACTATTTATTATTATCAATTATGGAAGGTATTACATTGCACTACTCCTGCATACTTTCTGGAATAAAATGATATTATTATTACTCTATTTGGTAGCAGTGCTCCTGATAGTAAATAGTTTTGAACCCACGTCCTGGCTTTGTCACGTCCTTTTCAATTGAGAAATCGATAAACAACCTTTGGTTTTGTTTTTAAACATCGCACTATATCCCCGCAGGGGTAGATTTATAAGGCGCTCGACAACTCAGTTTGCCTTGGCACACACAAATGTACTAAACATCATTGAATATAATTCACCCAATTTTCAGTCAAACAATATTTTTTTTCAATACTCGTAGATAATATCGCACAAGAGTCCCAACTGCTCCCACATATCTAAAGCCAGTGAGATTATGGCATCCCCAAACGGTGTATGTTGTAAGCCTGGAGGTAGTGGAAAAAGGAAAGAGATGAGGAAGATGAAGGTTGATCGGGTTCAAGCAACGTTTCAATTCAATTGTGAATAGTGGTATTTCATCAGGGCGATACTTAGAGTATCTACCACTTTGGAGTGTGCCGCAAATATACTATACATTTTTTTATAGCAATCAATATGTATATGACACATATTGATTAAATAAAAGTTATTTGCGCACTCCGGGTTTGAACCCGCGACCTTTGGATTCGTAGTCTAGCGTCTTACCACTCGACCATGGAAGCCGTCATATTTGGTGTTTCTTGTGCTGTTATTTTTTTTGGTTGTGTTCTTTTTAATTGTGGAATGTATTGCATTGCACTATACCTGCATACCTTCTGGAATAAAATTAGTGTTATTTTATATTTTTATTCAATAACCCACTGCAAGTAGTTTTTCAGTAGCAAGTAGCTAGTCAGCAGCAAATATAATTAACTTTTATTGATTATATGTGTAATAACACATTTAATTCATATAACGGTACAACGTACGGTATATTTGCGGCACGTTCCAAAGTGGAAGATACTAGTATCGCCCTGGTGAAAGACCACCATTCAAAATTTAAAAAAAGTTTCTTGAAGTGGCTTTAGCCGTGTTTGATGACTATATCTGAATAGCCAGGTACTTTCAATCTAGATCTTCCTCTTCTTCTTCCTCTCCTCACTAATTTCAGTCTCACAAAATACCCCGAGTGGGGATGCCATAGTCTCACTGATTCTAGACAGTTTGGAGCAGTTGGGACTCTCGTGTGGTATCCACTATAAAAAAGTAGCTTGTTAACGGTGGTATTTGATTTTATCACTTTCACAAACATCAGATTTTCAGACCTATTTCTACTACACTCAACTTTTGTCGTTTCTCTGTTGGTTTCAAGCACCATTGCCTTAATTTTATCAGTCTTGGAATCAAAACTTGATTGTGAACTGCTAGCTGTTAAAAACAGTAATGAAATCCGACCTTTAGCATGTTTCAAATTTATCGTTTGGTAAAAATATTAATAATATTCTCGCATTGACATTCAACGTAAACCTTAGCATTCTCGTGTCACTCTATCATTTGAGCAGAATGTCACACGGCTCACGTCCCGTATGTACGGGCCGTTAAGTCCTGCATAATTTTACTACGCACTTCATCCCTTACGCATACAATTACGCCTCACAGCTACCCCGGCAGTTTCCGCCCCGGTGCCCGCAATAAAGGAAAAATAGGGGATGGTGAGGGAGGCACCCCTAAAAATACAACAAAAGAAAGACACTCAATTAAAAATAACGAAACATTTAACAGAATACTTAAGTTAAACGATGTTTTTACAGGAAGTAGCTTACTCCTTTTTGTGTTACGAAAAGCATTAGAATAATGAAAAAAAAACTCGCGGAAAGCTGTTTGCGAATGAGATTGTTGAAGGAGGTGTAAAAATAGCGAAAAAGCTTAACATGTTGAGAGGATTGTAATTTAAATAATGTATGCACTCTGTGCATTAAAGTAACACAGTGAGCTTGGAGGATATCAGTGGAGTATAGTCAGAAATTTCATTAATATTTCGTAAAGCGAGTTTTAAATAAATAAAAATCTTCGTAAAAATTATAAATCTAATGCTAAGGGTACTTTATGTTTGTAATGTATGTGTGTGATGTGATTTTTGGGAAATTTAAATATAATGTGTAGTTACAGTAAAATTAACAGTAATGGTAACAGTTATAGTAATAGTAATAATAACAGTAATAGTCACAGCAAAATCAACAGCAATAGTAAAAGTCACAGTAAAAGTAACAGTAATAGTAACAGACACAGTAAAAGTAACAGTAATGGTAACTGTTGGGTCCTAGAATTGACATTTTGTGGATTCCAATGTGATGTTCAATCCTACCCCGTTTTCACTTATTTCCTATGCGTCATTTTGCGAACCTGTCTTGCCCTATTGGCATGGCTGTATAAAATATACATTAATCAGCCTGTCACTTGACCCCCACTCTCGGATCGTGTCATTCGAACGGTCGAGACCGGTCCACTCCACTTCTTCATAATTAGTGCCCGGAGAAGGAGGTTGCTCCTTCAAGACCACGCCCGGCCCTGGAAGTCATTTCACACTATCACCGGAACAGAGAGGTTGGCCGCCAATTAGCAGATACACAATTCAAGGTGAGCAAGATGACGTAATTCCTTACTACTGTTTTCCTCAGATAAATCAAGTCATTTACCAAGTAAAATCTCGCCATTACAGTCCACTAAATTCAGTCCAATTCCATTCAGAAAACGATTCGCGGTTTCTGGATCGAACATTTGGTCCTACTCGAACCGGATTACTACCGGATTACTACCGGATTACTACCGGATTACTATCGTATTATCGTTTGTTGTTATCTACTTGGTGAATCGATTTGATTATCTGTTTTCCGAACCTATTTTCCATCGATTTCATGTTGAACCTACAAAGTGTTGATTATTATTCCGTGAATTAGTTTTTATTGTCACATAAAAACGGGATTCACACACTCGATTTCGTATTTTGAATTCCAAGATTCGTTGTTTGTTTTCGCTAAATAATTGTTGATTATTATTCCATGAATTAGTTTTTATTGTCACATAAAACGTAAGCCACACGCGCTCGATTGTCGTATTGTTGTTGCTAAATAATTTGTTGATTATTATTCCGTGAATTGGTTTTTATTGTCACGTCGATAAAATCCACGTTTACAATGGCGGCGATCGCAGCATTAAGAAATCGACAGGCTAATACACAGCCTTGATTGAAATTTATAACTGTTCATTAAAAGCATTAATTTCGGCTGATATTATAGATAAGAATTATCTACAGGTTAAGTTCAGGTACATCGAGTATGTTAAGCACGATTTCGTAGAGTCGTACGTGATCCTCGAAACGGCTCAGAATAAAGATTGTGGCTTGGAGGAATTACAGAATCGTCATACATGTTTTATGAAAATGTACTATGATATCCAAGTTAATTATAATTCGGTGTTCGATAATCGGATAAAGTCAGACGACAATAATTTCGACCTACCGACCGTTGAGAGAGGTATGTGTCGCCGCCTCAGGTTATTAACACAATTCTATCAACTAGTATCACGCCGCAGGTGGAATTAATTAAAAACACCGAGGTGTTAATTGGCTCAAGTAACTCGTCCGTTCTTTTTTATCTACGGCCGTCGTACAGGCAAAAGATAAAGATGGACGTCATCAAGGATAATCCGCGTCTCATTGAATTCTTCAAGTCAAGCTAACTTCATAACTCATGACTGCTCAATTCGTTTGGGCCTCGACTGTTCTAATCGAAATATTCCTATTCGAGGAATTAGACAGGGTCGGCCACCGCAGAGAGAGAGAACGCGTCAATGTTCGGATCCGTTCCCTCTGCTCCAGTGAGCAGGTTAATGGGAATTCGTTTTGTTGTCAAGTATTTGTGCAGATGTCCCTAGTTCTCCCATTCGTCAGGAGACTGGAAACATATCAAAAAACTTGAATTTAGCTGACCCAAATTTTGAAACTCAGGATTATAGAAATATTTCGGGACGGCACGTTGTTTCGCTCCCTTTCAAGGAAGGAAGAGTCATCGGAAATTGAGGACTCATATCATTCGGCAGTATCTCGACTGCATCACCTTGAACGTCGATGTTCAAAAGGGAATCCACATTTTAAATCGGCATATATTAAAATTCATGACAGAATATGAATTTTTTAGGTCACACGATACATGTGACAAGCTCATTAACTTCGTTTGGAAGATATTTTATTCATCATTGTGTGATTAAAGACACTGGTTCTACTAAGAACCTTCGAGAGTAGTTTTTGACGCAAGTTCGAAAACTACATCTGACCAGTCATTGAATGACATACTTTTTGACAGGACCTAAACTTCAACAAGATATTGTGAAGTTAATTTCGAGGTTCAGATCACATAAAATAGTTTTTACAGCAGATATCTGCAAAATGTATAGACAAATCTTAGTTCGTCCGGAGGATAGACCGTATCAACACATTTTGTGGCATGAATCATATGATCACGAGATCAAAGAATTTGAATTACAAACTGCCAACTTACGAAACTGCTTCTGCACCTTTTCTCGCTGTAAGAACGTTACATATTTTAACCGGAGCTTCCACGCTCGAAGCGGCGCGTAAATTACAACAAAGATTTAGTGGAGTTGTTTCATCTTGACGTTTTTGAATTGAGTAAATGGTCTAGTAACTGTTCAGAATTACTGTCTGATATTCCAGCTTCACATCGCGAAGTACCTAGATTTCGATTTGAATCATGATAGCATTAAGATTTTAGGTATTGTTTGGGAGCCCAAAATTGACTCGCTCTCGTACCGGGTGAAGACTTCCCAAATAACTTTATTCGGAAAAGTTAATATTATCAATATTTGTTACGATTTTTCGATTTGCTTGAATGGATTTCTCCCGTTACGTTTTCGGCCAAAGTGTTTATTACAATGGTTGTGGAAGCCTGGATTGAAGTGGGACATTCAATCCGTGCCGTAAACACATCGGCTATACATACAGACATTCCGCGCTATATCGTAGCGAGTTTTGATAACAATTACCATTTAGTAGGTTTGCCGACGCGTTGAAAGGGGTAATGTCTATGCTGTGTTGTACTTTCGGTCCAAGCACTCGGAGCATAAAGTTAATATTCGCCTTTTGATTGCCAAGCTAAAGGCGGGTCGCGTAAAAACCCTTTCTATTCCGCGGTTAGGAATTATGCGGCGTTTTTATTGTTCGCTCGACTTTTAGATTACGTCTTGAAATCTGTTAATGACATTGTAAATATTGATAAATTGTTCGCCGTTACGAATTCTACCATCGTTTTTGTCATGGATTCATACGCCAACCATGACGTCATGGGATGAAGCCGTCTTAAAATAGATTTTCGTCATTAACAAAAAATACAACAAGTTACAACTTGGATTGTCAGATTTATTGTTAACATTCAACATAAGGTAGAAGATCGCAATTTCGGGTTGTTGTGTCGAATAATTATATTCATCGCTAAATATATGGATAGATAAAGTGCAACAAGTGCATTTTTCATAATAATTTTAAACTGAATTCATCATAATTCTTTTTACGAAATTCATCATAATGCTTATCACGTTCGCAAATTAATACTTTCTTTGTAAAATTCGGTTGATTTACTTAAAGTTGGTGGGAGATTGCATCATGTCCCTATCACTTCTAATAGTCAACATTCCATATTTCTATGTGATAAAAGTAATTCGACTAATTTAATTATTGATTCGTATCGTTCGTCTTATTTGCACGCGGGACCTGGGACGTTATTATTAAGTTGACATGTAACAATTTGGTTTTGTTCCGCTCGCAACGTCATTTTGTTTTACGCTTTAGCAAATGCATAATTTGGTTTAAGGCTCGTCCTTTTAATTTACAACTTGTCATGGGCGATTCGCCACAATCTCAATTTCGTGAAGATTGTCCTTTTTCAATATTGATGTTATTTTAGGTGTCCCCTTTCTTCAATAAAAGACAGAAAGCGTAGAGGAACAAAAGTGTTAACCACTTACTTGTGTTTATTTATTTGTTTAGGTACCAAAAGCAGTACATTTAGAAATAGTATTTGACTTAACGTCCGCAGCATGTTAAGCGTGTTAGATCGCGTTCCTAGCTGAACGGGGATTATGTTCTAGTCTCACTAAAGTGACAATGGCACAAATTTCGTCGATGCTAACAAACATCGAACGGCTCACGGACATATATCATCTGCCGTTATTATTACGCGTCAAATCACGTGGTGTTCTCACCTCCCTTCCGTATCTCATTTTGGAGACATATAGTTGGGGCGTATCGAGGAATGTCATTTTGATCATGATCAAGTCGTGCGTGTAGTAATAGTTAAAAATGCACACGGAACATTTCGTCGGCCAGTTGTCAAAGTTTATCCGTTACCGGTCTAAGTGTTCATCGACCATGACGAGGATATATGTGGCCTGTTTTCGTCCCATGAACCTGTTACTGTCAATAGTTTCTCTACTTTATTTTATTTATCTTTTGAATAATGTTATAGTAAATAGATAAAGTAATTAGTTTAATAGTTTTTACGTAGTAGTAAAACCAATTTTCATTAAGAATCGGAGGTGGCAACGCACATTTTCAAAATAGGTGATCGAACTTATTAGATAGAGTTGTGCTAATAATCTATCTATATTATTATACTAGTATGACTCCTGTTGAGTCTTCGATACGGACATGTTGCAAATAGCATACGAATAAAATAAATTATTTCAAACGCAACGACTCTATGAAGTCCCGCTTAACATACTCGACAGGACAGCGATGTGTGTTTTCCGTTTCTAATGAATAACGATGATGTTTTCCACTAGTTTGACAATAGGTTTCAATCAAAGCTGTATTCGATAAACGGTTTCTCACCGATTTGACAATAACCAACGGGAAGACTATATTGTAGTTTATTCGAGTTTTTTCAAATTGAGTTTCCATAGAAGTTAAAATATCGGTTTGCTTACACAATTAATTAATAATTTTTGAGATTATCATTTTCGGTTGTTATGATTTAATTTGTTTATTGACAATAATCGAGAATGTGTGAATCATCGACGTTTGGTAGATAAGAGATTTTCATCTCTTCTCGGGGGAATGTTGGGTCCTAGAATTGACATTTTGTGGATTCCAATGTGATGTTCAATCCTACCCCGTTTTCACTTATTTCCTATGCGTCATTTTGCGAACCTGTCTTGCCCCTATTGGCATGGCTGTATAAAAATATACATTAATCAGCCTGTCACTTGACCCCCACTCTCCCGGATCGTGTCATTCGAACGGTCGAGACCGGTCCACTCCACTTCTTCATAATTAGTGCCCGACACGGAAGGAGGTTGCTCCTTCAAGACCACGCCACCGGCCCACAAGTCATTTCACTATCACCGGAACAGAGGTTGGCCGCCAATTGCTTAAGATACACAATTCAAGGTGAGCAAGATGACGTAATTCCTTACTACTGTTTTCCTCAGATAAATCAAGTCATTTACCAAGTAAAATCTCGCCATTACAGTCCACTAAATTCAGTCCAATTCCATTCAGAAAACGATTCGCGGTTTCTGGATCGAACAGTAACAGTAATAGTAATAATCACAGTAAAAGTAATAGCAATAGTAACAGACACAGTCAAAGTAACAGTAATGGTAACAGTAATAGTAATAATCACAGTAAAAGTAACAGCAATAGTAACAAACACAGTCAAAGTAACAGCAACGGTAACAGCAATAGTAACAGTCACAGTAAAAGTAACAGCAATAGTGACAACAATAGTAACAGTACTAGTAACCGTAATCTGACTGCCAAAACACAGGCATACACCTAGTTTGGTGGTCTAAAACAATAAGAAAACACCTGTAATTTATAATGTAATGAATAAAGTAAATTTAAAAAATAGTAACAGTGATACTAACAGTAATAGACAGATTAATAGTAACAGTAATAGCCATAGTTATATTTAAAGTAATAGTATTTTGTTTCGAAGTGAAATTTTGTAGATTGTGTTTTTTGGGGAAAGATTATTTGTAAATACTCCTGTTGCATTGTCACCTCGAGCCATTAACACCCAAGAAGATATGGTGTAAGTTTAGAATGACGTTCAAAGATTCAACACGTTAAAATAGGAAATAACAAAAGTATTCAATTAATCGCGTGGGAATATGTTGCTAACGTCACGCTTCTGCGCTCAGGTTTGTCTACCTGAGTCAGATGGCCAGGGGGGCCAACTCGGCAGCCTAGGCATTTGCGCTCACCTTATGCATGTCGGGTCGTTACTTCTCATCCGATGGCCATACTGTTCAGACGCTATCTATTTCATTACTCCGCATCGGTTCTGCATTGCGTAATATTTTGTTTCGTGTCATTATTCTTTTTGAAACGTATTAGTTTGCTAACTGTTCACTTTAACGTGATACTTCTTTTACGACGGCCCTACTGTTCAGACACTATATTTCATTACGCCGCAGCGGTTCTGCATTGCACAATATTTTGTTTCGCGTCGTCACCCTTTTTTCTTGTTCGTGGTTCATAAACGGGATATCACGATTTGTTGAGTATTAGTTCGCTAACTATTCAATTTAATTTAATTTAATTTTTTTTAATTTTAAGTGAAATAAATTCACAAATACGATATCACTCTAGGCCTTATTTGCCGCATTGCCTCACGTGCGGGCACATATCACATCCTTTTCTCGTCCATGGTTACATACACGGGATATCACGATTTTTTAGGTTTTCGCCTAGCTTCTGCGCGCCAGCTTGGTTTGCTTATACTTGAGGCTGCCAGTTCGGCTGGGCTAGAAAGGCACACCACGCCATATGCTTCTTGTTCGTGACTGCGAACTCAAGAGGTTCTTACCTAGCTTCTGCGCGCCAGCTTGGTTTGCTTCTACTTGAGGCTGCCAGTTCGGCTGGGCTAGAAGGGCACACCACGCCACATACTTCTTGTTCGTGACTACGAACTCAAGAGGTTCTTACCTAGCTTCTGCGCGCCAGCTTGGTTTGCTTCTACTTGAGGCTGCCAGTTTGGCCGGGCTAGAAGGGCACACCACGCCATACGTTTCTTGTTTGTAACTGCGAACTCAAGAAACTACTCTCATAACGGCGAGAACGCGGTCAGTTTGGCCAACTGACCCGTGGACACTACGTCCTAACAGTCGAGCAGACTCTGCTCGCACCACACGTCTTTTTCCATCGACTTGATGGTCCTAGACATTCACACAAGTATCTTTATTCACACACACACACACACACACATAGATCTACACATAACACATTTTGTTTTGAATTCTACCTCACGTTTCATTTTTCGTTGTAATTATATTAATTAATTGGGTTTTTTATGCCGAAAGGCTTTTCCCAGAATATAATGTTTTTAGTTCCTAAACTCGATCTAGTAACATTTTCATAATATACCAGCAATAACATTTTTATTTTTTAGCTTCAGAATACACGAAATTGGGATAGCGACTTACCCCTGATTTTATTTTTTTTTTAAACAAAGAAAAAACATATCCAGGTTACAAATAGTCTGACAATATTTGAGTTCCTCCTACATTCACCATTATATGGACTTTGCTAGCGGAGGTTTTAACAGCTGTTTGTCTGAAATATAAAATTTTCACCTTGGGTTTCCGGTGACACATTTGACTTTTAACGATTTTACAAAAAAATTATTGCAGATTACGCAATATTTTATAAGAATTCGTTCGCTAGTAATTAAGGACGCCGAAGTGGTTAAGACACTCGACTACGAACCCAGAGGTTGAGGGTTCAAATACCGGCGTGCGTAAATAAACTTGATTCAATAATTATATATTATTTCACACTTATCTCATATAAAATAATGCATTATATTTGCGAAAAACTCCATAGTAGTAGATACTCTAAGTATCGCCCTGGTGAAAGACCACCATTCAGAATAGAAACGTTGCTTTAAATAACTTTATCCGTGCTTGGTGATTAGATTTGAATAGCTTGATACTTCCCAACTTTCCTCTTTTCCATCTTCTTTCCCTCCCCACTACCTTCAGCCTCACAAAATACACCGATTGGGAATGCTATAGTCTCACTGGCTCTAGGCGGTTAGGAGCAGTCGGAACTTTTGTGTGATATTCACAGTTAAATAAAAAATAAAATAATACTAATAGTCAGGTACTTCTCAACCTTCCTCTTCACCACCTGCTTTCCGTCCTACTTTCTTCAACTTCACAACATACCCCGATTAGAGATGCCATAGTTGAACTGGCTCCAGATGATTGGGAGCAGTCGGGACTCTTAGAAAAAAAAGGAAAGCCTTTAAGGCTATTTTTACGGTATAATCGAATTCATTCTGCTCGCCATTGAAACAAACTAAAGTAGGAAGGATGGCTCCAAAAGGTGACACTACTTACTTTGTACGCTGTTTATTGTGGCTTCGTCGTCGAACCGGTCCTTAACGTAAAGGTTTAGCGACGATCGAGGCTCGGGTGTTCGCAGGAGTTACGTTAAGCTCTTTGGCCTTATTGGACTTGAAACTCAACCGAAAATTCAAACTCGCATTGCAGGGATTTCACTAAGGATGTGGAGAATCGCCCTTCTTATACTTAAATATTATGTCACTCTTAAAACGCAAATGGAGAATAGGTGTTTGTCAATTATTTTATTTTCCTTTGTGGTTTTTCAATATTAAATGATGTCGAAAATGCATTAGCTTATTATTAAGCGTTGTGCATTTAAAATTCATACATACAAAGTACGCAAAGTCTTATTTGAAGAAACAAACGTAGTGAGAAATTAACTTCGTCTCTTCTGAACATTTAGAGAATTGTGACATACCTTTTCAACTAAATTCCATAGATGTGTGTGAATCACTAAAATATCTTTTAATTGTATAATTTAAAGTTTGGGATATTTTTTTTAATAAAATTGAAATGTAATTATTCTGGAAATTAAAATTAACTTCAAAGCAGTAGTGTTTATTTTTTTTAAATATTAAAATACAATCAAAATCAACAGCATAAATATGAAAAAGAAAAAGCCAGAAAATAATGAGGCAATGGTCACAAAAAAGTCGGTTTCTAATAAGGTCCCAAAGGTTAAATTGGTTGAAGCGTTACTCTCGGATAGAGTTGAGGATACAAGTTCGAGTCTCGGATTGTCACCATCGTCTTTTTATTTTCTAGCTTTTTCAGTTTCATATTTGTGTTGTTATTTATTGATTTTATTTGAATATTTGAAGAAACATAATTACTTATAAAACTAATGTATAAATTATTCAAACAATATTGTATTTCATAAAATTTATCTTTATTTTCCTGTGTACATTATGATCTTTCTTATGCATTACATCTCTGTTATTTTTCGCATTTCTTTAACTTTTTTTGGGTGAATATCACGCAACTGCCCTGAGCCAGTAAGACTATGACATCTCAAAATAAGATATGTTGGGAGGCTTAAAGAAGTGGGGATAAGAAAGAGATGGAGAATAAGAAGGTTTTAAAGTAACTGGCTTTCAGATCTGGTCACTAAACTCGGCTGTTGCCAATTCAAACATTCTTTCGATTTTGAATGGTGGTCTTTTGTCAGGGTGATACTAAGATTATCTATTATAACATTTTGTAACTAAAAACTACAACGTTGCAACTATTTTATGGTTAAATTTATTAGATTTTTTTTACATTAAAGCGATTCCTGAATATAATCACTAAAACATGCATTCTTCTTTTTATAGCACTAAACTAAAGACTACCCCGAAAATTCTGCAAGATGTTCAAAAAAAATTTTTTTCCAGCACCATTTTTTTTAAAATTATGTAATATTTTACAACTCAAACACTGATTTTATTACGGAATCCCAAATTTTACGAGCGGAACACATGTCGCGTTTTGGTTCTTCAGAAATCGAAAATGGAAATGCCCAATAAGCATCTAACAAGAGTATATCAGAGTTACGCAACCTTCATACGAGATAATCACTTTTTTGAGACAAAATAGACTCGCCGAATGCCACAGTCAACATTTTAAGTGCGTTGGAGCACTTTATTTTATTATTAACACAAAATTTAATACATATTCTTTGATCTATTTTTTTTTCAAAGTAAAAAAAATCGGAGAACACACAAAAACGTGACTAACCTTTCCAGTTGGCAAAAACCAACCACTAATCCAAAATGGCTGATAATGCTAACATATGATAAACATACGTGTACCAACATATAAAAAAATCGATAATCGAATGTACACAGCCCGCGAAAATTCACCTTTTCTTTTGAACAGGCCTCGTATGCCTCAAAATCGTTTTATTGGTCGTCAGACTGAAGACAATAGAAGAGGACAATGAAAAGAGAAATAAAGCCTTAAAAATGTATAAAATAAGCTCATATAATAACACATTTTTAACTAAGTGTAGCTTAAGCCATTTTGCCTTTACAGCGACGGTATATTTTTCATTTAGTATGTGTGAAACTTTGTACGTTCAAGTCAAGCTGACCAACAATCGGTGTAATGCCGGTTGACCGGTTAGTAGCTAAGTGAACAAACGCGTCAGATTCTTACCCGGACGTCGTGGGTTCAATTCTTCCGCTAGCTAAGTCCTCTATCATTGCACAAGCAAAATTTTCCGTTTATTATGTTGGCAGTAGGAGTTTTTCAAATATTTTCAGGTTATTCTTAACCCGGGAATGTTTATCTTTCTTAAACATGTATGCACCAAGGGATGATAAATTTTAAGTGTAACAATTAACGTAAATCTCTTAACTTTCATTTAATAATTATTTTTTGTTTAATATCATGTATTGGTGTTTTAAAGAGAAAGTACGAGAACAGCGTGAAATATAGTTGTGAATGATGAATACTTGGAGCAAGTGGATGAGTTTGTGTATTTAGGAAGTATGTAATGATAGAGGACTTAGCTAGCCGAAGAATTGAACTCACGACGCCCGGATAAGAATCTGACAGCGTCCTTGTGGTGATTTTTCACAAAAACGGCGCTATATTATCCAAATATTATTATGTTTACGAGAGACGGAAAGGCTGATAAGGATATTAAAAGAAGGGTGAATGCAGGAAACTCCATTAATTGAGGACTGAACGCTGTGGCGCAAATAAGAAATTGATCAAAGAAGCGAAGCTTGCAGTCCACAATAAAGTGCTTATACCAACCCTGATGTATGGCAGTATGGCGTGGAACTGGCAGAGGAAGGATAAAAGTAGACTGAATGTTGTGGACATGAGATCCCTGAGACGTATGTGCGGTAAAATCATGCAAGACCGTATTAAAAATGCGGATATCCGGAAAGAATGCAAAGCTGATGTGAGTGTAATGAATAGGATCCAGAAATGGATGCTTAGATGGTTTGGGCATGTAGAGCGAATGAACGAAGAAAGGAGTATGAAAAGAATATATGATCCGAAAGTGAATGGAAGAAGAAGTGAGGACACCCGAGAAAGACATGACACGATCAAGTAAATAAAATACTTGAATCGGGTCATGAGAAGAATAACACAAGAGTATGTATGAAACGATGTATGAATGTGAATGAAGCAAGGAAAGTGTGCCAAGACAGAGTTATAGTTAGTAATTTGAGTCAGTTAGTTATTTGTTTCATTTATTTTTTATTTAAATGCGTTGTAAATTCCTTGCTCCTTTTTTTACCACTCGACCACACAGGTTATCTTGATTATTGAATATGCGTTGAAGATAATTGATATTATTTCAACAATTAATATAAAAATAATATTATAAGTAGATTTATAGACGAAAGTACAAGCTTCCTGTTTCCATGAAAAGTTTTTCTGTACCCATTTCAGGATTAGCACGGTTATCACAAATGTAAAAGGTTTTTGGACCCCCATATATTATGTATTTTTAAAGTGGTTTAAAGCTTTCTTTCAGATATTGTCAGCAATCTAGATAAATTATTCTAATACCCGTGCCCTGGTCACGAGTAACCGAGAATAAACTATGATTGATGTCGGGCAACATAACAACGAGTGGAAAATACCTGAATCAATTCGCGCCGCTTTTCCAACGGTTTTTATTAAGTTTGCATGCCTGCTAAACTTTGGAAACCCATTAATCATATTCCCGAAACTGTTTGGCTAATGTCTGGTATTACTTTTTGTTCGAGATCACGGTAAATTGATTCACGTGAACAGTTTTAGGCATTTAGTTACACAGGTAAAAAAATAAACGGAATTCTAGTTCTCTGCCTAGGTAATTTTGACTAACTAAGTAACAAACTAATTACAACGCCGTTTCTCCGAAGGAAAAGGCAGATAATACACACCGCCATACAACTATATATGTATCTGTAGCTTTAGTTTAAGGAGGGATAAAGCATTACAGCTTTTAGCTCAACTTAAGTTAAGTAATTGGCGTGAGGTCGCCAGCACAGGCTTCTGTTTCTTCCCAGGTGCAGAACTAACTTACCAATGGTGATGCCCCTGAGAAGACAAACTAGGTTAATTACCTTTTTCACACGAGCTACAAGTTTAGGCATGAACTAACTATCCAGTTTTAACTTTTTATTGTGTATTTTTATTTTTGTATAATTATGATTACAATTTTTTGTATTTTTTTGTTATCGCTTTTGCAATTTAATTTGTATTAAACTGTTTTTTCAAAATAAAATAAATAACTCTGTCTTGGTACACACTTCTTGCTTTATTCACATTCATACTTCGTCTCATACATACTCTTCTGTTATTCTGACTCTTCACATGGCCCGACTCAATTATTTGATTCTCTTGATCGTGCCGTGACTTATTCGGGCGTCCCCGACTTCTTTTCTCCATTCACGTTCTCGTTAAGTATTATTTTCACTCTCCTTTCTTCGTTCATTCGTTCTACATGCCCAAATCATCTAAGCGTCCCTTCCTTGATTCTAGTCATTACGCTTACATCAGCCTTGCATTATTTCCGGATATATCCACATTTTTAACACGGTCATACTTAGTTTTATCGCACTTACGCCTAAGGGATCTCCTTTCTTCAGCATTCAGTCTACTTTCATCCTTCCTTTGCCAGTGCCATGCCTTTTACTGCCATACATCGGGGTTGGTAATTTATTATATTTATTTTGAGCAAATATACTTACCATCCAAATGAGAGGAAAATATGTTTGCCTGATAATATTTTTTTATGATGTAGAAAGAGGCAAACTTGCGCAATATGTAGGAAAAATTATTTTGAAATGTTATATTGGTAAATTTTGGTAAAAGTGCTCTGATTTGTCAATATAAAATAGTACGAAAATATGGTTAGATCTCGTACTAAGATTATGATGTCTATTTTGATAAAGTTATACTTTTTCTCTCTTGGAAAATTCTTGAATTTTTTGATAATTTTTTGTGTTGTAATCGCATTACTTATTAAGTTTCTTCGCGCCGGTTTAGTATTGGTTTAGTTGCATCGAACGTGGGCCATTAAATTAGACGCACAAGCCGTGGTTATAAGGCAAGTTTTTCGCTATTTCGACCTTACATCACGTGTAACATATACACCTTGTTTATAAGTAAGGGTGTAACTTTATATTTTGCGCCTTTATCTTTTGTTTTTATTAAAAAATGTTCTTTGTATTTTTAGCTACATGCTTTGAAAACTTTTTTACATGAAATTAAATACATATTTAGCAATTTACAGTCCTATAATGAGTTTTGGTGATAACTCATGGTAGTGCAATTTTATTTTTAAAATCTGTTTTAATTACTTGAGATAAATTAAAACAAGACACTGATCTTAAGAAATTTATTTAACGATTTAAAAAGCTAGAATACTAGAATCTCAATAGGTAATTGCTACCAATATCTAGGGTAAAAATGCCCAATATTGATGTTCTGCGTATATTTGAAATTTATGTTGTTCTTTACTGTAAAATCCGAATTATTTTTTTGAAAGAGAAACCAAATTACAGTTGAATATTTTATTTGACACCCAAGACAAGGGTAGTATAATTTATAAAATGGTAAATATATTTTTGTTGGTATGACACACGAAGGTTATTTAGTACCAAACATAAACCCGACATCTTTATTTTACTTACAGAATCAAAAATTCTTTATTTTTGTTAAAAGCAATTTAGTTGATAAAGACCCTTATAGAATACCGAAATTATGCAGAATTCCAAAATAATCGAATACACATGACAAGGCTTAAATAAATAACAAATTAAATAGCAGAACTAAATAGTTTTATAAGACGAATCTCACCAGAGATCTGTTGCTAAAATTACCAAGTTTTGATACGAAAAATCCTTGTTATGCCTTATGAATTTCTTTATTGAAGGCACTTTAAATAGCTTAAGGTCAAATATGTTCTCCTTTTAACCAAATTAATTGTATGTCTCCAACTATTCCTTTAATGACTCACTGTTCTATTCTTATGAGCGCAACATTCTAAGCTATAGGTAAATTGACGGCCTCCGTGGTCGAGTGGCTCGACTACGAGTCCAGTCGTTCAGGTTCAAATCCCAGCGTGCGCAAATATAATACATGTTATCTTAGATTAAATCAATGTTAAATATTATGCAGTACTTTTTGCGGCACTGTCTAGAGTAGTAGAACTCTTAAATATCGCCCTGGTGAAGAAATACCACCATTCAGAATCTAAACGTTGCTTGAAATCAATTTGGCCGTGTTTGGTGGCCAGGTCTGAATAGCCAGCTGCTTTTCAACCTTCCTCTTCACTATCTCCACCCCTCCCTACTACCTACAGCCTTAAAATACACTTCGATCAGCCATGCCATAGTCCTAGTGGATTCAGAAGGTTGGGAGCAGTTGGCACTCCTGGGCGATTTAATTTATTTTTTTTAAGAAAGACAAACATTCCCGGGCTACGAATAACTTGACAATATTTGAAAAAGCTCCTACAGCCATCATAAGAAACGGAAGATGTTACTTGTGTAATGGAGGACTTAGCCAGCAGAGGAATTGAACGCACGACGCCCGGGTGGGAATCCCACGCGTTTGTCCACTCAGCTACCGACCGGTCAAATATTCCCTTAAACAAAAAAATAAGCACATGCTTAATTATTTGAAAAAATTCAAAAGTTCAAATTAAATAAAATTATTTCTCTGAGAATAATTAAAAACATATCGCGGCAAACTGCCCGTATAATTTTATTTTCAAGTTTGACCGAAAACAGTTTTTTCGGACATTCATTCGAAAATTCTTTCGTAATTCATTTCCATTGAAAAGGAAAATAAAACCGAGAAGAAAGGAAAATGGTTCAAACTGAAAACTTTGAGTCTTGTTTGATGGAAATAAATCAAATTTATTTTTAATGAAAAAACCTTTTCAATAATGGGTAGTGTAAAAGTTTTCGGTATTACCTAATCTCTTATGTTATTTTTTTAGACAGACCCAAACATTGTTTGGTATGTTTTATCAACAAACCCATAGGATGTTTTCGAAATTACGCTGGGAAAGAAAACTTCAAGAAAATAATGTCTCTTTGTGATGATCACATCGGAGTCTTTTTACATAAATTCCAATATTGTTTGTATGGGGTGGTAATAACACACACTTCCTTTCTTCCCTTTTAGTTGTTGGAACTTCTAAAAAAACAGATATATTATGGTAACATCTTGGACGTGCAAATCACAACGAAAGGGGCTTGGAGTTTTCATCTGCAAAGTTTTTTTTCTTTAAAATTTCAACATATGATTACGACTACGAATGATTTAATACTTCCAAATTTTTAACTTCATTCCAATATTTTTTATTAAGACCTGACCGGTTTCATCTTATGACGAGCATCTTCAGACTGGCACAATTTTAAGTATGTCTATGGTGTAAATAATATAAATGTCAGGAATGGATGCTTACTGAGTTTATTTCATAGAGAACATCTGTGACTTAGGGTTTATTTTATTACTTTGACAAAGGCAGCTTTAAAATTACACTAAAAAAAGTTTTATTACATCATTAAAATGGAGTTCCACCACGAATTAACAGTTTCAAAATTAGAAATGATGAGGAACATGCTTTTTGTTTGGTTTTTTCTACTTGTAAAGCTGAAATAACCTGAAATATTTGCGAACGAAACTGCGTAAAATCGTAATTGTGTATAAGATAACAACACGCCTTTTAATACGCATTTGACTATAAAGATAAGGGTGTGTGTGTGTGTGTAAGGGTGTTTTGTTTTAGTATGTAGGTATGTATAAAGATAACAATAATATTTAGATAATTTGTAAAGCGTCGTTTTTGTTAAAAAAAATCACCTCACGGGCGATGTTCAAATTTTAATTCCTAGGCTCCATCTTACTATTTTAACTGCGTTTAATATATGGCATTTCAATATTTATTTATACTATGATATTATATGTAAGCATACTTACCTGATAAGTCAATTCAGGTAAATACAATTTTCATTCGTTATTTTGAGTTAAAAAAATTTAAAGTTACAGTTTTGAACTCAGAGGACATTTTTTTTTACAATAACTTCAGACAGGAGGCCTTGAGGGAAATAATTTCCCTCACGGCCTATGTCGTCTTTGGGGATGCTGTGTGGAGGGTCTTTTTGAGGAAAGGAAGGAGTGAACTTGGGACTTGAAGAGACCCATGTTGAAGGAGGGAGAAAACACAGAGGCCGGCAAATCATTCCATAGCCGAGCTGTTGAACATAAAAACGAGTCGTAAAAGCGACCTGTTCTCATATATTGAATGTCAACCGTGTGTTATGGCAAAATTATAGTTGGTATTTATTTAAATTATTTTATAAGGACAAAATATTAATATGAGTTTATGTATGTATAAGAAAGAGTTTGAACTGTTTGTTAGACATGCTATTTTTTAAATCAAATATACAATAAAACTATAAAATTATTTATGTGAGTTTTAAAAGGATTTGTATGATAAAATGTTTGTATGTGAGTATGAATATTTGTATGTTTTTGAATACACTTGTAAGTATACTGCACGTGTAAAAAATACGTAAACGTACATGTGTTTATGTAAATATGTATGTATGCGTGTTTAATATCGACTGTGTTTACGTAGTGGTCGATGGGGGTAATTATTTAAAGCTTACGGTAAAAATCAAAGTGGTCCTTTTCATCGATTTGCGACAGCGTAAGATGAGACAGAGGTTCAAACTAAATAAAAACAATTCAAACTATTTATTTAATAATAATATTTGGATAATTTGTATAGCGCCGATGCTTAATATAAGTGCGCTGAAATAATATGTGTCATTACTCATTTAATATGTAGTTTATTAGTGGTAGATACTCTAAGTATCGCCCTAGTGAAAGACCACCAGTCAGAATTGAAACGTTGCATGAAATGGCTTTAGTCTTGTTTGGTGATCAGATCTGAATTTTATTTTATTTTTTAACTTTTTGTTTCTTTCATTATTTTTTTACATTACCTACCTCACTAGGTCATAAGAACCTGTTCTGTGGTAAGTGACAGTGAGTACAAGTAGAATAATATTAAAAAAATGATGATATTTGTTACACAATGCTAGATGATACAACAGATACTGACCGTAAAACTCTCTTGATACCATTTAAGATACATTGACAGTAGGTAAAGTTGCAAGGCACTAAATCCTATAATTAAAGACAGTGGATACGATACAAATATACATACATTTTACATCGTAACAATCCTACAATTGTTCATAGTGAACACATTACATTTTATGAATGGCCAGATACTTCCCAACGTTCCTCTGGGAGATGCTATAGTCCCACTGGCTCCAGACGGCTGGAAGCAGTTGGGACTCTTGTGCGGTATTCACTATAAAAAATAAATTTAAAATTAAAAAACCACTTGGGTTAATTTTGCTTGCAAAAAATGTGATATAACGCTTTTGACCTAAACATTGTCGATATTTTTGTTTATTTTCTCATATATGCGCCCAACTGGACTATAATATCTAAAGCATAGAATAGGCAGGAAAAATTTGTCACCAATTTGTTGCAAATTACCGCAGATCATGTTTCTATTATCTGTGTAAAGTACCTTAACTTAAAAAAGCTTTCAAATCTTAATAGGACCACTCATATCTTCAAAATGTGTTGATGTTTATGCATAAAATGAAGAACAACTTGTTACCAGAGAATTTTTCTGACAAAATTATCTACAATGTTGATATTCACAAGTATAATACAAGGGCATGCAAAGAAATTTGACTACCAGAAAAAAATAAAGCCAACACCCAAAACAGCTTACTATATAAAGGAATGAAATCGTATAATGCGATGCCGGAAACCATCAAAATTATGCCTATCAATAAATTTAAAAAAGCCTGTAAAAATTATTTAAAATGCATGTAAATCAAAATAATAAGTAGTGTTTAAGTTAAAATATTATTAGACAAAAAAAAAAGAAATGATTAGATACTTGTAAACTTAAATGTACAAAGTAACTAATATGAAAAAAATAAAAATAAAAAAATCTTTTATTATTTAAAAATTTCCGCAAAAAATCAACACTGACAATGTTATTTTGGGAAAACAAAAACTTAATATTCAGCTGGTTCGAGTTTTTTTCACACCTCTTAAGTAGGCACGCCTAGTATGCCGCCAGTATGAATATTGAATAGAGCCTTCAGTAATCTTTAAATGTCGCTCTCACCTTTTCAGAATACGTAAGAACATAATAAATCCGCTTCCTCCGAAAGCAGTGCCTATTTTCAGGACCCCGGAGGTAAATCTCGCCTGATGGACGTTGAAGTAGTACGGTGGCGAGTCTGCCGCTGAAGGTAAGCTCTTTGCCAAGCTGCACTATGGGAAAGAAGTTCAGAATAGGATAAGTGGGAAGAAGTGAAAATTCTACAATGTACAATACAGGATAATGGAACAGATCCGTACATTCTTTAGTTCACACTTGGGATGGTTGGTATCTGAAATTGGTTGTACTTGCGGTTCCAGTTACCGGTGACTGGCGAGAAACCGGTTATTTATCCATCTCTTTTTAGAACCGGTTCTTGGTGCCAGAAAAGTTAAGAAAGGATTCCTCGCCGCCAAAAAAATCAAGGAAGGGGGGGAGGTTGCTAGCGAAATTCAAAAAAATTAAAATACTGGAACCAGTTTCTCGTCAAAAAACCCCATTTAAACGCCATTTTTTGCCAAAAAAAGAAACCGCTTCCTCGAAGAAATAATATTGACGGTTCCAGTGGTTGACTTCAAACCGGTTTCTTTTAACCAAGACAGAAATATTGATCATTTCTAGTTCACACTTGACAACGAATAGTGTTGTATTTATAACAATCATGCATAACCGTGTGGATATTTGGAAATAGTGCAATGCTGATATAAAAGTAATGAATAGAATTAAGAAAAAGACGCTTAGATTGTTTAGAACGGAAAAAAAACAAAGAAAGATGTGTGAAAAGAACATATGACGCGAAATTGAATGGTAGAAGAAGTTTAGCCCTAGGTAGATACGGTACGATCAAGTGAATTAATTACTTGTTTCAGGTCATGTCAAGAGTCAAAATAACAAAAAAGTATATTAATAAAAGCAAGATACACAGAGAAACAAAAGTGGTACACAATATAATTAGCCCGATCATCGTTACATATATTTAAGCAAAAATGAGACATTTTTCTGAAACTGTACAAATTATCGACAAAATGCTTAGATGAATTAAATGATGTAGATACGTTACTGAAACAACGCGCCTAGTTGCACTAAACCAAGTCAACGAGACATACATTCGAAACATGCTTCATATAGATATCTCTTCCGCACACACATATTCTTTCAATGGCTATCCTTTTCGTACGCGAGTGAAACATTTAGTGGTGCAACATTAGTGGTGCTACATTTTTCGTAAGATTTGTATGAATATGACATGTCTTGTATTTTATGTCTGTGTAAAAATGTTTACATTAGTACACTCTATCTTATTATACAGTGGACACATTTTAAACAGAGGGCTAGAGTAGGCAATATTATTTCTGAATGTACTCAGGAGGAATGTGCTATGGCGTCATAAAAAATTTTCAAAGCCAGTTGTAAGAAATACGAAAAACCTTCAGAATAAAACTGTAAGGGGATGTATATTTGTGTATTAAAAGGATATAATGAAAATATACACCATTAGAAAATATATTTTCTTGTTTTATGTTAGTTACTCGTAAATTAAAGTTAACAAAGTATCTAATTATTTCATTTTACTATACTACTTATTATTTTGATTTATACGTATTTTAAATGGTTCTTACAGGCTATTTTAAATTTATTGATCGGCATATTTTGATGGTTTCCGGCAGCGCATTATAAGATTTCATCCCTTTATGTAGTTAGCTATTTTGTGTGTTGGCTTTATTCTTTTCTGGTAATCTGATTTCTTTGCATGTCCTTTTATGTTTGTGAATATTAACATTCTAGGTAATTTTGTCAGACTTTTTTTTGGTAACAAGTTGTTATTCATTTTATGTATAGTATAAACATCAGTGTGTCTAATGTCAGCATATTTTTCACTGTTAGCCAATTTAGTTCCTCTGACTATAGAGACGGAAAGGCTGATAAGGATATTGAAAGAAGGGTGAATGCGAAAGGAGGACTGAACGCTGTTGGCGCAAATAACAAATTGTCCAAAGAAGCGAAGCTAGCAGTCCACAATGGAGTGCTTATACCAACCCTGATGTAAAGCAATGAGGCATGGAACTGGCAGAGGAAGGATGAAAGTAGACTGAATGCTGTGGAAATGAGATCTTTGGGACGTATGTTCGGTAAAACCATGTATGACCGTATTAAAAATGCGGATATCCAGAAAGAATGCAAGGCTGATGTGAACGTAATTAATAGGATCCAGAAATGGACGCTTAGATGGTTTGGGCATGTAGAGCGAATGAACGAAGAAAGGAGTGTGAAAAGAATATATGATGCGAAAGTGAATGGAAGAAGAAGTCGAGGATGCCTGAGAAAGACATGGCACGATCAAGTAAATCAAATACTTGAATCGGGTCATGTGAAGAGTCAGAATAACAGAAGAGTATGCATGAGACGATATATTAATGTGAATGAAGCAAGGAGTATGTGCCAAGACAGAGTTAAATGGCGGTCCGTCCTTTCTGCCTACCCCTGCGGGGAAACGGCGTGATGGTTAGTTAGTTAGTTAGACTATATAGTAACTTTTGAGAATCTATTTCGCGTAATTATAATTCTCATTGCTCTATTTTGGAAAATTAAAAACTTGTTTTATTATCTGTCGTTACACAAGAAAAAAATGTTGAACAGTAATAAAAATGTGAAGCAATAATAGTGTTGCACATTATTTTATATCAACAACCACTATAAATTTATCATCTCCAATTCAAGCGCCGACTTCTACTAACATTACTTACTCAATCTTAGTGAACTTGGCAAGTTATATTTTTACTAAGCCAGCTGTAATTATTTCGTTTGTTTAATTTTGTATTCTGTATTGTAATAATTCATTTCTTTGTTTCAGGTAAGAAGAACAAATAAACGATCACTTCAATGGCAACGGTAAATATTAAATATTCATATAAATGTAATTTAATACTTAACACAACTATACCATATTAGTTCATTTTATGTATTTGGAAATTTTTGTTTGACTTAATAAGCTCCAGACGGTTGGGAGAAGGACTACGTTCATCGTATCTATTGCCATCTGGCAATACGTCCATCATAAATATAATATTATATACTTGATTGCTTAGAGTATATAGAGTGGTATCTACCCAAAGGCAGTGTAGTCAGTTTTTAATGATTTTTACCTGACTCGGCGGACCTGGGCGTGGCTAAGACTAAGGCTAGGGTATTTATACATCCATTCATATCACATATCAACATAATGTTTTAGTTTATTCCGTATAACCACTTTTTCACAGTATTTACATCAACAAAAATATAGCATCTAACCTAAAAAACCGTTTAGTTGTGTCAAGTTTAGTGGCATAATAAAAAATGTAAGCGGAGTCCCGGGGTGACCCAGGAGCCCAAGATCATTGCGACAGTACATAGAAGCAGAGTATTATATTTGTTGTCTCTTTCTCTCTCATGGTGTACGACGTAAAAACCCGGAGAAAGTGATTTATCGCAAGTTTGTATCGGTTGGGTAAAAATAATTAGCTCTCTCTCCATACATTGTTTCTCCAAGCGTGAATGTATATTATAAAGGGTTCAAAATGAACAAGTCTTCAGATCTCGACATCTCACGTTGTAGCTTTTATTGTAAATGTGAAGGAGCTTCGTTGGTGGCCAGTTTCCATTCAAACGCTACCCACGCCCGATTACGATTTCACCTCCGCCTACAAATTCACGTACGTCCACGTGAGTCCACTCCGTACTTGTTACGTGGATATCAAACTATATTGTCGAACGTACCAAACGTACACGTGAACAGGTATTTGAAGAGAAATTGCTCAAATTAGTCGAGCGTCTCAACCACTCGACCACGGAGTCCATCAATTATTTCTATAGCTCAGCTTTAATAATAATAGCAGTTAATATATATTATAAAGCGCAGTTTTATGCGAGTTCACCTTAAGTGCGCTTTACAACTAAATTACTTAATCTAATATAATAACGAGAAACTTATATTTCTTCTTAAAATCAATAATTTTCAACGCAAATATGAAACAGAAAAAGCCAGAAACTAAAAAGAATAACGGCCGCGACCGAGACTCGAGCTCGGAACCTCTACTCTATCTGAGAGTGACGCCTCATGCCAAGAGTTAGCCCAACGTCACTCCGTAGAGTACTGAGTTCGATTCTCTGTCGCGACCATTATTCTTTTTGGTTTCTATTTCATATTAGCGTTGAAGATTGTTGATATTATTTCAATTATTAATATCAAAATAAAGCACCATGCCTTAAAGTTAATTCTTATTTAATATTATTAGTATTTTTATTATAAGGTTAGCATAATTACTCTGTATTTTTTTCAAAGTGGTTAATAATCAAAGTATCACCCTGGAGAGTGAAGATCATGCAGGATCGACGTTGGGTTTGTTTAAGCCGTATTTACTTTAAAACTTCTTTGTTTTAAATCTCATTCTCGTTTTGTTTCTTATTTCTCCCCTTACTTTCTTCAGCTTAAAAATATACTCAAAATTTGAGTGCCATAGTCTCCACCGTCTTCAAACAATTTAGACTCTCTTGCGGAATTTATATTTTTATTTAATAAATAAGTAATATTAAACACTCAAAGTGGTTTCTTCAAGTAACTGACTTAAATGAATTCCATTAGACTTAGGTACTTAAGATTTTTCGTAATTAATTATAAATCATAAAATTTTACCGAAATTCGGCTTTGATTCGAAAGGATTTACTTTATCCTAAAAGGAATGTTTCGCGCTTTTTCCACTACAAATTAGGGGTGAATTATGCAAGATGAAGAACTGAGTGTCTTCATCTCTGGCAGATATGAAATTCGCCTACTTATTTTCTGCGTGAGTAAAATTACGGTGATGAAATTCGCCGAAAATATGAATTTTCCTAGTTCCGAGAATAAAATTTATCAACCTACTGAAAATATGAAAAATCTGTTTTTTTCTTTGGTAACTCTTTCAACAGGTTGGTTTTTTCAACGTTAATAATCTGTAATGACAAATATTACGTTGGGCGTCAAATTAACCTCATTTTTCTCCAGCATTGTAGGAAGTTTTCATTTCGACCAATTTGGGGGGGAATTCTTTTAAATGAACCCACTTATAATTTCAATTATATTTTCTTTTTTTTACGTTAATAATCTTGAGATGTCTCAATGGTGCCAACATATTAACTTGAGGTAATTCTTTGATTTGAAAATTTTTATATGAATTAATTTGTTTCATCTGAATTTTTTATACCCTTGTTTTTTAATCTGTTGATTTATACCCATTCTGAACCTTTTCTCCCGTGCGGATAGCGATCATTATTTTAGTTTTAATTTGTATACACATTATGTATTATTTTCTCCTTGTTAGTTATTTTTTAGGGAATAATTGATTGTAAATAATAAATATACCAACATATAATAATCATGTAATATATTTCCTAGTATTCAAGAATGAGAGTCAGTTTTTTATGGGAAGGGAGAACACTAATTTACAAATTAGGAATGATTATTTTGGTGACAACGTTCATTATATTTAGGTCCTCTTGAACGATGAAGAACGGCCGGGATATTAGGCAGAATACCTCCCTGGCGATGGTCATGCCGTAGAGAAGCTTGTAGGGCTCCTTGCCGTTGCCGATGGCATGCTGGAGATGGTAGAGAATGATCCTGGTCTTCTTGTTGTCCCTGGCAGTTCGAGCACCTTGGCATAGTTGTCCATCCTCCGCTGTCCGTTTTCCCGAAAGCACACTTTTCTCTTTCTTCAGACTTGTCTACACTTCCCTCAGAAAATTTCGAGGTTCTGATCCTCTGTGTCTAACCTGTTAACAACTCCTTGCTCACCTCTGTGAATCCTTCGACAAAGCCGTTGTTAGTTGTGTTTCGTTAGTTGCGGGCTGCGCACCGCCCAGTTTCTGCATTCTGCGCCGCTTCTTATTTGTGATGTCTGTGCGTAATTATAGTTGCGAGTATGAAATTGTGTAGTGAGATAAGAACTTTTTTTTTGTATTTAACCATCCGACGGCTTCATTAAAAATGATTTTTTAATCGATATTGTGTTCCAAATTATATTCCTTAAAATAAGTTTTTTTAAATTCGCTCCACAAAATTTCATTGAAATATATAGCGCATTACAATGATATTTAAATATTCTCAAAAAAAGATTAAAACTTGAAAGTATTTTTTTTTTTTACGTGAATACCGCACAGGAGTTTAAACTGCTCCCAACTGTCTAGAGCCAGCGCAACTATGGCATCTCTGATAGGGGTATATTGTAGGGCTTTTTGCAATGAGGAGAAGGAGATCAGGAATGGTGTTTGAGGGAAGTACCTGATAATCAGATCTGGTCACTATTTGGCTAAAGCCATTTCAAGCAACGTTTTAATTCGAAACGGTTTCTTTTAATGCCGATACAAGAGTATCTACACTGCTGGAAGGTGTCTAGAAACTTACTACATATTATTTTATATCAATTAAATGTGTTATTTTTTATTTTTAGGTTTTTTAATTTTATTTAAACAATAATTATTATTATTTTTATTTTTTTTTAGTTAAAAGCTCTGCGATGTAATTATTTTTACGCGTGACAGCTGTTTCGCCTTCTGATGGCATTATCTAACTGAAAATTAAAATAGTAATAATTATTGTTTAAATACTATTAAAAACCTAAAACGTAAAATGGACTTCTACAAAATAAACTTTAAAACCATAAATAAATGTGTTATTATTTTTATATGTAAATATTATAATAACTACGTATTAATATCAAATATGGAAGGTATTGCATCGCACTACTCCTGCATACCTTCCGGAATAAAACATTATTATTATTATTATTAGACATATTCATTAAATAACATTTAATTGCGCACGCCGGGTTCGAACTCGCGACCTCTAGGTTTGTAGTCGAGCGTCTAACCACTCGACCATGCAGGCCGACAAATACCAATAATAATCGCTAGTGATAAATAAAAAAATAAAAATTAGTGTATGAAATATTTTAGTTTGAAAAGATAACAATGTTTCTACAAGTTCTGCCTCTGCCGCGTCACAAATATTTAAAACAGATTCATGAGAACTGAAATTCTTTGAAGACTCGTTCAAAACGCATAGGACTCACAGCGCGGTGTCTTTTGTAGAAAATACGAAATTGGGTCACGAAACATATCAAAGTGCCTTTGCAACGGATTTGGATCAAAAGAATTTACCTTCTCGCTGTTATTTGATTGATGCGACAATCGAGATGAAACTTTTGATTGATCAAAATAATTCCTTTTTTACGGCGAGTTATTATCTCAAAACCTCTCAAATACGAGTATATTTTTCTGGGAAGCGAAAATTCTCGACGGAGAATAAACACTTGGAGGAACAAACTCGAGGCTCGACCTTCGCGAAAATGGTTTATCTTTATTTTATGTTGGGAAAATAAATACAGATAAGTCTGCTAAGACATAATCAAACTTTTTTAATTCGTTTCGACGTATAGCGGAAATTGTAATATAATACTCACTCAAACAAAAAAAAATCATATCCCTGATAAAATCAACGATAAAAAATATTATTCGTCAATTATAAAAAAATGTGAAAGGTGAAGAAGGACGAGTAAAAAAAATACGTTTATACAACAAGCACGGTTTTCTTTAATGGGCTGACAACTAACTTGAAATAATTTCTTCATACCAACTAACTAACAACATCGCGCCGTTTCCCCGCAGGCAGAGAGGACGGACCACCATACAACTCTGTATTGGCACACAATCCTTGCTTCATTCACATTCTTACACCGTCTCATACATACTCTTCTGATATTCTGACTCTTCACATGGCCAGATTCAAGTATTTGATTCACTTTATCGTGCCATGTCTTCCTCGGGGGTCCCAAAATCCTTCTTCCATTCTTCCTCTCTTCGTTAATTTGCTCTACATGCCCAAACCATCTAAGCGTCCCTTTTCGTGATCCTATTCATTACGCTTACATCAGCCTTTCAGCCTTGCATTCTTTCCAGATATCCACATTTTTTACACGGTCGTACATGGTTTTACCGCACATACGTTTCATACGGATCTCATTTCCACAGCTTTCAACCTACTTTCATCCTTCCTCTGCCATCAGGTTTTTATACCATGAGTTTTTAATAGTGAATACCGCACAAGAGTCCCAACTGCTGTCAGTCTAAAGCTGGTGAAACTGTGGCATCCACAATCGAGGTATGTCGTGAGGCTGAATGTAGTGGCGAGGGTAAGGAGGTGAGGAAGAGGAAGGTTGGAAAGTACCTGACAATTCAGATCTGGTCACCAAACACAGCTAAAGTCATTTCAAGCACAGTTTCGATTCTGAATGGTTGGGTTTCTCCAGGGCGATACTGAGGGTATCTACCACTCTGAATGATGTTGATGATACAAGGACTAGTAACTCATTGTTAGTAAGTAAATTATACGATTAATTTTACCTTTGAACCTAACGCAAAACTTTTCCTCGCTAACGGAATTTATATTTTAATCCCGTTTAAATTAAACACGTAATGAAAAAATCTATCGTCTGTAAAAAGAGGGAATATGAGGCGTACTATTTGCAATCGTTATTAAAAAAAGGTTCTTGAAATTTCAATCCCTTGACGCACTCGATGAACTGCCAACTGCAATATCGCGCAGCTATTTTCTGCCACTTCCTTGACTCTACCCCTTGGCTGCTGCTAAAATTGAATTTTATTAAATAAAATTTCTCTTTAAAATGGTGTAATTAATGATTTTTGTTTACGAGCTTCACTGTAGAGTGCAGTAACGTCCACAGAGTTCTTGATCAGGGTAGGCCTTGAAGTAACAATATATGGAGGGTGAGCTAATTATTTTTACCCAACCTACACAAACTTGCGAAAAATCACTTTCTCCGGATTTTTACGTCGTACACCATGAGAGAGAAAGAGACAACAAATTTCCTAGGCCGCTTCTATATACTGTAAGGATGATCTTAAGGTCCTGGTTCACGGCGGGACTCCGCCCACATTTTTTATTATGCCACTAAACTTGACACAACTAAATGGTTTTTTATGTTATATGCTATATTTTTGTTGACAAAAATACTGTGAAAAAGTGGCTATACAGAATAAACAAAAACATTATGTCGATATGTGATATGAATGGATGTATAAATACCGTAGCCTTAGTCTTAGCCACGCCCAGGTGCGCCGAGTCAATTTAAAATCATCAAAAACAAGTCAAAAACTGACTTCACTGCCTTGGATCGATACTACTCTATCAACTCTATGGGGTAGGCAGTGTACAAAATAGAAGATTAATTAAATAAAAATACACTTTGTTTGAATCCACTTTATTTGGCATAAATACGTCGACTAGTTTCGATTCAACTCAATCTTCTTCAGGACTTAAAAATATACAAATGAAATGACAGGAATGTGCATGGATACATAATGGTGAAAAATAAAGAAAATAGATAAAAAATAAATAATAGAAGATTAATTAATAACAGAGATAAGTACCAACAGATGTCACATCAGGATTTTTCTGTAAAAGTACTGCCTTAGGCACTAACACAAATGAACCACTTAGAACGCACGCACAGCTCACAGCATACATATTTTGTGTAGTCTAGTGAACATATAATAATCTATTGTGAAGTTGGCAGCGTTTGGGCATATGTAGTTACTGGTTTAAACACTGGTTATAGTGGGATGTCGGTAGGGCAATTAACTTTATACGCTAGTGCCTAACGGGGGCAGGATTCCACCATATAATAACTGAAAGTTTGGCGGAATTCAAATAACATAAAAAGTTCGTCTAAAAAGGCTTTGTTTATTGTAAAGGCCATGTTAGGTCTGGCATTTTTGTTCAGTGTTTTATCAAAGTTTTATTATTAAAATTAGTACTCAAAACACTCGCTTTTTTTCTTTGGTTTATGGCAGTCGTCTGAATGAGATTAATGAATATGATTTTTTTCTATGCCTTTATCAATATAAAGATGACATTAAATTACCGAGAATATACAATTCTACACGTCTGTAGGGGTTTGTTTTTTCTGTGGTTATTTTATCATAATCAACGTTTTAAAAATATTTTTGTATGGTGAATAACCCTACAAGAGTTCCAACTGCTCCCCAACCTTCTAGAGCCAGTGAGACTATGACATCTCTAATAGGGTATATTGTGAGGTCGAATGTAATGGGGAGGGGAAGAAAATGGGGAAAATTAAGGTTGGAAAAGTACCTGGCTATTCAAATCTGGTTAGCAAACGCGGCTAAAGCCATTTAAATCAAACTTTTAATTTTGAATGGTGGTCTTTCACCAGGGCGATACTTGGAGTATCTACAACTCTGGGAACGCTACAACCCTTGGAGAGGACTGACCGCCTAAGCCTCTTGAAAACCACTTCGCTCATGATAGTCTCCAACTGTCTTCTTCCAGTTTCTTTTGCCTCAGTATGCGATACAAACTCTACAGTTAAAACGAATGTAGGTCTCCCTACATCTCTTCAACTTCTCCCTCAATACCAATCTTTCCTGCTCAGCGGAGTTGTTTATTTTAATTTTGTACCCTGATGATGCTTAGGCTAAACGTAACCGGTCGATCATAATTTTTTAATAAAATGGCAACAAAAGTTATTCTTTCATTTTCATTAAATATGCCAAACCGCAAAGTGTTGCTTTCTACGAAAATATAAATAGTACCATGATTCATTGTTTGCATAAATAAATTCATAACACGAACAACCTCGACATTGTTTCACAATCCGCACTTTACCGTATGGAATTACTTTAATCCTGTTGTGTTGATCATGCAATTCGCGAGTATTAACAACTCAACTAGCAATAATAGTAATATATTGCCAAGGTATAACTTTTGCGGCAACAGCAGCCAAGAGCTTAAACGTATTTCGCAAGAGCTTTATGAGAAGTGAGTCGAGCGAACCCTTTTGCCGGGAGAGGCCGGAAAGAGGGAACAGCGACTTCCTACAGGTTCAGTGGCAGAAGGGTAGAACGGTTGGAAGGGTGGAGAAGAAAGAGGGGTAACGGAAAACAGGGAATGGAACAGCAAGGCCGTGGCAGGGGGGAAGGTAAAGTATGTTTGGGGTGGGAAAACAAGGAGGAAAGGTTTTAGTTTCGCGGAAAATCTTCTTCTGATTCTACATCCACATTATTGTGTTCCTGGAAACGGGTTCGACAGTGCGCTGAGTTTTGCATGCGGTTAGTGTTTTTTTCCCTTTTCAATTTCATTATGTGCGTATTGAATGCACAATATTGTGAATGGTTTCGGAGGTTTTTTTTTGTTGTATGAATGGATTATTTTCCAACACAAGCGTGGTTTAGTACCAAATTCACGCCAAAAATTGAATGTATTTTGTGAAAATATTTTTCATATTTTATTCAGTTCAAAACATGTTTTTTTCACAGGAGAACTTTCGTAGATGCGTCGGCTTGATATCCAAACGTAAAATTAAAATTATTGCATTTTAAAATATGCCAATTTTAAGTCATGATGTTTTAAGATTTTGAAAAATACGGTATTGTAATTTTCTGCGATTGAACTGGCTTTTGAGCCAATTAAATCATATTGTTTTCAAAACTTACTAGTATTCAAACTATTTGTTTTGACCGGTTGGTAGGTGAGTGAACAAACGCGTCGGATTCTAATTTTCAAATATTGTTGTGTTATTCGTAACCCGGGAATGCTTGTCTTTCTTTAAACGAAAATAAATCAAATCATAATCGCGTATTTTATCCACTAATCACATCATTTGCCTTACAGATAATATCTAAGCTTCATTATGACAGTATTTTATCAACACCATTATAGTAATTGTGCTCATCTTTAGTTTTTTTTTGTACAGTCACTCTACACAGGAGGCTTTAAGCGAAATAATTTCTATCTATAAACTTAATCTACCATTGAAAAAATAAATTATAACTACTTAATGAAAGAATTAAATCTTTCAAAACTTTCAGATCGATGAATTATTTTTAACTTGATTTTTATTTGTAAAATTGACAATGGTATTATTATAGGCAATACTGCTTTACTAAACCTTATTTCCTTTTATATACCAACGAGAACTACTCGATTCAAAATTTTATTGAGCTGTAACAATAATATCAGGACTGAGTCTTTTAGATACTCACTTGAACCTAGATTGCATGTAGTTGGTAATACATACGCAGAAGCGGCTGCTGACTGTACGGAATGCAGATACAAGAAGGCTTTAATCTTACATATCTTTAAATCAATATGAATTTTAATGTAATCAAACACTGTTTTTCACTACTTAACAATTATTCTTTTATTTTGTTTGTGCAAATAATTTAATTTTTTTCACTGTTTAACGTAAACATTTTTATCTAAAATCCAACTCAGGGCGTATACAGTAAAATAAATACACAAATTTAAAGTGTAAGATTGAATATCAGAGGCTATTCCAAAATAATGCCTTTCTAAATTATATTAGAGATGCCACGGGGATGCAAATGTTCAAGAGCAACATAAAAAAGTGGATAAACAACCATGAAGAGGAGGAAAATATAAAGATCATGAAGTTAACTTAGAACCAGTGACACCAACGCAGCAACCTACAGTCCGCCTCGGAACAGGAATCCTTAGTAAGGAGGACTGTGAATAATTTATTTTTATTTTCAACAAATAGTATATTACAAAATGTCATGTACTATATTACAGTAAAATTATCTTGCATTGTGTTTAATAAAAAATTAAAAAGTTAGTGACACAAAAGTTCTGTTCAAACAATGTGATTAATTTATTCAAAATAAATCTTTAAAACACAACGAGGTTTGCTTTCCACAAAAATACGGTCAAAAATTGGTTTATTTTATTTGACTGAGCTTTCCTTTATCCCGCCACGAATAAGCGAGTTAAAAACCTCAACTCCACGTGCAGCCTAAATAATAAACTAGGGAAGTATGCACCCTTTTCCTTAAAATAAATAAATTTGTCGGTCCGACGAAAATTCTTGGAAAAGGTGTCAAAACTCCCGAATAGCAAGAAATAAGCTACCCTCCCATAAACCTTTTTTTCTTTTTACTGGATAATTTCCTGGGCTGGGCGACCCAAAATAAGTTTGCAACATAAAGGTAACAATGCTTGAAGCATAAATAAAAAAAGAGGTTTGCCAGAATTCTCATCTGTAAGCTATTTTTAGTGAATTAAAAATATTTTATTTTAACTTCATAGTTGCTATCGCTCCCTAAGTTAGTAGTTTTTCGTACTAACTGAATTGTTTTGTATTTGTATTGATAATTAATTATCAATACATGTGAACTATTTATTTAGTTATTAATTCTAGATTGTGGGACTATCTTTTTTATAAAGTCTTCTGTTAACCTGGCGACATTTTCAGACTCGCCGCGATCTTCTGATACTGATTGTGTATGAAAATATTAACCCATTTTAAATGAGTTTTTCTAGTATGAAATGAAAAACATTTATGAATATAATCATGGTGAAATATGCACGACAAAAACTTCCAATACCTAAAAATGATACATTACATTATATTATCAGTACTTTAACCGAAAGACTAGAAATAAAGAAACTCTTTCAAAATGATAGTCATATTAATCAGGTAAATTTGTCCATTAGTTCAGTACTGGGTATATTTCCCGTAAACTCGTAAAATGTATTATTATTCTTCAATCACCTTCACAGTTGACGTTTTGTCTCTTTCAATTTATATTACTTGTCTTTTTCTCTCTGTTTCTTTATTATAATTTAAATTTTATTCTATTGTTTTCTCATTGTTCTGTTATTTTATTTTATATTTTGTTCTCCCTCTGTATGTATTTATAACCGCAAAGTTTGTATTTTGAGTTTAGTTTATTTTGTACCCAGATGATGCTTAGGCTAAACGAAACCGGCGGTCATACAAAATAGCATAATATCTGTGATCTTGTATAAAGTTATTATTTTTTCACTTCATTTAATATGTCGAACCACAAAGCGATTGCTTTCTATGAAAATATGTATTTGGTGAGTCTATTAATTTTCATGTTTAAAAAATACCGAAACCGATCGGTCATAAAAAATAAAATAATATCCGTGGAAGTATGCGAAAATAGTTTTTCATTTCTTTATGTATTTTATTACTATTCTACATTGCTTGACTTTCCCCGCTATTCGAGTATATATGTGTATCTATATATTTATTTCCGTTATAATTTTTACCACCTGTCCTAATGTCAAATATTTGATTTATTAATATAAATTCTTGCATTATTTAAAAATCACTTAAAATTCCATAATACCATAATACCTAATAGTATTATTAGATAATTAAACCATTATTAATGGGAAATAAATATCGTTGTAAGTTATTCCCTAAGTGTAACAAGTATTAAATCAAATAAATACATACTTTACCTAGCTATTGTAAATATATCTTAATGCTAGCAACTAATGTGGGAAATACCAACAATAAATACATTATCGTTCAATAACAACCAACCTTTCATTATATAAACTCATTGTAACATTATATCTTTAAATACAAAATGTAACTCAACTTATGTACATGGTTTTATAGAGAAAAATAAAATGGTATTTTGATTAATAACATAGTTAATTTTTACAAAATCTGCATTACATATATTAACATTTTATTATTATTTTTATTTAATTAATTGTACAAAATGATCTTTTTTACGTAATACTAACAGAGGGTAAAATATAAATTCAGTTTATACACAATGTCTAGTTAATGATAATTACCTCTCTAATTGAGAGTATTCTCGTGCTTAGGGAGGGAGTATCATGGGTAACAGTACTTCATACAATTTGAAATGTTAATTACTTTAAAATTAATTTTTTACGAAATAAAAATATTTGTTATCCACATCATATATTTATCTCTCAGTATTTTTATTACATGACAGAACCTTTTCTCTCATGATTTATGATAACAGTCATGATTTTAAAAAGTTATAATTTGTAAACATACTATTTTCTCCTTGTTAGTTAGTCTTATTAGCATAATTAATTTAGTATGAAGCGCACTTGAGGTGAAATATCACAAGAATGCGCTATATAAGTTCACTGTTTTTACAATTATTCTCGTCTATTTGACTAAACATTAAGAAACTGTGATATTTTTATTACCACAAAAAAAAACAAAATTAATTTTTTCGTCTCTCGTCAGCAAATAATAAAGCAGAAAGTTATTAAATATTCTGTTCATAAAATATGCCATTATTTCTCTAAAAAAAACCGCGTTCCTCAATGAACAATTTCCTCTCAACTAAACCAATACACCACTCTGATTACAACATTGACAAACTATTGAGCCACTGTGTATGGGGAAGGCTTTCATTTAGTATTCAGGCGGCGTTTAGTCACAGCGTTGACCAATTAGGGTGCCGCAGTAAGGGTAGGCAGATTCTGCGAGGAAGTTGTGTTCGCAGCAGCCACCCTGAATATCTAATTGGAGGCTGCTTCTCACTTAGACACTGTCAAGGCTCTGCGCTCGCTAAATAGCTTCAATTTATATCCAATTTGTCAGTACTATTATTCGTCATATTTTTAATGGCAAGCACAACATTTTTGGAATATTAAACGTTGAGGTAAGCGAAACTTCGTGGAAATATTGCAAATGAGGGGAGTTGAAAAATATTTTTTTGTTAGAATACTAGAAGACCAGTTTTCGCATCGAATCCTGGCAGCAATTCCACTGACGGCAGCTGTGGTCGAGTGGTAAGACACTCGACTACGAATCCAGAGGTCACTGGTTCGAATCTGACGTGCGCAAATGACTTCGACAGTTACTCTAAGAATCGCTCTGGTGAAAGACTACCATTTAAAATGGAAAGGTTGCTTTGAATAGCTTTAGCCGTGTTTGATGAACATATCTGAATAGCTCAGTACATCCCAACCTTTCTCTTTCAATCTCCTTCCTCTTTCCCATGTTCTTCTCTTCCCAATACCCGATTTGAACCCGCGACCTCGGATTCGTAGTCGAGCGTCTTAACCACTCGACCACAGAGGCCGTCAAATGTCTTTTGTGAGAATTCAAGAAGTGAAATAATAAGCATATTGAAAAAAGGAAGATAAGAAAGTGAATGGCTATTCAGAACCTCTCAATTAACATAGATAAAGCCATTTGGAGTAACGTTTTGATTCAGAATAGCTAACTAACCAACTAACTAACTATCACGCCGTTTCCCCACAGGAGTATGTAAAGGGGATGGACTGCCATACAACTCTTCTTTAGTACAAACTCCTTGTTTCGTTCACATTCATACATCGTCTCATACATATCCTTCTGAAATTCTGGCTCTTGACATGGCCCGACTCAAGTATTTGATTCATTTGATCGCTCCATGCCTTCTTCGGGCGTCCTCGACATCTTTTTCAATTCTTTTTTAAATATTTTCATCTATCACTATCACATTCTCATATCTTATTTTCACACTCTTTTCTGAATAGCGGTCGGGGCAATACTAAACCAATCATTTGGGTAATTTTGTGGGGCTGGAGGAAGTATGTAGATGAGATCGGTAGAATTCTAAAGTTTTTAAGTACCTGGCTGTCGAGATCTGATCACTTAAGATGAATAAAGCTCTTCGAAGCACGTTTCCATTCCGAAATGTGGTTTTATAGCACGGTGCTACTAAAAACAGTTATCACTCTTCAACGAGCTGCAAATATACTAAATTTAGTGTAGATTAAGTTTAATTAAAACTGGATCTTATTAAAATCGGATTTTAGAATTAAAGGATCGAAGAGAAATTGAAATTTAATCCAAACGTCTGCCAGTTCTAATCCTGGCTGTTCCCAGCAACTAGTGCAATGTATTTTCAAACTACTGCGTATTTTATTAGAGAATGATAATTTAAATCTGTATTCTGTAACAGGAAACCACACAAATCTAACGTAATAATAATATCATTGAATTTACGTGGCGAAGTTTTGTGATAGTTCACCTCAAGGGCGTTTCACACTGAATTACCTTACCTAATATAACAAGAAAAATATAGTATATAAGAGATAATGTCGCTGGAAAGGCAAAAAGGCTTTAGCGACGGCATCAATGGTCGAGTGGTAAGACGCTCGACTACGAATCCAAAGGTCACGGGTTCAAACCCGGCGTGCGCCAATAACGTTTTACTTAATTAATTAATATGTGTAATAATACATTTAATTAATTTACATAAATATATTAAAAAGTTTATTTGCGGCACGTTTCAGAGTGGTAGATACAATAAGTATCGCCCTGATGAAAGACCACCATTCAGAATCAAAATGGCGTTAACCGTGTTTGGTGACCAGATCTGAATAGCCAGGTGGTTCCCAACCTTCCTCTTTGCCATCTCCTTCCTCTCCCCACTACTTTTAGCCCCACAGAAAATACATAATTAGGGATGCCATACTCTCACTGGCTCTAGACGGTTGGGACCAGTTGGGACTCTTGTGCGGTATTCCCTGTAAAAAAAGGGACACTTCAGTCAAAAATGAGTTTAGTATTCAGTTTTGATCAGTTTTTTTTGCATCGAATTCTCTGACTCTTGTTTGATTCTGAAGACTTTTGTGGCCTTCAGCCATCTAAAATATATTTACCATTTGGGAGAAGCGCTTGACTCAAGCGACATAAGTTTGGAGATTTTTTGGTTTTTTGTCCCTTCAATTAACTCAGTGTGAGCATTGAGTTACCTTTTGTTTTTTTTTTTTAATACAACTATGAACTGAAGGCTTATGAATTTTATTGTAAAACAAAAAGGAAGCCTTAAAACACTCAAGCGTAAGCTTCCCTTAATGGCGCTTCAGCCCTTTTGTCTTTCCGGCGACGATACAAATTATAAATGGAAAAAATACATTATTTGGGAGAAAATATAGTTATTGACTTTTAGTTATTTTTGCAAACTGAAACATTACTTCAACTACCCGTATAGAATTGACAGATGAATCATTTGTAGTATTGCTCGTATTAGAAAGCCAAAAAGTGAGTATTTTTGGGTGCTGACTCTTAAAGCAACGCGGTGAGTAATCACCTCAGAGCAATAATATACAAGAGAGAGCGCTGTAGAGAGAGCTGTAGCCAGTTTTCACAAGGTTTGCCAGACTCTGCTAGACCTGGGCGTGACTAGGACTATGGTTAGGGTATTTATACATCCATTCATAGCACATGTCAACATAATATTTTTGTTTATTCATATAACCACTTTTTCACAGTATTGTTAAAAATATATATAAATTTAACATGTAACCTAATAAACCGTTGAGTTATGTCAATTTTTTTCGCGTATCAAAACGTGTTGGTGGAGTCAACGGAGACGCGGGACACGAAGAACATTCTAACAATACTTTAAAGCGGTGTGATAATTCGGGAAAATTTGTTGTCTCTTTCTTTCTTATGGTATACGACGTAAAAACCCGGAAAAAGGGATTTATCCCAAATCTGTATAGGTTGGGTAAAAAGAACTAGCTTTCTCTCCATATAGTGTTACTTCAAGGTAATCACTAACCAATAAAGCATTGCATAATTTCTAAATGTTTTTTTTTGAAAAGCGAAACTGAGAGTATTCCACTGTGCAATACACATTCTTTTATCTCAGCTAAAAAATAGCACATTATTTCCTCTGGGTCCAGACTACCTATGATTTTTAGTACAGGTATAGCGTATAGCTCACACTAAGAATTCAGCTGTGTTTTGTAAGTACGTTCTTTATTATGTTATTAATGAGGTAGTCAAACACCTTGTGGGAAGAACGATTGATTACCCGTCAGGCGAATGGAGCTTAATACTCACAGCGAGTGCTTACTTATTTACTTTGCGGGACAAGTTGTGCTTTGAGAGTAGGTCTGTTCTATAAATCATAACCACATATTATAATATTATGTAACTGAACAAAACAGTCTACAAAATCTCACTTAAAGTACTTAAATATAAACAAATGTACAAAAAAACCCTCAGGTAGCAAAACACAGGCCGCTCACCGGGTAGAAAAGATTATCTCCTTTTTGATGCACCTCTAACCACAATCGACACACAAAGAGGGAGAAATATTCTCTGGCACTGTTCGAAATTTCTACAATGCAATATGTATATATATTTTTATATAGTGAATACCGCACAAGAGTCCCAACTGCTCCCTACCGTCCAGAACCAGTGAGACTATAGCAACACTAATAGGAGTATGTTGTGAGGCTGAAGGTCTTGGGGAGGGAAGGTTAGGAAGAACCCGGCTATTAAGATCTGGTCATCAAACACAGATAAAGCCATTTCAAGCAGCGTTTCAATTCTAAATGGTGGTCTTTTACCAGGGCGATACTTGGAGTAATTACTCTGGAACGTTCTGCAAATATAGCATGTATTATTTTGTATGAATTCAATGGGTTATGACACAAATTTATTAAATAAAATATATAAATAAAATATATAATTATATATAAAAATATACAATTTACTTTGGAAATAGGTAATAATTCATCAATTAATTTCTTAGATTTAACACTATCTTTAATAAATAATAAAATCGAATTTAACATTTATCGTAAACCAACATTCACGGATATTACCATTCATAATACTTCAAATCACCCGGTATCACATAAACATTCAGCCTATCACTCAATGATACACAGGCTAGTACAGATTCCCCTATCACCAATTAATTTCTCAATTGAATTAGAAAAAATTAAACAAATAGCTTTGAATAATGGTTATACCATAGACTTGATAAAAAAAAAATTTTGAATAAAAAAACTTAAACTGCTTACTACTAATACATTTTTATATAAAAATAATAACAATATTTTAAATAATCCCTTCCAATGGCGTAGAATCTTATATATATCTAACTTCTCTTCACTTAGTACCCGAAATTTGCCTACCCACATTAAACCCGCATTCTATACAAATAATAGCATAGGTATATTATTGAAAAATGCTAAAGATAGAGATAATAAATTAAGTCATTCTGGCATTTATAAAATTTCTTGTAATAATTGTGCTTCATATTATATAGGTAAGACATCTCGCAGTGTAAACATTAGAATAAGTGAACATCTAAGATGCTTAAAAAACAATAATTTTTCAGAGTTCGCCAATCACCTCATTACTACTAATCATGATTTTAATAGAGATACAGGGGTTAAAATTCTTCACCGTTGCAATAGAGGGATAAAATTAGATAACTTAGAAGCACTAGAAATTATAAAATCATTAAACAGTAAATGCAATATTTTAAACAATCAAATTAATTTATCTTATAGTCCTATCCTAAATATTTTTCCAATAAACCGCTCTGTTATTCCCATAATTTCATCAATTACTCCTTCTCCTTCCAACTCCTAAATATGTATATTTATCTCAGTATTTTGTATTTCAGATTAATTTAATATTGTCCTGATGATGGAAGGGTACTTCCGAAACCGGTAGACAAAATATTAAATAAAAAAGTGGTTAAAAACAAAGTATATATGTTCTATTTATAAATAAAATTTATTTGCGCAAACCGGGTTCAAACCCGTGACCTTTGAATCCATAGCTGAGCGTTTTACCACTCATCCATGGAGGACGTCTTATTTTAATCTAAGGATTTTTAGTATCTGTTTTTCCAGAATTAAAAAAAACGACCTTATATTCTACTCGTATATCTCCTTTTAGAGAGATTCTTCCCTCGAGGATCAATGTTGGAAAACCATTTGCCTTTGACAACACCATTGTATAGTTGTTCGTGGAAAGCAGTTATATTTTTCACGTTGAAATTCATCAGCAGTTTGGCTTGGTACAAAACTTCTGTATTGGTTGTGAAGAAATTTTAGTTTTGTCATATCCTTTTGATCCTTTTCTAGAATTCACGTAAGTCCGTCGAATGTTTTGTTTTTCGACGATTAATCGTCTCATACATACTCTTCTGCTATTGACTCTACATGACCTGACTCAAGTATTTGGTTCACTTGATCGTGCCATGTCTTCCTCGGGCATCCCGACTTCTTTTTCCATTCACTTTCGCGTCATATACGAGTATTCTTTTCACACTCCTTTCTTTGTTCATTCACTCTACATGCCCAAACCATCTAAGATTCCCTTTCTTGATTCTATTCACTATGCTTACATCAGCCTTGCATTCTTTCCGGATATTCACTTTATATATTTTTTACATACCTTTTTGCACTTGCCAATTCAATGATTATCTCATTAAATGTGTATAAGAATAAACCTTTCTTACATCTCATCTTTTTTGTTTTTTCATTGCTTACATTATTTGCGTTGTTATTTCATATATAGTTCGTCACACTACTTCAGTTTGTACTTATATAACTCCTTCGGATATATAATACCTTGTATATAATGCATAATTTTTTTTTTTACACTTTGCATGTATCTACAATATTTTTATATCATTCACCTCTTAATGTATTTCGTGAACAACTTTTTTATGAGATCTTGTTAAATAAATAATGTTTTTTAAATCAATCCAATTTCGCTACGAAATGATAAATGTAGCTAATGGGAATTTGAGTTGCCTGTTTTCGCAAAACCTACCCCAACCTAACGCCTCGGACCACCTCCTTTCAAGCTGATCGATACTCTTATAAATACATTTCATATATTGTTCAGAAATAAAAGCTCGTATTATTTGCTCTCCATTTGTCCGGCTCTCGTTTCAATAGCATCGCCATGAAACTAAATCCTTTTAGTCCACATTTCCACGTTACCTATTTCGTGAAAGATTTTCCACAGGGAGAGGAAAGCTCCGGCTTCCCTTATTCGGGTCAACTTTCATTGCAAAAGATGGCGTAGAATAAACCTGATTGGATTACACTGCACATCCCTCTCGATATAGACGGGGGTTGTATGTTTTCATCTTTGTACGGGCGGAGCATCTCTGATGCTGCAGCCGGCTTTATGAGGATCGTAATATTTCTGGAATGCGACGGAAACGTGCACTGTTTTCTAAAACAATCTAAAACTTTGTCAAGGGGTACATTCTTCTGAGCTTAAAATAAAAACTTTGGCTTAGAATTTTTGATCAAATTCATAGTTAATTAGTGATATAATATCAATAATCTTTAACGAAAATACAAAACAGAGAAAGACAGAAAATGAAAAGAATTATTTCACGACCGGGACTTAAGCTCGGAACCTCCACTCTATCTGGCAGTAACATCTCTGCTTATTGAGTGACCGAAGCTTTACTAGAAACCGGCATTCCAGCATTCCTCGGGCGTCTCCGACTTTTTTTACCATTCGCTTTCGCATCGTATATCGTAGTTCAGTATTTTTCTCACACTTATTTTTCGTTCACACACTCTATATACGTAAACCATCTCAACGTTCCTTTCTTCATCCTATTCATTACGCTGACATCAACCTTGCATTCTTTCTGGATATCCACATTTTAAACATGGTTTGATAACATACTCGTATTCGCCTCAGGGTTCTTATTTCTACAGAATTCAGTCTACTTTCATCCTTCCTCTGCCAATTTCATACCTCACTACCATAATTTAGAGTTGGGATAAGCACTCCATTGTGGACTGCTAGCTTCGCTTCTATAGACAAATTTTAACCTGCGCAACATCGTTCAGTCCTCCATTAATGGAGTTTCCTGCATTCACCCTTCTTTCAATATCCTTATCAGCCTTTCCGTCTCTCGTAAACATACTTCCAAAAAAACACACACACTCACCCACTTGCTCCAAGTACTCATCATTCACAATTATATCGCACGCTGTTCTAGTACCATCTCTTTCAAACACCATGACCTTGGACTTACTCACACATCACTAACTCATTCTGCATATATACTTGGTTCATCCTAGACACGAGAAACTGTAAATCTTCCACACTGTTTAAAAGTAAAATCGCATTATCAGCATACAATAGGCAACATGCTTACAGATTTTTAATTTTTGCGCCCTAGCCCACACGTTTTTTTTTTAAATATAAAAGGGAAAAAGTATCCGTATTTTTTAAATATATTTTTTATTTGTGAAACACAAACAAAATATATCACATACAACAGGCATGTAAACATCTCTGATAAATGTATTTACAACATGTTATTTTTTACATGAATACCGCACAAGAGTCTCAACTGCTCCCAACCGTCTAGAGCGAGTGAGACTATGGCATCCCTGATAGGGGTATGTTGTGAGGCTTAAGGTCGTGGGGAGGGGAAGGAGATGAGGAAGGGGAAGGTTGGAAAATACCTGGCTATTCAGATCTGGTCACCAAACACGGCTAAAGCCATTTCAAGCAACGTTTCAATTCTGAATGGTGGTCTTTCATCAGGGCGATACTTAGAATATCTACCACTCTGGAGCGTGCCGCAAATATACTATTTTTTATTTTATTTCAGTTAAATGTGTTATGACATATATTAATTAAATAAATTTTATTTGCGCACGCCGGGTTCTATCCCGCGACCTCTGGATTCGTAGTCGAGCATCCTACCACTCGACCATGCAGGCCGTCAAATGGCCGTCGTATGGTAAAGATAAATACGTAAAGCTAAAGTTATTTAATTACCCATAAAATGTGTATTTATTTCATTGAAACACAGTGGATGCAACAACACAATAGTAGTACGATGGCCGAACAAACGAAAAAAAAAATTAACATGGTTTAAATAAATTAATAAATCTAAAGATTTGTCCAACTTTCAGCAATATTATACATCCTTATATCTTCACCACGTAAGTTATTAGCCGTTATGAATTTTCGCCTTACAATATTCCAGCCGCGAATGCTGTAGTACAAATAGTTAATTAAATTACCGCGTTAACAAAGCGCGGTGAACGTTTAATATTTGTAGGCAAGATAATTAATAAATGTATTCACTTGTTACACCACAGCAAGCACGTATCATATTTCAGGGAAGTTTATGGCCCAGGGTTCAACCCCCACACTAAAAATAATTACGACATTCAACCTCCGCAGTGAACAAAAGCCTTCGGGAGAACGCGGCTGCAATCGAACTGCGCGTTTATCAAGACGCACATTGTTAACATTGGTATTTTTACCAACACTGTTGATGATAAGTTGACGTTTGCCAGCACGTCCGAAGTTTGCAAAGAAAAGTTTTGAAAAAAGACAAACATTCCGGATTACGAATTACCTGACAATATTTGAAAAACTCCTACTACCATCATAAAAAGCGGAAGATGTTGCTTGTTCAATGGTAAGGGACTTAGCCAGCAGAGGAATTGAACCCACGACGCCCGGATGGGAATCCGACGCATTTGTCCACTCAGCTATCGACCGGTCAAATAATCAAATTTGACAGTGTAAATCGACTACATTAAGCAGCTCCGAGCGTGCTAGCAATATTGATAACTAACATCGACAGCTTAGTTTGTCTTATCGATTGTATTTAGTTGTACCAATAGTCCTTCTAATCCATCAAGATGGTGTTCAATTTAATGAACCTTCTTAAATTCTTATTTAAAATTACGTCAGACACCATAAATAGGTCACTGTAAATGATTGTCTTTTTGCCTATTCAAAATTGTATCAGAACGCGGGCAGTATTTGCTGTTTTTTAGTGAATATCGCTCAAGAGTCCCAATTGCTCCCAATTGTCTGGAATCAGTGGAATTATGTCAGCCCCAATTGGGTATGTTGTGAAGCTGAAGTTAGTGCGGGGGTGGATATGGTGAAAGGAAAGATCGGGAAGTACTTGACTATTCATATCTGGCCATCGAACACGGCCAAAACTATTTCAAGCTATGTTTCGATTATAAATGGTCGTTTTTCACCAGGGCGATACTTGGAGTATCTACCACTCTGGAACGTGCAGAAAATATACTATATTTCGGTGTTTATTATTAAATGTGAAATAACACATATTGATTGAATTTTAAAAAAATGCGCTCGGAAGGGTTTGAACCCGCGGACCTCTGGATTCGTAGTCGAGCGTCTTAACCCCTCGACCACGGAAACCGTCAACGTTGAATTATTTATGTTATGCCTATATTATATTTAAACTGACCGTTTCGATGTAATAAAAAAAGGCAGAAACGTTTTTATCAACATTTTGAATTGTGTTACAATATTATCATAGGTAACAATATGGCTGTTATTTAAGTTTATATTTCGTCGTCTTATACTCGTATTTAACGCCCTCATTATTATTTCGTCAACCTGCATATTCTGAGTCGGTCGTCCGAGTTAACTTTTATTAGTTTTTGATAAAATGAATGCGTAGATGGAAACAAAATATTTATTTTAAGTAAGAAAACAGTACAAGTTAGTATTAATTACAATTTCAAATGGAGAATCTAACAAACAAACTACACACGTAGTCTCTTTAACTGAAGGTCGTAGATTAACGTCTTGTGGGATGTTGCGGTCCCTTTTATAAGTTATATCGTTGCTGGAGTCGTGTGCAGTCCACCTCCGGGTCCACTGTAGATGATAATGTATTCGGTGTCGTTGACACCGCTAGATAAGATGCAGAGCCGGATTCATGTTATCTTAGGGTCGGGGGCAGTCTATGGTAGGTAACACCCGCGTGAATTTTGTACCTTCTAAGCCGCTGCCAATGTACACATAAATCTAAGCGTGCCAACATATCGCTTCGTCTGAACGTAGCCTGTGGAGCTTAACGGCAACAAGTGGTAGCAGTTATTGCAGAAACGCAAGTGAAATGCTCGCGACAATATTCTAAAAGAAATTCTAATTTTGAAGATCCACACCGCACAATAGTTCCAACTGCTCCCAACCGTCTGGAGCCAGTAGGACTATAGCATCCCCATATTGGGATAAGTTAGGAGGCTGAAAGTGATGGGAATTGGAATAAGATGGGGAAAAAGAAGGTTGTGAAATACCCGGTTATACAAATCTGGTGACCAAACACGGCTAAAGCCATTTCAGGCAACGTTTTATTTCAAAATTTTAGTATTTCACCAAGGTTATACTCAGAGTGTCTACCACTCTGGAACGTGCCGCAAATATACTTTCTATTATATAAATTAAATGTGTTTCAACACATATTAATTGAACATAATTTATTTGCGCACGCCGGGCTTGAACCCGCGACCTATAGATTCGTAGTCGAGCCTCTTACCCCTCGACCACCGAGGTATATAGTAGTGAAGCATAAATTATACCTTGTATTGTGTTTAAACCATGCAACAATATTATCTGAGGTAGTGGGTAGATTAAAATAACAAGATAAAGTAAACAAGAAAACAAAGTATTAATTTAATGCTTTTGAGTAACGAAAGTATTAATTGAATCCTCAGTGAGTGTATTATTAAATACTACTAATAAAATAAAATAAATACTCAATACTACCGGTGCTAAAGAAATCAATGACGCAAGTTCTTCTCAGCATCTTCCATTGAAATACCGATATAACAAGGACAGCATTCTCTCATTTCTTTGCTTGAAAGATAGCAATTTGTTTAAGATTGGTGTTTTTTTCAAAAGGTTAAGACTTCAGTTCTGGGCTTTGGTTTTGTTTTACGATTAATACCAACTCGTCTCAACTGCTCCCAACCGTCTAGAGCCAGTGAGACTATAGCATCCCCAATTAGGGTATGTTGTAAAACTGAAGGTAGTAGGGAGGGGAAGGAGATGGGGAAGAGGAAGGTTGGGAAGCGCCTGGCTATTCAGATCTGGTCACCAAACACGGCTGAAGCCATTTCAAGCAACGTTTCGATTCTGAATGGTGGTCTTTCACCAGGGCGATACTTGGAGTATCTACCACTCTGCAACGTGCCGCGAATAAACTTTACATTATTTGATATGAATTAAATGTGTTATGACACATATAATTCAAATATAAGTTATTGGCGTACGCCGAGTTCGAACCCGTGAGTTTTGAATTCGTAGTCCAGCGTCTTACCACTCGACTATGGAGGCCGTCAAAAGCATTCTCACCTGACGTCTTTGCATCAAATAGTGCAATCCGTTGGTCAAGATAGGAGAATTTTTCAAAAGTTCTGGGTTTTAGTTTTAAGTTTAGTTCTACGGTTCTAGGCTCTATTATACAAAATCAATCCTTAATCACCCGAGCTTTTCCGCCGTACGATGGAAGACGGATTGCGATAAGGCAGTTTTAAGGATTACCATCGTGTTTTACGATTTACGTGTAGATTTATGGATTATCGACGGACGTTAACCGATGCAACTCTTTCTCTTATCGTCAAACGCAAGAGTGTTTAAGGACCACAGTAACTCTCGCAAATAACGGCTTCCTATAAACTCTGACTAGACTTTACGAGAAAATAAAAGGTTTGATTACCATTATCGCGAAAGGCACACCCAGAATAATAACGACGGACGGCGTAAATATCACTACAATCGATTCCTAATTTCGTTGCTGGCGTATTAGTGACCCACCCTGATGTACATGTATGTCTATCAAATTCTAAAGAATTTTTACGTGAAGTTGAATGGTAAAAAACGTGGACCATGGCCCTGGAAATTTAAAAAGGAGTAGATTTATTTTGATGTGATACTGCACAAGAGTTCCTGATCTGTTTGAGGTCAGAGGAACTTTAGCCTTCCCATTTGGGTAGGGTTGAAAATCTGAAAAAAAAACGTAGAGGAGAAGAAGAATAGAATGGGGAAGATTACTATATATATTTTTTTTTACGTGAATACCGCACAAGAGTCTCAACTTCTCCCAACCGTCTGGAGCCAGTGAGACTATGGCATCCCCAATAGGGGTATGTTGAAGGTAGTGAGGAGGGGAAGGAGATGGGGATGGTTGGGAAGTACCTGGCTATTCAGATTTAGTCGCCAAACACGGTTAAAGTCATTTCAAGCAACGTTTGAATTCTGAATGGTGGTCTTTCACCAGAGTGATACTTGGACTCAGGAACGTGCTGCAAATATACAATAAATGTATTTTATATCAATTAAATATGTTATGAAACATATTCACCAAATAAAATTTATTTGCGTACGCCGAGTTTAAGCCCGCGACTTCTGGATTAGTAGTCGAGCGTCTTACCACTCGACCATGCAGGCCGTCAAGGAATGTATAGAATGTATATTTAATTTATTTTAAATTATTTTATATAATCTGAAGTATGGCTCATGGACATAGCAGGGTGAAACGGGCTTGGAATAAAATATTATTAAAGTTGAAACGATAAAACATAAACAAACAATGAAATAAAGCTTTTTTTTTGTTTGGTCTTCTACCCTTTTTAAACTTAGTGCTTCCCTACCGGAAGTCGGAGAATATATATGTATAATTTTTTTTTTAAGAAAGACAAACATTCCCGGGTTACGAATAACCTGACAATATTTGAAAAGCTCCTACCGCCAACACAATAAGCGGAAAATGGTGCTCGTGCTATGATAGAGGACTTAGCCAGCAGATGAATTAAACACATCGCCCGAGTGGGTGGGTATCCGACGCCTTTGTTCACTTAGCTATTAGCCGGTCAACCGGCATTGCACGCATTATTCGCCAGACTGACTTGAATGTACAGTTTCACACACACTTACAGCTACTGATCGGTCACATATAGTATGTAGTTTTAGTTGCAGTTGTTCTTAACATCGAGAGGTGTTGCAACTGATCAACTGAAGGCCTGAAAATACATGTAGACCATATCACAATTTATTTGCATTTTTTTTGTGAGCAATTTTCTGATTTACTTTTGTTACATATTAAATAATACAGATCCATTATATGCCCCTATTCAGAATGTAACCATATCCTAATAGAAAGAGTGCAAAAGAGGTTTATGCGTTACGTATACATGGAGGAGTATACATATTACCCGTTTTTATTCCCTTCGTGGAATGCTAGATTTTCACACCCTGCAAGCCCGCTGGAAGATGTTTTTGGGTAAACATTTTTATAAGTTGATTTCTGGAGGTATTTATAACCCATATATACTAAAAAAGATCAACTCGTTTGCTCCAAGGAAGTATATTCGTGCGAGGCGTCTTATGACGTTTTACAAGCCGAAATTCAGAACTTTCTCATTCAAAAACTATTCAGTGAAGCTGCATCTACCTTAGATATATTTAGATGCACATATATGGAGTTCTGTCATTATCTCTCGATGAACGTTCAAGAGTGACCGTTAGGTACCTAACGATCTACATAATCTTAAATAAAATATTTTTTTACACTTGCCAATTTTTTTTTTTTTTACATGAATACCGCACAAGAGTCTCAACTGCTCCCAACCGTCTAGAGCCAGTGAGACTATGGCATCCCCAAATTGGGTATGTTGTGAGGCTGAAGGTAGTGGGGAGGGGAAGGAGATCGGGAAGAGGAAGGTTGGGAAGTACCTGGCTATTCAGATCTGGTCACCAAACACGGCTTAAGCCATTTCAAGCAACGTTTCGATTCTGAATGGTGGTCTTTCACCAGGGCGATACTTAGAGTATCTACCACTCAATTCAACGATTATCTCATAACATGTGTATAAGAATGAACCTCTCTTATATCTGTTTTTTGTTTATCATTACTAACATTATTTGCATTATTATATCATATAAAGTTCGTCACACTACTTCAGTTTATACTAATATAACTCGGATATATAAAACCTTGTCTATATGTAAGGTGTACATAAATGTTCAATTTATTTTTTTACACTATGCATGTATCTACAATATTTTTATATCATTCACCTCTTAATGTATTTGGCGAACAACTGTTTTTATGAGATCTTGTTGATAAATAAATAAACTACTTATTGGATTATAAGAATTCTAAAAAAAAGTTATAATTCAAAAGATAGTGGAATTTTTTTTAAAAACTTCGCCTATTAGTGAGAATACAACTAGACGAAGTCAAAAGTTCACTGTATTTTTTAAGGGTAAATTCAATAATTTATTCAAATTGATATCAATATTTATTAAAATTGAATGAGAACACATTTTTCAAGGTTCCAGGATCCAGAATATTTTATTAATAAGGTCAATATTAAGAAAACACTAAATCAGTACTTATCATATTATAATGATGAACCGTGTATATAATGCTTATTTTTACTTTTTTATTAAACGATCTGTTTAATCCTCAGAGCAATAATGTACCACGAAGGATAGCGTTGCGAAACAGTGTAGTCAGGATTGTTGATTTTTTCCTGACTCGGGCGTGGCTAGGGTTTTCATAGACACACCTTTGCAAATGTCTACGTGATGTTTTGTTTATTTATTTAAACACTTTTTTACAGTTTTGTTATCAACAATAATATAGGATATAACCTCAAACACTGCATGTCACATAACAAAATGTAGTGGGCGGATTCACCGGAGACACGGGAGATGGAAAACATGTTTACATACCTAAAAGCGGTGCAATATTATGTGACAACTTGTTTTATCTCTTATTTCCTTACGACGCGAAAGCTGGAGAAAGTGATTTATCGTAAAATTGTATAGGTCGGGTAAAAATATTTGGCTCTCTCTCCATATATATTTTACTTTAAGGTTTAATCCGTCAGAATTTGTCCAATAAAAGTTTACCGGTGACAGTTTATTTCCTGTCTTCTATCAAAATTAAATTGAATGTGTTTTTGCGCCTCAAGATGCCCTAATTTTTTGTAGCATTACAAAAGTAGACTTGGTCTGCTTGTATTTAAAAATATAAATAAATAAATAAATATACGTATATATAATTTTAATATCTTGCTAACATACATAGCAATCCCGATGAGTTATAAAAACTCACTCTGGGACAAGGGAAATTAAAGAACTACATGAGTTACAACAAAATACAAAATACAGAGTAATCAAACAAACATAAATCATAATAAATCAAACAGTATAATATAATATTTTTAAAAAATCGGATATTTAGTAATAACATAATTTACAACTAAACTATAAATGGAAACAAACAAAAAAAACTCAGAGGCGCAGAAAATGAAGATGTTTTTACTCTACCGGGAAAAGAAAACTGATTTAAATGAATTTTTAAAATATTATTTTTCAGCATTATTTTTAGTTGACTGTCTTAATATCTATCTGTAAGCGAGTTGAATAATGTGTAGGCAATAAATTCCAAAGAGTTTATCCCATATGTATAGAAGCACTTAACATAACCATTCTTGAAATATTGACAAAAATGTTCAACAGAATATACGAACAAAAGTTTACATACGACGGAAATATTGCGTCACGTATTCTAGTGCAATTTAATCCCGAAAGACGTTTGCTAAGCTAGTTGGTGAGTTATTTTTCAACCTCGGTTCCACAAAGTACACAACCGTGTGCGAGCAGTTGTTCGCTCCGAGCGGCGCACGATCACAGCCTGCACAAACCCCCTAAGCTCGAAGCTTCCACCCCTATTCAAAGGCTGGGAAATTGTTTCCGCAATAGAGTTTACGACTTCTCTTCAAGGTGTGTGAAGCGAAGCGCCTTATTTCGTGGCGCTTAAGACGTTCCGTTGGTATAATTAGCTCTCCTTTGTGTTCTGAGAATACATACGGGTTTGGCGGAAATGCAAGAAGTGTGCTTTCGCTGCTCCACCAGACATCAGGCCTCCGTGGTCGAGTGGTTAAGACACTCGACTACGAATCCAGAGGTCGCGGGTTCCAATACCGGCGTGCGCTAATAAAAATTCATTTTTTAAATTTGTGTTATTTCACGATTGATATATTGAAAATAATAATTCTGCGAAAATGTGTTCTCTAAGGCGTATGTGCGGTAAAATTATGTATGACCGTGTAAAAAATGTGAATGTCTTCAAATAATGCAAGGCTGATGTAAGCGTAATGAATTGGATCAAGAAAGGGACGTTTTGATGGTTTGGGCATGTAGAGGGAATTAACAAAGAAAGGAGAGGTGTGAAATGAATATCTGAAGCGAAATTGAATGGAAAAAAAGTCGGGGACGCCTTAGTAAGATGTGACACGATCGATCAAATCAAATACTTGGGTCGGGTCATGTGAAGAGTCAGAATAACAGAAGAGTATGCATGAGACTATGTGTGAATGTGAATGAAGCAAGCAGTGTGTGCCGAGACAGAGTTGTACGTCGATCCGTCTGTTCTGCCTACCCCTGCGGAGAAACGGTGCGATGGTTAACTAGTTAGATAATAGAAAGTATATTTACGGCAGGTTACAAAGTGGTAGATACTCTCAGTATCACCCTGGCGAAAGACTACAATTTGGACTCGAAACGTTGCTTAAAATGGCTTTAGTCGTGTTTGTGACCAGATCTAAGAAGCCATGTAATACTCAACCTACATTTACATCCCCTCCCTTCTACCTTCAGCCTCACAACATACCCCAATTGGGAATTCCAAAATCCCACTGGATCCAGATGGTTCGGAGCTGTTCAAATTTGGTCAATTACGTTTAAAAACAACACATTGTTTTTAAATGTAATTGACATAAATCTGTTAAAAGAAAATTAATATTTAAAAATACTTCAAGCTTTTTTCTTCAAAGTAAATAATTTAACAGTATAAGTTGAAAAAATTCGTTCTACAGATTGGGTTTTCGATTATTTTTTATGTGAACTTTTGAAAGCTTGCTTTAGCCGAAAAGTGAAAAGTAAAAAAAAACTATCGTTATTCAGGTTTTGCTTGAGAATTTTTCTGAGTCAAAGTTATACTACATCTTCTATTACAAAAGTTTGACAGAACCAATCTCAGTTAGATATAGAAGAAATATTTCAAATGTTTATGTTCAACAACTTCGAACGAGTTTCTAAATACTTTTAACTTAAAAAAACTATATGTTGCCAAATGATTATTTGACTGGGGACTTGGATCTAATCAACAACCTTCTGGATACTTGAATCTTTGTTTAATTACGTAGCTTTAATGAAATAGACTTATAAGAAGTATTTTTTATAGGACTCCTTGGTCCGACTAAGAATTCACGAGTGATGAACAAAGGTACAGATCCAATAAAAAAAAAATTACAGTAATAGACAATTTAGAACAGAAACGATCTATCGAAATTACGTTGCCTATTGTATGCTGATGATGCGGTGCTGATTTCTGACATATGGATGATCGACAGTTTCTCGTGTCTAGAATGAAAGAAGTATGTATGCAGAATGAGTTGATGATGAATATAAGTCCAAAGTCGTGGTGTTTGAAAGAGAGAGTACGAAAACAGCGTGCAATATAGTGAATGATGAATACTTGGAGCAAGTGGATGAGTTTGTTTATTAAGGAAGCATGTTCTAGAGAGATGGAAAGGCCGATAAGGATATTGAAAGAAGGGTGAATGCAGGAAACTCCATTAATGGAGGGCTGAACGCTGTTAGCGCTAATAAGAATATATATAATATTGTCCAAAGAAGCGAAGCTAGCAGTCCACAAAGGAGTGCTTATACCAATTTTGATGTATGGCAGTGAGGCATGGAATTGGCAGAGGAAGGATGAAAGTAGACTGAATATTGTGGAAATGTGATCCCTGAGACATATGTGCGGTAAAACCATGTATGACCGTATTAAAAATGTGCATAGCCGGAAAGAATGCAAGGCTGATGTGAGAGTAATGAATAGGATCCAGAAAGGGACGCTTAGACGGTTTGGGTATGTTAAGCGAATGAACGAAAAAAAAGTGTGAAAAGAATATGCACCGCGAAATTGGATGAAAAAAGAAGTCGGAGACGCCCGAGGTAGACATGACACGATCAAGTATTTCAAATACTTTAGTCGAGCCATGTCAAGAGCAGAATAACAGAAGATAATGTATAAGACAAACTGTGAATATGAATGAAGGAAGGAGTGTGTGCCAATACAGAGTTGTATAGCAATCCATCTTCTCTGCCTACCCCTGCGGAGAAACGGCGTAATGGTTAGTTAGTATTTAATTAATTATAAATGTTAAGTAACACATGCTAATTAAACTCAATTTATTTGCGCACGCCGGGATTTGAACTCACAAACTCAGGATTTGTAGTCGAGCGTCTTTACCACTCGATCACGGAGGCCGTCAAAGTATGAATACAAAGAGCAATGCCGCTTTAAAATTTCTTTAACACTTTTTAAAAATTAAAAAATAAATGACGATTTTTTTTTAATATATTTTACAAGCGATATTTCGAAAAGAACAAGTGCTAAAATTCATTGAAAAGAAAAAATAAAAATTCTTGAGTGAAAAAGGGAAGTATGTTAATAAAAGTTGAATTTTCAATGCAACAGTTTGTCCAATCTGGTTTAGCATAATAACAATCAGAATACGGCTTGCTCCATCATCACTGCTTATGAATATGATTATTATCTCTTGCATAATCTTGACCGCAAGATCCAAATAGGATGCTATGTGCAGCGTTGTTGACCAAATACGGTCAAATCCATTGAAACAGAATACGCAAGTTAGTTATTTGCGTTAAAAATCAGTTAGCTTTCATGTTCTAATAAGCTTGTCTTTCCAATAATAATAATAATATTTGGAAATTTGTATAGCGCCGTTTGTGTGTAAAATCACCTCAAATACACTATCCATTACTGGATAAAAGTATTTTTCCTCAAGGCCTAGCACAACCATATCGACCACTAAACTGAATCGATATGACAAACTTAGCTGTCCATAATAACTTATCAGCACCACTGGCATACCTGGGGCTGCTTACTTTCTCAATCAGTATCAAGAAAAAAGTTACTCTACGATGGCAACATCGACACATTTTATCTATGGCGTAGTGAGTGGTTTATGTTTTTGAAAGACAAGGTAGAATTAATTTGTTAAGCAAAACTGCTTTTCTTAATCACTTTAGGTATTTGCCAATTGACAGATCATAGAATGAATAAACTCATTAGAGATCAGTTTATTTTCCTTTCAAGATAAAAGAAAATTCTTTCTAGATAAAAGAAAACATTTTCACTTTACCAAAATATCAATATACTTGAACTGTTGGCATTTATTTTATTCTGTTAAATACATATATCGGCTGTGTTTAGGTCAAAGGCGTTATTTCCTTGAAGTAACAATACATGGAGGGAGAGTTAATTATTTTTTACCCAACCTATACAAATTTGGGATAAATCACTTTCTCCGGGTTTTTACGTCGTACACCATGAGAAAAAAAGACACAATAAATTTTCTCGAATTATTACACCGCTTCAAAGTATTGTTGGAATGTTCTTCGTGTCCCGCGTCTCCATTGACTCCGCTCACACGTTATGATACGCGAAACAAACTGACATAACTCAACGGTTTATTTGGTTACATGTTATATATATATTATTTTTTTAACAATAAAAGTGGTTATACGACTAAACAAAAACATTATGTGGACATGTGCTATGAATGGATGATTAAATACCCTAGCCCTAGTCCTATCCACGCACAGGTCTGGCCGAGTCCAGCAAACCTTGTAATAACTGACTACAGCTCTCTCTACAGCGCTCTCTCTTGTATATTATTGCTCTGAGTGTTATTTCACTTTTTGCAGGGAAATTTAGGTCTTAGTGATAAAATAACAGTCATGCTGTTACGCTTGACAGTCGATATATATATCTTCACCGGAAAGGCAAAAGGGCTTAAGCGACACTTTGGTCAAAAATGAGTTAAGTCTGCAGTTTTGATCGGTTTTTGTCTGCATCGAATGCTCTAACTCTCGTTTGATTATGAAGACTTTTGTGGCCCTCCGGCCGTCTAAAATATATTTACCCATTTGGGAGAAGACTTGACTCAAGCGATGCAAGTTTAGGACTTTTTTTGTCTATTGAGTTACCTGAGTTGACTTTTTTTTCAAAATCCAAACAGGTACTGAAGACCTATGAATTTTATTGTAAAACAAAAAAATTTTAAATTGCTCTGGTGAATCATTTTGGTACAATGTTTGAATGTATGTTATCATGTATTTGTCTAAAGCGTGTTTATGCTTGAGACGTGTTTAAGTTAAACATCGTGGATAAAATAACACGTTTTTGTGCCAACTTGAAAAGAAGTACTTCTAGAGTTAAATAATTAACGAGTTTCATTATCTCTATCTTCACTATATCTATTGAACTTATATCCATAGCCACTAGGACGCAGGTATTATTATTTTTGCAACGTTCTAGTTTACTTATTACTTCTTAGTTGCCCTCTACACTAGCGCCCAAAATCTTGTAAAAGTTTTACAATTTTAAGATTCATTCGAAAAGCAGTAAATCGTAAAATATCGATGGTCTAGCTTAATATTAGCCTAATAGTTAGTTAGGGCCTAGCTTAATGCTAGCCTTAATATTAATTCATTTTTCCATAAAGTACCTTATAATCAACATCTACATTTAGTCGGCCTTTTGACGTAACCGGGAAATGTCAATACTTTCTCTACTAGACATTTTTAAAATATTGTAATTTTTTTAATATCTTTTTTTTTTAAATATTTTCGTAGATAGCAACCCCTTTGTGGTTTGCCTTATAAAAAGGAAAATGAAATTATTATATGATAGTATATTATACGTAAGCTCATAAAATTTATTATTATTCTTTTATCACGTTCTGAGTTGACGTTTTACCTTTTTCATTTAATATAATCTGTCTCTATCTCTGTGTCCCTTTGTTATAATTTAAATGTTATTCTTTTGTTTTCTTACTGTTCTCTTTTTTTTAAATTTTATATTGTGTTCTCACTTTGTATGTATGAGAATATATAAGCACACACTATGTATTTTTTAGTTTGGTTTAATTTTGTACCATGATGATACTTAGGCTAAGCGAAACCGGTCGGTCCTAAAAGTTAAAATTGAATCTGTGGTCTTATACAAAGTTGATGTTTCATTTTCTTTAAATATGTATTTTTTTTACGTTGACTCCACACAGAAAAAAATATTTCCCTCAGGGTCTTGTCATCTTTGAGAATGCTGCCTGGAGGGTCTTTTTGATCAAGATAATAAGTTAGAAAGCAGAAATCGATAAAAAAAATATTTATGTAAGGGTTGCTGATCTGCAAAATATGGCAAAAATATTTTATTAAATCTGGAAATTCGTATCACCTTTTTCTGAATTTGGTCGCTAGTGTGGAGGATTTTTACCTTGTTTCGTTTTCACGAGATTAATTTATTAACCGCTTAGTTGTAGCCTTAGAGCAAAATTACACTATGAACTATGAGATATATTGAAATATATGGGACATTTTAACACTTCAACTAGCGTTAATTCATCTTCGTTGAAATCGATCACAATTGATTTGGCAAAGTATACGTTGAGGTTGCCCTCAGTTTTATATCATAATTAAGGATGCTGCACGGAGGACGTTTTCAGGGGAAGCAAGAGTGAACCTGAGATATCCCATTAAGTGCCAAATGTATGCCATTAGCCCCTACACCATATTACGTTTATGGGGTGTACCATAAGCAGACCATTATGCTCTACCTGACGTTTTCAAGGAGCTGTGAGGTGTTGAAATCAACCTTTGCGATTATTATGGAAACACTTGCCATCGTAGTTTGCTAATAGTTGTTGAATACTTTGAGAGCTATAATAATGGAAACAATCTTACCTTTTTAAATATTTTTTTAAAAGTAAATACCGCCCAAGAATCCCAACTGCTCTCAACCGTCTATAGCCAGTGGCACTATAGTATCCCCAATTGGAGTATGTTGTGAGGCTGAAGGTAGTGGGGAGGGAAAGGAGATGGAAAGAGGAAGGTTGGGAAGTATCTGGCCATTCAGATCTGGTCACTAACGGCTATAGCCATTTCAACCAAGCAACGTTTCGATTCTGAATGGTGGTTTTTCACCAGGGCGATACTTAGAGTTTCTATCACATTTTGGAACGTGCCGCGAATATACTTCATATTATCTCATACTAATGAAATGTGTTATGACACATATTTAATTGAATAAAAGTTATTTGCGTACGCCGGATTCGAACCCGTGACCTTTGGATTCATAGTCGAGCGTCTTACCAATCGACCATGGAGGCCGTCATTAACCTTATTAACAGAACAAATAACAAAACTATCTAAACACAATTCGTTGAAAGATGTCAATAAATAAATTATAAAAAATCTGTGTTTTGAAAACTGTAAGTTCATCTCGTACAATCTGTTACCATTGGATTAATCTCGTACCCAACATAACGTAATTATAAGTTAACTAGAGATTAATACACCAGAGATTTATTAACAGGTTAGGCTTGATAATTTATTCAATGTTCTCCTGACAAATAATTAAAAATAATTTTAAGTATTTTTATTTTTCGTGTGTACCAAATATTCAACAGCATTGATTAATTATGAAAATAAGGATATATTTGTATAAATTTAACAGTAAAATATTATCACAATAACACTTTTTGCAAATAGTGAAAAACTTTTCAATTATACCGTAGCATTGAAATTTCATCCCTTCAAAAACTTTATATTCGTCTTAAATTATTTGAATCATATATTCATAAATTTTACCTCAAATACAAACATCCATTATTTTCGTACAACATGTTTTAAAGAGAGAAAGGTCAACTGAAATAAAATTGTTTTTATTTACAAACTATTATCCCGGGTTCTTGAATAATGAGAAACCAATGGATTATTTTTGACTATTCTAACTTTTTACAAACTTTTGACACGTCTATAATGGTTTTCTTTGTAAACATAAACAAAACTCGCTAAAATTGGGTTTTCACTTCACTTCATCATATTTCTTAAACTCAAATTTGGAATAGAATTTTTAATGCACGAAACCTTAATATATCCTGTTTTCTGCTTTTTCAGGTATGCCTCAAGGTCCGATCTTCGGGCCACTTCTATTTTCAATATTCACGAATTACACGTTAGAAATCTCTTTTCCATGTTACATGCTTTTCAAAACATTCGTAAGAGTTATGATAAGCCTTGAAACTAATTTCATATCTATTGAAACTAGACAATATATCTGAATATTTAATAGTAAGACATATCAACTCTATTTTAATATGTTCAAAGGCCTGTCTTTTGATAGAGCATTACTTACTACAATACCTCTGTACTTTGTCGCGTACTTGTCCACAAACCTTATTTCCGCAACGAAGGTTCCTAGGATTATAATAAAGTAAATTGGCTTGTTCGTATACATACCCCCGGAGTGAGCCAATCAGCATTAAACATATTTTATTTTATTCTACATATTGTTAGTTAGTTAGTTAGTAACTATTTTGGGACCCTCATTTTCTGTGAGTATTATATTACTGTCTGATAAGTACGAGGTTGAAGAGTAGGCTTTTTGGAATCCACGTACGGTGGGGTACTCCCTCGTGTGAGAAAGGGTTAAAAAAGGTTCTTGAATTCCTCAACATAAGGGTATACAGCCACTGCCCATAATTTTAGCATATTGACTTTCTCTACACTCAGATTTCACCATTAGTAGCTCAGAAGAGGATAGTATACCATCACTCGTTTCTTAGGGTTTCTGTTGTGTTGTTTTGTGTTCTAATATGGGAAATCAACGTCTGTCTACGTTCCAGAAGACTATTTAGACGGCCACAGCAACGATATTTTAATATTATTGTTTATAAAACAAATATTCTTGGTTTGCCGGTTGAGACGAGAATTTCATCGCTGAACAGAATAATTTATTATATTATTCCACGTCAGTGAGAAGAGGTTCAGAAAAAAATCTTTTTAGAGAAGACAATAATTGTCTTATAGAAAAACTACTGTTCATTGATATCCATACACAAATTCTAATTGTTTCATATTCTTTCTATTTTTAAATCATTAGCTGTTGGTGTATGAATTTGAAACGTACTGCAGTACAAAATATTTGTATTTTAATATTGAGCCTAATATTTTTAAGAGATATTTAATAAAATAAAACAATAAAGCACTTTTTTGTTTCATAAAAAGTTTTATAAAATTGTTAGCTCTTCTTCTCGTGTAGATCAACGTTAACCGCGTCAATAATCTAATATAAATAATAAATACGTAAATATATCGTTTGCCAGTAACTTTTCTACAGTTTTAAAACGTCCTTGAAAGGCGAAACAGCTATCACACGCAATAATGACGGAATACATATCAGAAACTTAGAAAATCGTTTTTTGATAGTATTATACGTTTTACATTTTTCTATGAAATCCGCACAAGAGTCCCAACTGCTTTCAGCCGTCGGGGTATTTTGTGAAGGTGAAATTAAAGGGGAAGATAAGAAGATGGGAAATAGGAAAGTTAGAAAGTACATCGTTAATTCAGGCCTGGTCACCAAACAAGCGACTTTTCGATTCTGAATAATAATCTTTCACCAGAGCGATACTCAGAGTATCTACCGCTTTGAGCTACGTCTTTCAAAGGCAAAACAGCCATCAAGCGTAATTGTAACGGAATTAAGGGTCAGCACTCAAGAATGACGCTAAACGTTACATTGTAGCATTCTAGTACAAGCAATACTACAAATTATTCATCGATAACCCATCTATTGGTAGTTAAAAAAAATTTTGAGGTTTCCGGTGAATACATTTTTTTTACTGTAACCATTTAAAGTCTATGCAAATCAAACTAATATTTGAGGGTAAAAAGTGCAGTTTGAAAATCAGCGAAAACATTTATTAACACCTAAAATTCTAGTATGCATTTCATAAAGAATTTAAAAGATTACTGATTAAGAATTGTATTCACTGGAAACCTTAGACATTTTTCAATCTGTCCGTATAGAATTTACAAATAAATAATGTGCAGTTTTATTTGTACTAGAAGACCAAAAAATCATTAGAATTTATTTTTTTTACGTTAGTAATTCATATTTATTATTTTTTTAAATCTTTGCGTTTCACACAAACGTTCAACTCATCACAAAGCCATTTTCTCCTTCAAATTTGTTTGCAAAGAAAGTGTTACCCATTAAATTATTTATACCTTATAGCGGTATCATTAAGGCTTACTTATTGAAATCGTAAATTTGAAATTAAGCTTTCAATACAAATTCAAATTAGGCCGTTTCTGTACCATTAAAAAATGTCTGTTCCCTTCTTAAATTCGTCAAAAAGTTATAAAATATGAAAGAATAATAATATTACTTGGGTATTCAAATGGTTTCCGAGAAATTAAGAGCTTTTTATCGTTTCTCTTTGAAATGATAAAATCCAAGATCTAGGTTTGTCGTATCTGATATAACGTAAATCAATCTCCTTTGAAGAATTCGTCAGTAGAGTAACCACTAATTATGTAGATTTATTAATTAACGGCCGCAGTAATTGAGCCGAGGCATGTTGAAACGCTGGTTTGGTTTCAACATGAGTTCTATCCATACGTTATGTTCTGATTACGGCCCTGTTTCCGACCCCCATCTGAACAGAACATCCGAACAGAACGTCTAAACACATGTCATATTATATTACAACGTAAGTCTGAATTTGTATGTAACCACTATGTACTCTGTTCTTAATCCGAGCCTCGATTAACTGAATATCAAAACGTCTGTACCTAATGACATTTATCACGTTTAAATGATTGAATAATAATAATATATGTATGAAGTAAAGTGTTACTTTGTATTCTCGCATTCTTGCATGCTGAAAAAGGTGATTGTTTGTTTCTCAGTGAGTATATTTTTTTTTAAATGTTATGAACCTTGAATTAATCGAGTAATTTTGAATTCCGGTACATGAAATTCCTAACTAACCATCACGCCGCTTCTCCGCAGGGGTAGGCAGAAAGGACGCATCGCCATTTAACTCTGTATTGGCACACACTCCTTGCTTCGTTCACATTCATACATCGTCTCAACATACTCTTCTGTAATTCTGACTCTTCACATGACCCTGTTCAAGTATTTGATTCACTTTATCGTGTCATGTCTTCCTTGGGCGTCCTCGACTTATTCTTCCATTCATTTCCGCATCATATATTTTTTTCACACTCCTTTCTTCGTTCATTCGATCTACATGGATAAATCATCTAAACTTCCCTTTCTTGATCCTATTCATTACGCTTACATCAGCCTTACATTTTTTCCGGATATTCACATTTTTAATACGGTCATACGTGGTTTTACGCACATAAGTCTCAGGGATCTCATTTCCACAGAATTCAGTCTATTTTTATCCTTCCTCTGCCGGTTCCATGCCTCACTGCCATACATCAGGGTTGGTATAAGCACTCCATTGTGGACTGATAGCTTCGCCTTTTTGGACCATATCTAATTTGCGCCAACAGCGTTCAGTCCTTCATTAATGAAATTCCTATTCCTATTCTCCATTCCTGGCACGTAAGAGCTGTATTTTGAAAGCGCCGGTAGCTCCCAAACGCATTGGGCAGTATGTACTACCGACACTCTTCTGAGGCAGTCGACTCTTAGATCAGCAACGTCATCGGCTATCGGAAGGCTGATAGAACCCAAATGCAATCCAAATACTAAGTTTGGAGATCGCGCTTTCGGCGTATCGGGGCCAAAGGCTTAAAATAAACTCTCTCCGGAACGAAGATATACTGGTTTAACGAGCCCAACAGAATTTGGTCCAAACTGAAAACTTACCTTTTCAGACTCTCATATCCTTAAATTCATTAGAAGAATCTCTATATAATCTGTTTCTCGACGAATCACCTTTAGATATACAAATATTAACAAAATCCTGTACTGTACGACAAATTCTAAAAGTTCATTTTTAATTTTGCTCCCATGCCCTAAATCGGAAAAAAAAATATATTAAACTAAAAATAAAAAAATAAAATGTAAAAATCATAATTATAATTTTAAGTTAATAAGTATATGATGACGTGTATATTCTCTTTTTAAACTAGGAATTAATATATAATAATAGAAAATAAGATCTGTAGAGCGCCCTTGGGGTGATTTTTAACAAAAAACGGCGCTATACAAATCATCCAAATATAATAATAATAATTATTAGTATTTTTTCTTTGGTAGATATACTCTCATAGATCATATGTTGTAGTTTCATAGTTGTCAGACGAAACGTAAAAAAATGCATTAGTTCGAATTTTTTTACTACAACTTTGTTGATTTATGCCAATATCTGTGGTGAGTTGAATCTATGGTTGGATTAATTAATACAATTAGAATATAGTTTTGTGTACAAATTCAAATAACAAAATTTTGTTTTCCCAACAGTGTGCTTGATTTTGTGGTGTCCAATATTTCAATCACCTACTGAATTAAAAACCCCAAGAAAAGATGGTACTGGGTGAAATTCCTATCTACTTCCTCATATATTGAATTGAGACAAAATGTATTATGTCATAAAAGTGGTCCAACAAACTTAAGCAAATTATATACTGTAAAAGAAACCTTCAAATATTTTTTAAAAAGGTGTAGTTTTCTTCAGTCACATAAGGGTTAAATGGCCAAAGTACGACAATTGAATTTATATCAAAGTTTTAAATCAAGAACTTCCATTTTAATTTAATTACACGCTATGTGAATTGCGTAATTTATACAATGATGTATTTGTGAGACATGCCCTTTTATTTTCACGCTACGTATCCCTCGCGTTCTTTGGGATTCTTTTATTTGTAAATTCGTTTATTTCGTTTGTTAAATCAGCCACCCTGAGATTTTTCAGACGGGTCTGATTTCACAAAAAATCTTGTATTTTCATTTGACTTTTCATCTCAGCGCAAACGTTCGAGAAATAACCAGTTTCTTAGTATTCCACCTGCCAGACCAATTTGTTATCAATATTATTGTTTGGCAATTCGTTTACTCCATACAAATCGGCTTTAATGCTTATTTCAGAAGGAAAATATGAAGATGCTTTGAGTGTTTGCAAAATATTCTCCAAAATTGATTCTTGAATTTCTTTGATATTTTTTAAGATACGAGAATTTATTTAAATAAAAAAAAAACAAATTTGAAGCTGTGCGAAAAATACTTTTCAAGTAAATATATTTGTCGGCGAAATATGCTTATGTTTTTCGCACTTGACTTGGTATTTTGAACATGTTATATGAAAATGTGTAAATGAGAAGTACTTAATTGTGATAGATTGCGAGTATATTATACCGGTTAGGTCTATGGTAAGTTAACAAATGGTAGTAATATTAACAGAAAATTGTTAATATTACATAATACTAATTGTTACTCGTAAAAAAATCATGGGATGTAACTTGACATGCTAAGAAAAAATATCTTTTTCTTTAATCTACCCATTTCAAATACAGAACAATGTCTTTTAAAGTATATTGTAGTTGTGTAATTCATTAAGTAGGTAAATATTTGAAAACAATACTTTTAAATTTAATAATTTCAATTAACATCAGCCCCGATTTTGAAAAGTTCACACTCGTACGGTCGTACGCACTTGCAAAGGAAATTACTTTATATAATATAATTCTCAATACAAAATTCTATTGAGCTGTAATAATAATATCAGGACTGAGTCTTTCAGATACTCGCTTGTACCTAGTACCTAGCATGTAGTTGGTAATTGGCAGAGGTGGCTGATGTATGTATGAATGTAGATACAACAGGGTTATAATATCATATAAGCTATCTTCAACCAATATTAATTTAATGTAATCAAACACTATTTTTTCTTTTGTGTGAGCTAATAAATTTAATTTCTTCACTGTTTCGTGTAAGCCTTTAAATATAAAAGCCCATCCAGGCGTGTACAATAAAATAAACATAATGGCATTTTTAATTGTATTATTGACTCCATAGACATAAAATACAAGACACGTCATATTCATATAAATCTTATGAAAAATGTAGCACCACTAGTAACGTCTTGTATTCCGTTTCACCCCCTTAAAAAAAGGATAGCCATTCAAAGAATATGTGTGTACGAATGAGATAGCTGTATGAACGTCCCGCATTATTGTTATCATCGGGTATCTCGCCATTAGCCGTGGTTGTCTGTCACACACTTATGTATTCTGCATTCGCTATCTCACACCGCTTTCGAGTTGCTAAAAACCTTGTGAATAATTGTTTATTGAATTGAAATACTAAGTGATATGTGGATAATTATGAATGGAAAGAAACTGCATGAGATATGTTTTTTGCTCCCGAATGGTTTTTACACTTCTCAAGGCATTTTTTCTCAGAAAGGAGCCTACAGCGACGCGTTTGCAACAACTTGTCTATCGCACGAATGTTTGTGTGATACTAAACGCAGTAAATCTCAGGTATATCTCTCGGACTCGGCTCAGTGCATTCACGCGCGTTGTCTCAGTAACGTATCTACATTATTTAATTCATCTAAGATTGACTCATCTTCTCGTTGCAACTCATTCGGTTCAACATTCTTTGCCGTAGACTTATAAATAATGAATTGTTTTTCTTCAATCATCATCCTACAATTATGGGTATCATTCTCCACTGCCCAGAATGTCGAGACTTGTTAACTTAAGGCATGGTCTTAAAATTTTGGTACCAGTCTGAAAAAAAATTGTTATTCTTTAAAAATCTACAAAAACCTTAATCAAGCTTTGAATTGAATGTTCTTTCAATTGAATAATATATTTTAGTCTATTTTTTGATATTGCTTCATTAAAATATTATGTATGTGCTGTTTTTTCTCCGTTTTTTTTTTCCATTTCGTGCCATGTATTTTTTTTTGTAATTGGGCAATTGTCCGTTAGTATATAAATAAATAAACATATAAAATATAAAATAATCTACTCATAGACACTTGTATAATATATTCTCCGAGCTCAATTATTTACCCCAGTTTTTAGTATTTTCAATTCACTATATTGTTTAGTGTCATTCATTAATGTTCTTGTAATTATTTTTATTTTTTAAAACATTTGTGACATGTTTATCACTTATCTTTTTCTAAATATAAGTGCATTATTTCTATGTTTGACTTTCAAACTTCCATTTAAACCCTAAAGAAGAGTGATAACATCTTAATAATACCTACGCACAGGCTTTGTCTTTATGAGATTTTTTTGTTTGTGATTATTTTTTTTTATTACTAAATATATATTTGCTATCTCAAGTATTCCGGTATCATTCTAAGAGTAACCTTATTCAATATCATCCTTCAATAAGCATCAAATTTTACAATAATTCTTCTTTAATAGTGGCTTGTCGATGATCAAAATTAATAGTAATTTGGAGGTGTATTTGTATAATCCCTGTTTCCGATCCGAAATTCACTAAATTATTATCTAACAATGTGACGTTCTGGTTCATGCGGTAAGTCTTCATGAGATAATGAAGTACTTAACTCCTTGGTTGGACCATTGCTTTCAAATACACAAGATGAGCCACATAAGATAGTTAATTCTGATCCGTATTTGGAATATATTATTAAAATACGATTAATAAAATTATTTGAATAAAACTGCTTAGAATATATTTATCATAAGCCAAAAGACAGAAAAAAAATATGTACCATATCGTCGTCGGAAAAGCAAAAGGGCTGAAGTGCCATTTCGGGAAGTTTACACCAGAGCACTTAACTCAATGTTCTCACTGAGTTACCTGATGCGGCAAGAAGCTTAAAAATTCCAAAACGTATGTTGCTTGAGTCATCAAGCCTTCTCCCAAATGGTATATATATTTTTCATAGCTGAAGGGTCACAAAAGTTTTCAGAATCAAACGAGAGTCAAAGCATTCGATTCTGAAAAAAATGATCTAAAATTCGTATTAAACTCGTTTTGACCAAAGTATCGCTTAGACTTTTTTGCCCTTCCAGCGACGATAAATTATTTTATATAAATTAAATGTGTTACGACACAAATTGATTGAATAAAATTTAATTTAATTTACCGGCTTTGAACCCGCAATCTCTTGATTCGCAGCTGAGCGTCTTACCACTCGACCACATAGGTATGTAGTATTAAAGCTTAATTATAGCTTGTATTGTGTTTTAACTTTGCAACATTATTATTTGAGGTAGATGTTAAATTAAAATAACAAGAAAACGAATAGATTTTTCAAAGTAATAATTTAATGCTTTTGAGTACCTAGGTAGTAAGTAAAAATACATATATAAGTAAACGTTGGAAATAATTACAAAATATTATAATATGTTGACGAAAAATAATATTTGTTTATAATGTAACAGAATCTGTCATAACACTATTGACTAATAAACAATACCTCCCAAAGCAAAAAAAAAACTATCTAGATTTCGTATCAATGAAATTCCTGTTTGTAATTTCATACTCCTTGTTTGTTTTAGCTCTTGTGCGTAAAACATTTATGAAAGGATTGTGTAGTTTCAATAGAATGGAACCTTGAAGTAACGATATAAGGAGGTATAGCTAATATTTTTACCCAACCTATTCAAATTTGCGATAAGTCACTTTCTCCGGGTTTTTACGTCGTAAACCATGAGAGTGAAAGATACAAGAAAAAATGTGTGGTAAATACAAAATGCAATGTAAAAAATAACAATAATAATACTTTATAAAAGCATGGAAGAGAAAAAAAAATGTAAATGGCTGTTTCAAACTTTTGTTTCATTTGACATTTTAACAATTCAACGATTAGCGCTTTTTTACATTGTCATGTCCCTCGTTAAATTTCTATTCTAGGGCCGTTTCAGCTTTTGAAAAAATCGTGATCAGCAAACAAGCATCACAATACGACCGTTTTACTATTCAACTGATAGCAAATTGTTTAAAGCTGTGACGAACAATTATTTTATTTTTTATGGTGAATACCGCACAATACGGCCAAAAACACAATACCGCACAAGACGGCCTCCATGGTCGAGTGGTAAGACGCTAATCCAAAGGTCGCGGGTTCAAACCCGGCGTGCGCCAATAACTTTTATTTAATTAATATGTATCATAACACATTTAATTCATATAAAAATAATAACAAGTATATTTGCGGCATGTTCCAGAGTGGTAGATACTCTAAGTATCGCTCTGGTGAAAGACCACCATTCAGAATCGAAACGTTGCTTGAAATGGCTTAAGCCGTGTTTGGTGACCAGATCTGAATAGCCAGGTACTTCCCAACCTTCCTCTTCCCGATCTCCTTCCCCTCCCCACTACCTTCAGCCTCACAACATACCCCTATTGGGGATGCCATAGTCTCACTGGCTCTAGACGGTTGGGAGCAGTTGAGACTCTTGTGCGGTATTCATGTAAAAAAAAAAAGAAACCCAACTGCTTCCAACCGGCTAGAGACAGTGAGACTATGGCACCCCCGATTGGGGTATGTTGTGAGGCTGAAAGTAGTGGGGAGGGGAAGGATATGGGAAAGAATGATTGGGAAGTATCTGGCTATTAAAATCTAGTCACCAAACACGACTAAAGCCATTTTAAGCAACGTTTCGATTGAAATAATATTGAACTAAATCGACGTTTGACGTGGACCTTTGAAATGTAAAAAAAAACAACAAAATGACGCCAATCATTAAATTGTGACGATTGTTTGAAAAACACAAACCTCTAAGTACATTGGTTTGTAAAAAAAAAAAATCACAAGAAAATATCAAAATTTTGGCTTTTTGTTTAGACAAAAATGTTTATCACTAAAACAAAATAAAATAAATTTAGTCTCTAATTGGATAGAATAATCTTCTACTTAAGAACTTAACCTCAAAACTACTTGTGGTCTGGTCTTTATGCCAACCAGACTAATCAATATCTGATTATTTCTGATACAGGTAACTTAAATCTAGTCCACTTTGAAACAATAGACTAACCCACCTCCGAGCTACAAACCACTCGACTATATAGCACTTACGCGAGAATAGACAATAATCCTCGGTGATTCCTAGAAGCAGCAATAGAGCCTCTAGCCCTAAAGGGCGCCACAGCCAGGCTCCTAAACTACAAAGGGCGTTTAGTCCTAATCCGTTTGATTAATCAAGATCGTACGATATGTGCCTAATATGTGAAAACTCAGAGTAATAACGCTAAGGGGACGCATTTCAGAATACATTAAAACGTCCGTATGAATTAAATTGTGCTTGTCAGCTGATCACGGTTTGATCAAAAACTGTAACAGGCAGAGCCTCCGCGTTTAACTTAAAATGTAAAAAACAAAATGGCACTAAAAGCCGATTAGACGGTCTTTAAATGAGATTTAGTTTAGATAAAACATATCAACCTTAGTGTAGATGGCCTGTTCAAAAGAAAAGGTGAATTTGAATTTTCGTGGGCTGTGTACATTAGATTATCGTTTTTTTTGTTATGTTGGTACACATATGTTTATAAGTGGTACAAGCGCTTTACAGAAGGCCGAGAAGATGTTAATGACGATGAGCGTCCTGGAGTTGTGCAAAAACAAATCATGGATTTTATTCTTTGATCCATTTTTTTCAAAAGTAAAAAATCGAAGAACACACAAAAACGTGACTAAACTTTCCAGTTGTCAAAAACAAACCACTAATCCAAAATGGCTGATAATGCTAACATATGATAAACATATGCGTACCAGCATAACAACAACAAAAAATCGATAATCGAATGTACACAGCCCGCGAAAATTCAAAATTCACCTTTCCTTTTGAACAGGCCTCGTACATCTTTTAAGCACTGTAAAGCGAACTCGGAAAAGAGAATGCGTTTGTACCATCTTATCAAAGGAATCTATATTACAATATTAATAGATTTCACTCAAATCTAGTAAATATTTATTATTTAATGATATTATTTCAATAAATAATGCTAAAAAAAATCATGAAATGTTTTTAAAAATAAATGTTTTTCGTTGAAAGCAATAGCTTTGTGGTTTGATTTCAATGGCTGTACAAAACCACAGATTTTGTTTTATTTTTTACAACCGACCGATTTCACTAAGCCTAAAAATCATCAGGGTACAAAATTAAATTAAACAAAAAGTACATGGTGTTCGGTTGCATATCCATACAGAGGGAGACAACAATATAAAATGAAATAAGAAAACAGTGAGAAAACAATATGTATTTTAAATGTTATTCTTTTGTTTTCTTACTTTTTTTATATTGTGTTCTCAATAATAATAATAATAAATGGATTACTTTTATAGCGCCGTTTTTGTGGGAAGATCACCTCAAGGGCGCTTTACAAATTAATTCATCTAACCTATAATTTATCACTTAAGCTTATAACTAATAACTTACAGTTAAGATTTATTACTAATGGCTTACAACTAATATTTTCAACTAGTGACTTACAATAAGGACTTATGGCTTGTAACTTACTACTGAGTATAACTTATAACTAGTAACTTACATCTAAGATTTCATTATTATTACTTCATCACCTCTTCATTATTGCTCCACATTTGCATTACTGTTCACCTATTCTTTTCTTGTGTAACGACATATAATAGAACAAGTTTCAAATTCTCAACAAAAATAAAAAATAAAGATTAATGAGTATATATAACCACACACTATGTATTTTTTGTTTTGTTTAATTTTGTACCCTCATGATGCTTAGGATAAGCGAAACCGGTCGGTAATAAAATTAAAATCAAATCTGTGGTCTCATACAAAGTTTTTTTTTCATTTCAATAATCATATTTTTTTGTTTGCTTTTAATAGAAACAAAAGTTACCGGGTTACGAATAGCTAGACGATAATTGCAAGACTCCATAATAAGCGGAAAATGTTGCATGTGCAGTGATTGAGGACTCATTTAGTAGAGGAGTTGAGCTTACGACGCCTGATCAAAAGTACAATATTTATTTTAACATTTTACATAAATCGTTTTACCTTTATACAAATTTATGTCTGATTTTGTTTTATAGAAAATTTCAAAAAATAAATTGCAAGGACAGGTTAAGAATTTATTTGATTGCGTTGTTGGTTGATTTTTTTATTATTTTAGCCTTTCCCATGCTTGTTCAATAATGCTTTTGTTCTCGTGATAACAATTTGTTTGCATATTTTCATAGAAATTTACCAATATTTAAATTCTATTAAGATTATTTTGAGAATTGCGTTGAATTTATTTGGGAATAAATAAATTCTTTGGATATTAATTTCGCAAAAGTTAACCTTTGGTATAGGAATATCTGAGTAATGCAAAGAGCAACTGTGCCATGGAGGCTGCTCATATCAATTATTTAAAATAGCGCTCCGCAGCTTCCGCCTCTTTTTTGGTCCTAAAATTGGTTATTGGTTTGGTTTTTTAATTTGATTTCCTGAATCTTAATTTTTAAAATATACTTTCCGTGATAAATTTTACTCAGTGGTAAATTGAAAAAAATAATTGAATTGGGCACATTATACTCCATAGTACTTATTATTGAGCGCGAATACAATATATGATTTAAGCTGGATTTACACCAACGTCCGGATCCGCTCAGTGACGATATTGTTCCGCATGAGAGCTTATTGATATGGTATGAATATCAATCAAGGAGTATGTGCACGAGACAAAGTTGTGTGGCAGTATATCCTTCTGCCCACCCTTGTGATATTTAACTACTCAGTTGGTTAAATAATTATTATGATGTGTAAAAATACTTACATTGCAGATTTTTTTTTAAACCATTTTTTTATGACTAAATAATATTTTTAATAATTAATAACTATTCCAAATATTACTTAGTGATATAAAAATGCTTTTAAATAAAAAAAATCTGAGATGTAAGAATTTTTACACATCAAAATAATTTTATAACTAACTAAGTAGTTAAATATCACAAGGGTGGGCAGAAGGATATACTGCCACACAACTTTGTCTAGGCACATACTCCTTGACTGATATTCATAACATATCAATAACCTCTCTTGCGGAAAAATATCGTCACTGAGCGGATCCGGACGTTGGCGTAAATTAGATTAGTTTACTAAGTGATGCGTTAATAACTAACCATCGGATGACTCCATAGAAAAGGGAACAATTCATATTTAAATGATGATTGAGCTTAAGTATTTTTTAAAAACGAATTGATAAAGACTGACTAAATCCTTCCGAAATCCGTGGCCCAAAAAGAGCGAGATTATTCCGGGAAATAGTAAACTTTTTTCGATCTGCCCTAATTTGCATCCTTATTGTTTTCCCCCAACCCGACCCCTGCCACACACCTCGCGGTACCTGCCCCTGCCGGCACTCTTGCTGCCGTGCCACTGTGGTCCTACCTTTAGCTAAATACATTATATACGTGTTCCAACGGAATTAGCCCTGGGCAGAGGTTTATCGGCTCACTGTTAACTCTTTGAAGATATTTATATCATATTTTTTTAAATATTTAAATAATATCAATAATCAACAACACAAATGTGAAACAGAAAATGCCAGAAATAAAAAGACAACGTCTTAACCGAGGCCCGGCTAGAGTAGAGGATCTTAGTTCGTGTCTCGGTTATGACAGTTGTCTTTTTATTTTTTGGCTTTTTTCTGTTTCATATTTGTGTTGTTGATTATTGATATTATTCAAATGTTTAAGCAAAAATAAGCACTAATTCTTTAAAGTTAATTCTTATTTCAATATTATATTTGTTTACGAATGCCTGCTTAAGTCGTTAATCGAACCTCTTATCACAGTGACAGTTTTATGACGTCCAGATTATTGTCATTTGTCCAAATCTGACAGATATTGGACACAGTTGTATCCAAACTGACTAGTGCCAACCTCAACAAATGAAATAAAGTAATATTGTAACACATCACTCAATAAATTCGTAAGATGACTAATAAAACAACAACTTTTAAGTAAAATTTGATTTTATTCATCCACATAGTCTCCGTCAAAAGTAATACATTCATTCCAATGCTTTTCTAACATTTCGATGCCTTTTTGAAAAACAATTTATTTTCATAATTTGGCCTCAAAGAAGGCTTCAGTTTCGGCAATCACTTCATCAGTGGAGCCGAATCTCTTTCTCTGGAGCATTATTTTTAGGTCTACAAACAGATATTAGCCGCTGGGAGTTAGATCCGGAGAATACGGTGGGCGAGGAAGCAATTCAAAGTGCGATTCGTGCAATTTCGCCATTGTTGCGATCGTCTCGTGACGCTCTGAATCGTTGACGCGTTGTTGTTTTTGATCGACTGTGAGCAAACGCGGTACCCACTTCGAACAGAGCTTTCTCATGGACAAATGTTGATGCAAAGTGGGGAATACACTGGCTCCTGATATCTTTGAGATGTCAGCTATCTCACGCAACTTCAATTTACGATCGGCCAAAACTATTTTGTGAACTTTTTCTGGATCAATTGTCGAATTATGGTGACCAGAGGGTTTAGCATTATCGGTGTTTGTATAGCTGGCGCAACGAGAGTTGAAACAAACAATACATGCATAGCGTTGGGTTTATTGTGTATCGGTATACGCTCCAGTGGCGATGTATTTACGATGTGTTATAAAGAAAGAACCCTTTGTCTTGTTTAGGCCTACTTATTGTCACTAGTGGAAAAAGTGACAGCGAGTGTTTATGTTGATATTGTAAATGGGTGTCCTATTTATTCAGTTCGATCTGTGTGAGTATTGGCCGGCACCAACTCTCGTGGTGAGACCTATACGGCCACGTTTAAAATCAGCTAACCACTTCTCCACCGTTTGTCTCGATTGAGCACAGTCCGAATAACACTTGCCAAGCCATTTCTTTGCTTGAAAGGTATTTTTTCCCATTAAAAAGCAATGCTTTATAACCACACGAAATTCAGATTGTTTCATTGTGTTGAAAATTACAAAAGTTGCGTCATTAAAACCACTGTAACTTGTGAACTGAACGTCAGATTGTTATGAAATTTCTATACGTATTATTAGAATATTGTAACTTCTTAAAAAGTATATGAATTTGTCAATCATGGCGTCAACCATATGTCATCCTCCGAACTTATTGGATTTATTATATCACGTAGTTGTACTAAATACTATTTTTAAATCCATCAATTATGGGTATTAGTGATTTTTCTGTATGTATATATACCGATACATGATTATGTAGTGCACATTTTAGTATGATTTACAATATACAATAACTTTTACAATAAATTTTCAGGTTATTAATGAAAAAAATTGTCCAATATTTGATTTATTGTTTCTGTTTACCCCTGCGGTAAAATTTTGTGATAGTTAGATAATTCTTAGATCGTATTATTCGTCTTTTGGTACCCCCTGTTATAGCTTTAATCACGTCAATTTTCTCCCCGCAGGCTGCTGTTTGGAATAACCCTGACTTCTTATACAGTGTCATATACTTTTGTGCAAATTGAGATTTCCTTTGTCTTTTTAATCAATTAATTCTAGACATTTTATCCCAAAAATCGATATCCTGTCACAAGCTGAAACGTTTTTTTTATGTTTACATATTTTAAAAAGTTTTTTTCAATATTATCTGTGAATAGCTAAGTAGTTTTAAGGTGTTTTAACTAAGTGCCGAAAAGCGCCACGCGGGTCGTTACAGTTGTGTGCATGGAGCTTGTCATTTTTACTTTGATTCACGTTTTATTTTTTCAAATTAATTAAATCATATCTGGTTCCGTGTTGAAAATATGTTATTACAGATCATCAATGATAATTTTTGGTTAATAAAAATTACCAGGGCATAATTTACGGCGATGCCTGGTATGCAGTACTAAGGATAGCAGCGCAGTAAAGAGATCCAATTTGACTTGCCTATAGTGTAAAAAGGGACTGCATGAAGTTCGTGCGGGGAAACATCTGTGTCAAGCATAACTTTATTTTTCTTTTCTTTTTTTATTTGATTTTCGTTTTCAATAAACTATTGTGTTCCATCTTTAAGTTGTATTATCACAATTTGAAGCTTGGTGAAAAGAACGTTCAAATAATTAAATAAAAACAATAATAATTTTTAGATAAATCTTTTTAAATTCCAACAGTAAGTAGTAAGCGAAATAAAAAAAGACAGAATTTTATTTTGCACTAAAATATTTAATTATTATATTTTTGTAAAAAGCAATCACTTTGTGGTTTGATTTATTTAAAAAATTAATAAAAAATAACTTTTTATAACATTTTTTTTATTAGAATCACCGTCTGAGTTGACGTCTTGTCAATTGTTCAAGTCATATTGTCCGTCTCTTTCTCTCGGGTCCTTTGTCATAATTTATTTGTTTTTCTATAGTTTTCTCATTGTTTTGTTATTTTATTTTATATTTAGTTCTCCCTCTGTATGTATATATAACCGCACATTTTGTCTTTTTATTTAATTTTGTACTCTGATGATGGTTAGGTTAATCGAAACTGGTCGGTCATAAAAATTAAATTAATACCCGGTCTTATACAAAATTATTTCTTCATTTCTTTAGATTTAATTATTGTTCAAAGCCATTTCCTAGCTTTATAAAGCTCTCTTGATGAGGAAATGGAAAGCAATTTATCTATTGTAAAGTACGATCATAATATCTAAAGTTTCGCGGTACCACTCTGAAATACGATATACACTATGACGTACAAGTCGTTGGAAGGAGTGAGTGACGCTCCAGGAAGGAAAAGGTATTTCTAATTTACTTTGGCATTTGCGTAACAATTTTTTTCAAATAAATAATGGATAAATCGTAACCTTTGTTGTTTTCATCGAAAAAACAGCTCCATAACACTTCAGCAATGGACGCCGCTGAGCGAAGACTTTTTTTTGGCTCTTTTGTACAAATTTTACAACCAAATCCATTCAACCAGTTGAAAATTTGATCTTCTTCATAACGGAAATAGTTAATCACATTATATATTTGCTATGAATTGCAATAAACTCATTACAGGAATCACAATATCTTGGTATGAAGTGCGTAAGTCAATTTCGACTTGAGCATTTCAAAATACTAGTATATATATGTGTATATATACCATATAAATGGTGTATCCGAAAACACAAATTTCAAACTTTTTTATTTGTTTATTTATAAACTAATAGACTATTTTTCAATTCCAAAAAAAACACAATGTGAATTGGGAAAAAAAAAAACAGCTGAGAAAGAACAGCATGTACATAATATTAAATAAAGCAATGACAAAATATACATAATAAAGAACATGAACGCGAAATATTTGGCAGGGCGAATGACGAAAATCATTAAGACTGCTACCAAAAATGTCAAGACCATGTCTTGAGTTAAAAAGTCTCGACATTCTGGACAGAGAAGAATAATACCCAACATTAGTATAGTGATGATTGAGGAACAGCAATTCGTTGTTTCCGAGTCCACGGCAAGGAGTGTTGAATTGGATGAGTTACAACAATTTATAAATTCTTCAAAACTTCGTTTAATTTCAATTTCGATACATGATTTCCACATTTTTTTTTATAAATTGCGTATTTTCTGTGTCTTCTTTTGTTTAATATTTTGTTAAAAAATATCGAAATTGTTTCCATTAATAATATCAAAATAAAACTATAATTAGTGAATTTCAATTTGAATAATAATTATTAGCCTTTTCATCTATTGTCAAATTAATTGAATATAAAAAAAAAATCTTTTGATATTTTCAAGGAGCGAGTCTTATCTGCGACAACCGTGAAATTCTCAGCGCATTATTGGAACGGGATTATGATCTGTTTTTTTTTTAATGAAGGCAATGGCACGAGCCTCGGGCACTAGCAAAATCAGGAAACTTGATATTAATTGGAAAGACATAATCATAAATTAGACCCGAGACTTATGTAATTACATAACGCATAAAAAAATATTATTAATACCGTAAAAAAACATTATTCTTTTCTATCACTCAACCTTTTCCAGATTATGATGTAAGCAATCATAACATGTTGAACTTTTTCAATGAAAAAAATCCAGATTATTGCTATAAACAAACAAGTATTATAAATAATGCAAATTGTTGAATATTATATCCTCGCTGGAAAAGCAAACGGGCGCGATCCTTTGGTAAAAAATGAGCTTAATATGATGTTCCGATCATTTTCTTTATCTGCTCTGAATTTTGTTTGATTCTGAAGAATGTTGTGGCCCTTCATCCATCTAAAATTTATTTACAATTTGGGAGAAAGCTTGACTCAAGCGACAAAGGCTTGGGACTTTTTTCATATTTTTCATACTTCAGGTAACTCGGTGAGAGCATTGAGTTAAGTTTTTTTTCATAATCCAACCAGGTGCTGGAAAGTTGTGAATTTTATTATCAAACAAAAAAAACTTTAAAGTGCTCTGGTGTAAACTTCCCAAAATGACGCTTCAGTCCTTTTGCCTTTCCAGCCACGATATGTATTAGTAAATGCATTGATTCTGTTATTTATACAAACACGTACGACTTTAACACATCGTTTTAATAGAATGATAGAATGACTAGAGTGACAAAATGTTAGTTTTTTTCCATCCATTACTTTCATTAATCGAAGATCTCTGAATTGTCTGACATTAACCTCGTAGATCATATATTTATAGTTTCAATGTAAATTTGCCGACTTAATTTTTTTTAAATAATTTAATAATGTTTTAGTAAGTTCTGATACTTTTTAAAGTAAGTTTTTTTTTTACTGTGACAGATGTTTTGACTTTTAAGTCATTATTAAATGGTTGTTAAGCCACGATTTCACTTCATTTTCATTTTAGAATTGTTTAATTATTAATTTACATGTTTTAAATTGGTGAAAGAGTGATGGAGCTCGCGTCAAGCCGGGTTGATACAACTATAACTAAAAAAAGGTTTTTTTTTAGTTGTGTTTGTAAAAAATAACCCAGTCACAAATAGAAACAGCCCATACAATAATACCATGATTAAATTTACGTCTTAGCTTATACAGATGCCCCTATTTTTCATTTAATTTATAATGTCTCAGGAGGTTGCTACCGCTTAACAGATATTCCTTAGAAGTGAAATCTGTACGATTTGAATGAAAACTAATTTATTTATTTAACATGATCTCATAAAAACAGTTGTTTACCAAATACATTAAGCGATGAATGATTTAAAAATATTGTAGATACATGCATAGTGTAAAAAATAAATTAAATATTTGTGTACACCTCACATAGACAAGGTATTATATACCCGAAGGAGTTACGTGAGTACAAACTGAAGTAGTGTGACGCACTATATATTATGATATAATAACGCAAATAATGTTAGCAATAAAAAACCAAAACGATAAGCTATAAAAGAGGTTCATTCAAGTGTAAAAAGGGGTGTAAAAAAATATTTTATTTATGATTATGTGGATAGTTATGTACCTAATGGTCACTCTAGTACGTTTGTCGAGAGATAATGAAAGAACTCTACATACCATATGTGCATCTAAATATATCTAAGGTAGATGCAGCTTCATTGAATAGTTCCATCGCTTTATATATTGGCGTGTTTTTGTATGAGGAAGTTCTGACTTTCGGTGTGTAAAACGTCACATGATGCCTCGCACGACTATACTTAATTAGGGTAAACAAGTTGATCTCCTTTAGTATATGTGTTAAGACCTTTCAACTCCTAGACCTTACACAGGTTAAATAAAACGATGCATGTTTAATTAAATTTTTGATCAAGTTTACCTCAAGTAAAGGAAATTCGACCTTACTTCAGGCACAACAGGTACGATCACAAACACTTCTATCAGTTAATCTTTTCAGCGGCTGCCACCTTACGCAAATGCGGGAGCATCTGGCGAAATTTAATAAAAAAAATCAAATCTATAATTGTTTTTATTTTATCATTGTTGTATGTGCAGCATTTCCTTTGGCGCACGCATTCATTCTCTCGCTGAAAGTATATTTTATAGTTAGCGGTGTAAATATTCATGGAGTAATTTCCATCAGCTCCCTTCCCTTTCCCCATCCTGTAGGGGACTATAGAGAATGTATATTTCTATAAACTCCAGCCTTAATGACTTCCTGTACTTTGATTCTCCCGGTTTCATTTGCATTGAAAACGCGACAGGCACTCAAAACGATTTTTTTAAATAACAGCCAGGATTTTTCACAATGCCCCTCGGGAGTCATAAGTTACGCGTTGACACCAAACGAAAAATCAAAAACAGAACGCCGAAAAAGCGATTTTAGCCTTGCAGATTTTTTAAAATTTGATTTTGAATAACGGTTTAAAATGCAGGTGTATTTAAACAGTATTTCAGTTAAAAAGAATCTTATCAAATCAAGAAAAACGATGAAATGCCCACCTGAATTATATTTTACCAGACAATTATTTCTATTCTTTATTTGAAATGTTTGTCCATTTGACTTTTTTTCGCAGGCTTATTTAAAAGTGGAACTGATGTGATTTTTTTTTGAAGTGAAGTTGAAGTAACCGTATAGTTTTTACACCACTCACTTCTCTTCGGTAAAAGTAAATTAGTTTCGAAGAGCACATACGGCTCTTCACACTTGCGACTAAAAACATACGAAATACAAAGCCTGTTCAAAAGAAAAGGTGAATTTTGAATTTTCGAGGGCTGTGTACATTCGATTATCGATTTTTTCTTGTTGTTATGTTGGTACACATATGTTTATCATATGTTAGCATTATCAGCCATTTTGGATTAGTGGTTTTTTTTTGGCAACTAGAAAGGTTAGTCACGTTTTTTTGTGTTCTTCGATTTTTTACTTTTGAAAAAAAATGAATCAAAGTATATGTATTAAATTTTGCGTTCAAATGGAATAAAGTGCTCCAACGCACTTAAAATGTTGACTGTGGCATTGGGCGAGTCTACTTTGTCTCAAAAAAGTGTTTATAAGTGGTACAGTAAGTTATTAGTTATAAGCGTAAGTGATAAATTATAGGTAAGATAAATTAATTTGTAAAGCGCCCTTGAGGTGATTTTCCCACAAAAACGGCGCTATGAAAGTTATCCATTTATTATTATTATTATTATTATTACAAGTGCTTTACAGAAGACCGAGAAGATGTTAATAACGATGAGCGTCCTGGAGTTGTGGAAAAACAAATCATGGATTTTATTCTTTGATCCATTTTTTCAAAAGTAAAAATCGAAGAACATATAAAAACGTGACTAACCTTTCCAGTTGTCAAAAACAAACTACTAATCCAAAATGGCTGATCATGCTAACAAATGATAATATTTGGATAATTTGCATAGCGCCGTTTTTGTGAAAAATCACCTTAAGGGCGCCAAATAAACATATGTGTACACAGTGTGTGTACACAGCCCGCGAAAATTCTAAATTCAAATTTTCTTTTAAACAGTCCTCGTATATGATTTCATCAAAGAAAACTATACAAAGTTTCGTGGATTTCCATAATTTAATTTATCTTTTTTTTTTTAATATTGTTGTTATTTCTGCACAAGAGTCCTACTTGCCCGGAGCAGGTCGGTCGTTTGCATCCCTAATTGAGGTATATTGTGGGTCTGAATGTAGTAGGCAGAAAAAAAATGGGAAAGTGGAAGGTTGAAAAGTACCTGACTTTTCATATCTGGTCACCAAACACGGTCTCCGGAGTCCAGTAGTAAGACGCTCGACCACGAATCCAGAGGTCGAGGGTTCAAGCCCGGCGAGTGCCAATAGCTTTTATTTAATTAATATGTGTCATAACACATTTAATTGAAATAAAATAAAATATATTATATTTGCGGCACGTTCCAGATTGGTAGATACTCTAAGTATTGCCCTGGTGAAAGACCACCATTCAGAATCGAAACGTTGCTTGAAATGGCTTTGACCGTGTTTGGTGATTATATCTGAATATCCAGGTACTCCCATCCTTCCTCTTCCCCATCTCCTTCCCCTCTTCACTAGCATCAGCCTCACAATATACCCTGATTTATTGGGGATGACATAGTCTCACTTGCTCTAGATGGTTGGAAGCAGTTTTAACTGTAAAAAAAAAAAGTTGACCAATTTCAATCATTTTTTCAATTTTGAATGGTGTTCTTTTACCAGGGCAAAACTGAATATATCTGATTTTCTGGAATGAATCACAAAATACTGTATCGTATTTAATTTTAATTATTATGGAATTAATTCAAATAACACACATAAATTAAATTCTTCAGATGGCAACCTCTGAAATTTTGAACAGATTGGATAAAGTTCGTAATTATAAGGTACGAATGTTTAGCAAAAATGAATAAACTATTAAAATTTTAAATCATTTGAAATCTTTTTAAGCTTAGTTACCTCTACGATTGATCTAAGATTTAATTATTTAAAATAATTGCAAAAAAAATTGGTCGTAGTTTTTTTTAAGATAAACGAAAATTCTCAAGTTTCGAATAACCTGACAATAACTGTAAAATTCCCACTATCATCATTATAAAATAAAAATGTAGCTTTTGCAATCATAAATGATTTAGCTAGCAGATAAATTGAACTTCCGGCGCCTGTGTGGGAACCCGACGCATTTATCCACTAATCACCATAATATAATTTGTCCAAATCAGGTACGCTGTCTACGTTGCTTAATACCTTAATCAATATGAACGATGTACTAGCCGGCCGCCCCAAAAAAAAAACATAATTACAAGATCGCAGAAAAGTTCAGAGAGAGGGTAATTTCACCCCCATCAGAAAAAATCTTTCTTGTCTCAAAGAGTTATGTTCTAATGAATTTGAAATGTAATTTGTTCCGCATTAAACGAAAATAATATATTTCATATCGTTAGACTTAACCTTAATGTGACTGAAAGGGTACCCGGGTACCCTTTTCTGTTTTCATTTTTTTATTCGATTTTTTTAACGTTTCAGTAAGTCTAACCGACTGAAACTTCCTGACTTCTCCACAATAGTTGAAACGGACAATCAAAGATAAACGTTGGATATATTGAGGGTGGTATGTGAGCGGAAAACGCTAAAGTAAAACTCATGCCTTCTGATGACTGAAAGGGTACCCGAATACCCTCATGTATTTTATTTGTAATTCAAAGCTTGTCAATAATTATTAATCATATCATCTTATTTCAAATGATATGATGTAGTGTTGTGTTTAAAGTCTCTTTAAAACTATTTGTAATCACCCACTGAATTAAAAACCCCAAGAAAAGATGGTACTAAGTGAAATTCCTATTCAATTTCCTATGTCTTGAACTGAGTCGAAACGTATTACGTCTTAAAATTGGTCCAAAACACTTCATAAAATTATATACTGTAAAAGAAACCTTCATATCAATTTTAAAAAGATGTAGTTTACTTGAGTCACATAAAAGTTAATTTAATTCATTAAATTAAATCGAGACATGCATCCAGGGCCAAACAGCCTAATGAACGCCTTCATGCAAATATAAATATACTCCATCGTGAGTACTCGTATGCATATTCAGTTGTGGGGTTTTTAGGTGGTTCGGGCGAAAATCAGTACCCAGAGTTGTCACAAATGTATTAAAAGTTTATTTTGGGGAGTGCAAAGAAATTAGTTGAATTTCGAAATAATATTTTGTTCAGTTCTTACCTTGATGTATTTTACCCAAAATTCCCATATTCTTAAGTATTCATTACTCATATCGAGCCATTGAGCGTTTTAACAAACTTCCAGAATACTCAAAATATAAAAATAAACACATAAAAATATACTTCACATCAACGTAATTTAAAGTGTGTATTTTAATTAAAAAATATTATTTGAATATCGTAACTAAGTCCCAACTGCTCCCAACCGTCAAAAGCCAGACTGTGGTATCCACAATTGGGGTTATATTGTGAGGCTGAAGGTAGTGGAGAGGGAAAGGAGATGGGGGAGAGGAAGGTTGGGAAGCTCCTGGCTATTCAGATCTGGTCACCAAACACGGCTAAAGCCATTCAAGCGACGCTTCGATTCTGAATTGTGGTCTTTCACCAGAGCGATACTAAGTAGATACGAGTATCTATCACGGAACGTGCCGCAAAAATAGTATATATTAATTAATTAATTGACAGCCTCCATGGTCAAGGGGTAAGACGCTCGACTGCGAATCCAAAGGTCGCGGGTTCAAACCCGGCGTGCTCCTATAACTTTTATTTAATTATTAAGAGTCATAACACATTTAGTTCATATGAAAAAAAGTATATTTCCGGCACGTTACAGAGTGGTAGATACTCTTAAGTATCACCTTGATGAAAGACCACCATTAAGAATTGAAACGTTGCCTGAAATGGCTTTAGCCGTGTTTGGTGACCAGAACTGAATAGCCAGGTACTTCCCAACTTTCCCCTTCCTCATTTCCTTCCTTTCGCCACTATCTTCAGCCTCACAACATACCCCAATTGGGATGCCATAGTCTCACTGGCTCTACATGGTTGGGAGCACTTGCGACTCTTGTACGTATATATATGTTTAAATATGTATTTGCATTAAATATATTTATGTTTAAATATTTATTTGCATTAAATATATTTATGTTTAAATATGTATTTGCATTAAACTCCGGAACGTGCCACAAATATACTATATATTATTTTTTATAAATTACATGACACATATTAATTAAATAAAATTTATTTGCGCACGCCGGGTTCGAACCCGCGACCTTTGGATTCTTAGCCGAGCATCTTACCACTCGACCATGCAGGCTGTCAAATATAAATGTATTTATTTTATCTTTTTATGCATACACTTACCATGTTAATGTATAATGTAAAATTCCATCAGGACGTTAACAAATAAATTTTAAATCTAACGTCTTTATATAATTTTATTTATTAAATCATGTGTCTAGTTCTCGCAGCAAAATCTCAGATTCAATTTAAATGCTGGCAATATTTTCAATAAAATCGGTTTCTAAGAAGATCTCACGAACGTTTTCGTATTATTCTTAATTCGAAAATAGATTTCTTAGCTGTAGTTTCCGCATTAAAATTTTAAGCTAAAAATTTAATTATGTCAATAATTAACTATGATAAATACAGACATATTAGGAAATTCTATATATACCACAATCTCAAAACCACGTCGCGCCTCGAGCATCTTGGGAACAATTTAAAAAAATATATTAATTTAAATTTCTCATTTCTAGCAAATTCGGCGGTGTTTTATGGTTCATATTATATTCACGGTGCGCGGTTCTACTTACCGTGGTTATAATATGACGGAGAAGAATGCTCTCACGTTAATGGAGTTACAAATGAAGCTGCAATCAAGCTTTTCCAAAAGATAGGCAGGAAAGAGAGATTTCCGGAAACCTCTGCACAAATTTCTTTCCAAGATCCTTTAAAAAATATATAATATTTTTTTTTTTAACTCTACGGATTTCGATCAAGTCATTTAAAATAATTGGCCGTTTTCTATAGCTTCGTTATCGTGAAAAAAATATCACTTCAAGGGCACTTTGCAACAAAATTAACATAGCCTAAAACTTAATCACTAGTGGCGTATAAATTATAAATTATAACTATGACTATAACTAACTATTATTTACGATCAAACTTATAATTTGTGACTTAAAATTTAGACCTATAACTAAAATTTATAACGAGTGACATTAATTTAGACTAAAAAGATGAAACATCTTATTGTGATGAGTGGCACGCCACCTAGCATGGCTTTTTAATTATTTTTATTTTAATGTCAAATCTGAAAAAGTCCCAACTGTTCGGAGCCAGTGGAACTATGGCATTTTCAATAGGTGTATGGTGAGAGAGTAGATTGGAGAAGGATATCTGGATGAGGAAGGTTGAGAATTACCTCAGATCAGCAACGTCATCGGCTATCGGAAGGCTTATAGAACCTAAACGCAATCCAAATACTAAGTTTGGAGATCGCGCTGCAGGAGTTTCGGGGCCGAAGGCTTGGAATAAACTCCCTCCGGAACTAAGATGTATAACGAGCCCAACGGAATCTCGGTCCAAACTGAAAACTTACCTTTTCAGACTCTCATATCCTTAAATTCATTAAAATAATCTCAACATAATCTGTCTCTCGACGAATCACCTTTAGATATGCAAATTTTAACCAAATCCTGTACTGTATGACAAATTCAGAAAGTCCATTCCTTTAATTTCGCTCCCATGCCCTAAATCGGAAAAAAAAAAATAAAATAATAATAATAATAATCTTAATTTTAAGTTAATAATTGTGTCTATCTGATGGGACCTGCCAGGTAAGTATGTTCCTGTATATTTTCTTATTTAAACTAGGAATTAATATGTAACGATAGAAAGTAAGATCTGTACAGCGCCCTTGAGGTGATTTTTCACAAAAACGGCGCTATACAAATCGTCCAAATATTATTATTATTACCTGGATATCTAGATCTGGTCACCATTCACCATTTTATTGCCAATTTAAGCGAAGTTTCGATTCTGAATGATGATCTTTTACCAGGGCGATTCTGGAAGTATCTACCACTTTAAATATTTTTTTAAATTATGTATTGAAAGCACATGTAAAGAAAAAAATACATATTTCCGCTCGCCGCTTGAGTTTGAATGCGCGGCCTTCGGATTTATCGCCAAGTAACCTAGCCGCTTGACCACGGAGGTCGTCGTGGTGCGTTACGTCATAATCCACCATTGAAAGAAAAAAGTCACGCGATGCCTTTATCCAGTAGTCGTTTGAATGTGGCGATTTCGTATTTTTATTTGAAAATTTTTGTCCGTCTATTGTAAATATGTTCACCTGCATATCGTCGCCGGAAAAGGAAAAAAGCCGAAGCGCCTTTCGAGAAGTTTACGCCAGAGACAGTTTTCAGTACCTGGTTGGATTTTGAAAAAAAAGTTAACTCAGGTAACTCAATGCCCTCACCGAGTACCCTACCCTACCGAGTACCACCCTACCCGAAGCGACAAAAAGTTTAAGACGTCCTAAACTTGTGTCGCTTGAGTCAAACCTTCTCTCAAATGGTGAATATATTTTAGATAGCCGAAGGGCAACGCAAGTCTTCAGAATGAAACAAGAGTCAGAGCTTTCGATGCAGAAACAAAAACAGATCAAAATTGCATATTTAACTCATTTTCGACCTTCGAGTAACAATATATGGAGAGAGAGCTAATTATTTTTGCCTAACCTATTCAAAGTTGGGATAAATCACTTTCTCCGGGTTTTCACGTCGTACACCATGCTAAAGAAAAAGATAGCAAATTTTCTCAAATTATCTCACCGCATTAATGCCCTGCAAGGATGTTCTTCGTGTCCCGTGTCTCCGCCTTTACGTTTTCATATGCGACATAAATGGACACAAGGAAACGGTTTTTTAGGTTATATGATATATTTATTTATTATATCTAACAATACTGTGAAAAAGTGGTTTTACGAATAAACAAAAACATTATGTCGACATGTGCTATGAATGGATGTATAAATACCCCGGCCCTACTCCTAGCCACACCCAGGTCTAATCGAGTCGGGCAAAACTAATCAAAACTGACTACAGCAGCGCTCTCTCTTGTATATTATTGCTCTGAGTTTTCAACCGAAGTGTCTTAAGGGCCAGAACCCAAGAATGACGCTAAACGTCCTTTGGTAGCATTCTACTACAAGCAATACTACAAATGATTTATCTGCAATTTTTCTATTTGTAATTAGAAAAATGTCACAAAGAATTTAAAAGATTGCTGTTTAAGAATTGTATTCACGGGAAACCTTAGACATTTTTTACTACCCATATAGTATTGACAGATAAATAATTTGTAGTTTCGCTTGCACTAGAAAGCCAAAAAGTGTGTATTTGTGCTGACCCTAAAAGCCTTTTGCCTTTCCAGCGACGATGTAATGAAATTTTAACACTGCTAAAAAAATCATTACTTGCATCCACATAAAATAGTGCAACGTTTTTTGTTCATCAGCCGAATCAATGCACAACCGTCTGATGAATGTGAAGTGTTTATTTTGTTCAGATTACATCACGTAGACCGTCACTCGCACGCCGCACTTAATTTGATAAATACCCCAACAAGTACAAGTTATGTAATGACGAGGTAGTTATGTACGGAATTGATAAAAGCTCGTTAAGTCTATAATCCCCTTATCGGTCTGCCGTCGGGGAATAACTAATATTGATTTAGCCCGAGTTCAGATAGCAAAACTCAAATGAAACTCCGAACAAAAAGTTGGGTTTTTTTTCGAAGTTTTCCAAACAATTTTTATCTAAATCGTAAAAAAGAGACTGAAATAAAAGTTTTGTTTGAATATGCGAGAATGAATAAAGATGAGCTTTTACTCTTTTTTTAATTAGTCCTTCTTTATCCTTGAAGGTTGAAAAACTGATAGTGAAGTTATTATAATTATATTATTATAAACATAATCTGGTTGGTAGACGACTAGTTCAAAGCGTTGGGTTTACATTCAGAAGTTACGGGTTCAATTTTTTTTATGTATTAATATATATGTTCAAAAATAGCTTATGAATAACCTGACAATACTTGAATTCCTCTTACTAACATCGTTATAATGAAAAATGTTGGTTGCGTAATGGCTTTGGCTAGCAGATGAATTGAACCCACGACGCCTGAGTGGAAACCCAACACATTGCCCACACAGCAATTGATCGGCCTACAAGTTTGTACATGAAACACCTTTGACGGCCTGCGTGTTCAAGTGGTAAGACGCTCGACTACGAATTCAGAGGTCACGGGTTCAATCTCGGCGTGCGTAAAAAGATTATATTCAATAAATATGTATGGTAAATACTGGGGTTACTTTGTTTTTAAAATCAAGCGGCGCTATATTAAACACTTGGTTTGGTTGTGGGTGCCAACTGCCCGAGTCAGTGGCGCTTACCACTGTTATGGCGGTAGCCTGACGCTTTACCTGGTCGCCAATTTGAGGCAATGCGCTTTTCACCAACGTAATTTAATACCAGGCTGGCAGACCTGAACGTGCAGCAAATATACTACGAATTAATTAAGTAGTATATTTGCTGCACGTTCCAGAGTGGTAGATACTCCAAGTATTGCCCTGGTGAAAGACTAATATTACGAATTGAAACGTTGCTTGAAATGGCTTTAGCCGTGTTTGGTGACCAGATTTAAATAGTCAGGTACCATTGCCATAGCCAATTGGAGGTGCCATAGTCTCACTGACTCTAGACGAGTTGTGAGCAGTTAGGACTCTTGTAGGTAGAAATTAAGATTTGTATAGCGCCCTTGAGGTGATTTTTTACAAAAACAGAGCTATACAAATTGTCCAAATATTATTATTACGGTATTTACCATAAAAACAACAACAAAAAAGGTTTTTATGATGGTAGTAGGGAGGTTTTTTTTTTTTCAGGATATTCTTGATTACTATTTTTTTTTTTTTTTTTTTTTTTTTTTTTTTATTTTTTTTTTGTGTTTTACAGACTATATATCCATTTACAAACACAAGAAGTAAATAATATTAAATTAAATTAAGAGATATTTTAATATGTTCTTGGAAATCTTCAAGGTTTACGTTGAAGATATCAAGAGACATGTTATTTAATAGTACCATACCCCGTGTCATGCTGTGCTGAGCTAACACGTCTGTTCTGCCATGTGGAAATGCACAGCAGATCGTGATGTCGCCCTGGCAGTTATTTGGCACAAACAACTTATAACATTCCAGGAGGTATGGATTGTCAATCAAATTATTCAATATTTTGTACGCTGTTACTGCAAGGGCCCCACTCCTTCTCGACTGGAGACTTTGATAAAGCGTATCCCGGAGCAAATCTTTATGATGCATAAATTTTGGATAGACTGCCGTGGATTCTCACATACAAATATCTGAGAAACTTTGTTTGGATCTGTTCCAATAATTGTATATATTTATTTTTGGTATGGGGCCCATACAGCAGAGGCGTACTCTAGTTTGGACCTTTACAATGCAGTTGAACATAGAAGTCATCGCTGCAGGCTTGGTAAATTGTTTGCTAGACCTTATAACAAACCCTAACAGTCTGTAGCACGATGTGGATAACTGCAATATATGGTCTGAAAACGTAAGTTTGGGATCAAAAGACTACTCCTAGGTCTTTGATCGACCTTATAGATGACAATAAATCATTCCCCTATTTTATAATTAAATTTGATAGGGTTTTTGAGCGCGTATATGTCATAGATACACATTTTTTGTGTTAAAATATAATTTATTTTCGTCAGCCCACGCAGTTATTGCATCTAAGTCTAGTTGTAATTTAATACAATCTTCGCCGGTGCAAAATCCTCATGAGCAACTTCAGATCGTCGGGGCAAAAAGCAGGCAAGTGGCATGTTCAATGCATTCTTGTAGGTCATCGATTAATATCAAGAACAGAAGAGGCCCTAGATTTGATCCCTGTGGTATTCCGGAGAATGCAGTAAATTCTCTAGACTCATAACCAAGTCGATGCAAACATATTGTCGTCTGTTTCTTAAATAGGGACACAAAAAATATATGAGAGGTTCGTCAAACCCGATTTTGTGCATCTTCTTTATAAGTATATCGTGATCGACTCGGTCAAATGCCTTAGCAAAATCTGTGTAGATCACATCTGTTTGGTATTTCGCATCTAGTCCTCTTGCCACTCTTTGTGAGAGCTCAAGTAGGTTAGACACCGTCGATTTCTTTGGCAAAAACCATGTTGATTTCCGCCAAGAAACGGATTTTACCTGGTATTTTAATTTTTCACAAATGATAGATTCAAAGACCTTTGGAAGTAATGACAATACCGCCACTGGCCTATAGTTTTGCGTATCTGTTTTACTGCCCGATTTGTGTATTGGGCTTACCCTAGTAAGTTTCCAAGATCGGGGAAAGGTTGAATTTAAAATACTAATGTTAAATAAAAATGAAATAGGTTTATACAACTGATCTCCCAGATTAATAAAAATATATGGTGGAATGCCGTCTGGTCCCGTGGCCTTGTCGGGCTTTTGTTTCCGGATGCAAGTTTTCGTTTCCTCAGGATTAATTAAGCTTAGAGAAATTGAACCTGTGTTCCTGGGAACCTCTTGCCGGAGACTCTCGACATCTAGGTTTGGGGACATTTGATTATATACTGACTTGAAATATTCCGCAAATTTTTCCGAAACTAATGATAAATAATTATATATATAATAATATATATATAATAAATAATTTGCGAGAAGGCTTGACTCAAACGACACATGTTTGGACTTTTTTAGCTTTTTGTCGCTTCAGGTAACTCAATAAGAGCATTGAGTAACCTGAGTTAACTTTTTTTTTTCAAAATACAACCAGGTACTGGAGACTTGAATGATGATAAATTTTATTTTAAAACGAAAAAAACTTCAAAGTGCTCTTTTGTAAGCTTCCCAAAATGGCGTTTCAGCCCTTTTTCCTTTCCGATGACGATATTGTAAGTAAGAACAATGGTAAAAAAAAAATGCACATTCTCTTAGCGACCGAGATAAAAAAATCGCAAAAATTTTATTTTTTTAAAGATATCACAAAAGTGCCAAAATAATAGAAAGGTAAAATATATATCAAATAAAACAATAAATTTTGTAAAACACCACTTTATTGTTTTATTTAATACACAATGTCACATCCCTAAGTTCTTGCTTCCTTCGAAAAAAAAATAATATACTCAATGTTTGTATTACGATGCTTACAGCTATTGAACGTTTTGACTTTTTTTTTTTTTAATAATTGACGAACTCATTCTTGAAGGAAGTAGTTTTAATACAACGTAACGATACAGTTGGAGTACTTAAACATTATTACTACCATAATAACTACCATAATAACTACCATAAGAGTTCAGAGCCAAACTCAAAACTCATTTTTTCAGAAAATCATATCCATAATCAAGATGTAACAAGCCCAATAGAACCAAGAAAACTTTTCAGACTCTCATTCCTTAAATTCATTAGAAGATTATCACCATTATCTGTTCTTCACTACGAAAAGTTAAAAATACCTCCGATATACTTTATCTTAAATTTGCCTTCATGCCCTAAAAATGAAAAAAAATAAAAAAATAAAATAAAAAATAAATAAATAAATAAATAAACAAAATAAAATAAAATAAAAAATAAAAATTAAAATTTAAGTAATTCTAAATTTTAGGTTATTATAATATGGTGATTGTGTCCTGCCAGAAGTGACCTACCAGGTAAGTATGTTGCTGTATATTTATATAAACTAAGAATTAATATTAAGTAGAAATTAAGATTTGTACAGCGCCCTTGAGGTGATTTTTCACAAAAACGGCGCTATACAAATTATCCAAATATTATTATTATTATAATAATTTATTACTACGAAGATCTTCATCCAGCAGGAGATAGACAGTGGCTAATAGTGATGATCGAGGGTCGTTCTGGAAAAATAGCTGCCATCACCAAACATATTTACGAGCACTTTTACGACGGTGTTTATACTCAAGCAGAATGTAAATAACTAATTTTATCATTAGTGAAGATTTGAGTGCGTTTTGAGAGGACATTTTATTTGGAGAGTGTCCTTGCTTCAGCCTGTGTTGGGCAGAATATCATAAATGCGATAAACATGCGAGGTTTTGGGTAATAAAAAAAATATATCATGTGTGCGATAAAAAATAGAAATTACCATCTGCAGAATAAAAAAACTGGTGTCGTATAAATTATGAACACAATAAGCACTTTCTGAAGTACGCCATTGTCAGAAGATCAACTGAGCTTTTGTAAATTACTATGAATGAATGTAAATTCCTCTAGTGGTTTTTTTTTATAATGTATAAATGTTAACTCTTTTTTCTTAAACAACTCGGTGGTCGCGGTTTTATGCCCGGCGTGCGCAAATAACTTTCAATTAATTAATATGTGTCATAACACATTTAATTCGTATAAAATAATATATAGTATATTTGCGGCACGTTTTGTGGGTGGTAGATAATTTAAGTATCGCCTTGATGAAAGACCACCATTCAGAATCTAAGCGTTGCTTGAAATGGCTTTGGCTTGGCTGGGTTTGGTGACCAGATTCGAATCGATCGGTACTTTTCAACCTTCCTCTATCCCACATTTTCCCCCTATCCACTACTTTCAACCTCACAATATACCCCGATTAGAGATGTCAAAGTCTCACTGGTTCTAGACGGTCGGGAGTAGTTGGGACTCGTGTGCAGTATTCACAATTTTTTTTTTTTTTAAATGTTTTAAAAAATAAACGTAAGTCTGAGGGTTGACGCGATGAATCAATAGATACAGCAGCCCTTGAAGAGTTGAAGGTATTGAGATCTTTTCAGAACGATTTCTAAAAGGTCAATACAAAAAGCACTTATATTTATATCATTTTTTTATTTATTTTTAAACAGGCTGATACCATCACTTATTAAAGACAAACACATCATCGTTAATAACGAAAGACGGTAGGTTTAAAATGTTCATACATGAATGACAAATATTAATGGCCATAAACAATAATGTTAATCACACAAGTGGCTTTGAACTTTGCATGATGTTGAAACATTTCGATCTTGATGATAAAGCCAACGATTTTTATATAAATTTTAAATTTATGTATTTTAAGTACATATCTATAATGTGTGTGGACTGTGTTTAGGTCAAAGGCGGTATTCCACTTTTTCTCAAGCAAACTGGCACTGTCCCATTTTACACCGTCGCAAATCGATGATTAGCGCCATCATGATTTTTTGCCGTTACTACTTCAAATTATCGCCCCCGCTAACCACCGATTCTTGGCACGATTCAGCATTCGATCAAATTTTGATCAGGTGTTAAGGGTCAGCACCCAAAAATACACACTTTTGGCTTTCTAGTACATGCAAAAGTACAAATTATTTATCTGTTGATTCTATACGGGCAGTTAAAAAACATGTCTAAAGTTTTCGGTGAATAAAATTCTTAAACAGTAATTTTTCAAATTCTATATGAAATGCGTACTGAAATTTAAGGTAAAACGTTCAAAAATGTCTTTGTTGTTTTCAAATTGCACCTTTAACTGACATTTTGGTATTTTTTTCTTAGAATTTAAAGGATTACGGTTTAAAAAAAGTATTCACTGAAAACAGTGGAAACCTTAGACATTTTTCAAACTTCCCATAGAAAATTTGCAGATAAATCGTTTGTAGTATTACTTGCATTAGAATGCTACAAAGTAACGTAAATCGTCATTATTTAGTGCTGACCCTTAAGAATAACCGTTACATTATCACTAAATCCTAAAAAATAATATGAAAAAATATTTTGCAAAAGAATGTGGAATAATGTCTTTCACGTATAATTGAAATGATTGGCATACAACAAAAAAATAAAGAAATAAAAAAAACAAGGTATTAACAAACTCTTCCTTGAAAATATGTTTTTCTTATCATACCAAATCACCGTTATATTATACAACATAAATCATAACAGTAAAAAAAGCCAACTAAACCAGAACATAAATTTCTTTCGTCATTTACCATAACCATTCCTACAATCTAGATTCAATTTCAAATTAACACTCTTGCGTCATGTTAAAAATCGTTGTGAATTAGTAATACTTTTCTCGTGAATAATTACACCCGACGCAATGAATAAATCGAGTATTAAAAGTGAGTTTTACACTCTGATCGTGCTCCAGTTTCTTATGAATTTCGTGTGATACGGAGACTTACTCACAAAATAAATAATCTTTAATATTCGCAGATGGTAAATACAAGGCCCCATATTGTGAGCTTGCAAAGGGCGGGAGTGAATTTACAACCCTTACACGGAGTAATAAAGTTATTTATTACACACTCGTAGGCCATAAAATCTGACGTTTTAATGATGTATACACATAATAAATAATTAATTTCCTGCTCAAAAATCTTTTCAAAGCACCTTCGCTTGGTTAAGGCCTTTACGAGAAACCGATTTAATTTTTGTTTATCGTACATCGTTATGAATAATTAATGTTTTTAAAATAAACATAAAAACGTAATTTTTTCTTTTCAGCGTGTTTTTATCGATTTCTAGTTAAAGGGATATATCCTTTTGAGACAGAGCTTTTGCCGTAGCAGGTCATACAGCTTGGAATATCCTCGCTTCACATTTGAGAAAGGTCGACAGCTCAGCTGAGTTCATAGCAAGACTAAAGACTTTTAAAATTATCATACTCACAATAACGTCAATTTGCTTCGCTAGAGTTTTGATCCCTCAGTTCAAGTGCTATTCTTAGTTTACTATTGTTTATTCCATTTTTTTCTACCCTAGGTCCGACAGTACGGGCAACAACTATTACATATATTTTTTAATGTAAATATGTTAGTTGTAAGTCACATAATAACTTAGTATCTTGTAGTAACTTATAGTTAGTTGTAAGTCACATAAGTTAATACAAAGTCTTAGTTTTAATATCATGTTAATTATGTTGTAAATCGCTCTTAAGGTAATATTTCTGTCACGAAAACGGCGCAATATAAATCAGCAAACCATTATTATTCTGTTTTGTGCTAGTGTTACCTAAGGTCACCTTTCTTTAAATTCGTTGCAAAATCTATACTGTGGTCTTCTATGTGGCCTTTTCCCTTCCAGTCTTAATTTTGCAAGATGTTGCACAGGTTTTTCATTTATTTTTCCTTACCACGCTGCCTTCCATTTCAGTTGTTATTTGGTTTGTTGAATGTATGTTTTTTTTTTAAATTGGGAATAAACCAAATTGACTGTCCAAACGAGCAATGTCGGATGAACCAATTAAGCAACTTTGGATTATGGTCTATTTATTCAAAAAAATGTTTAGGATAGTGGTAAGTGATAATTAAACTACTCTCTAAAAGGCACTAAACGCACTATTTACTCGCGGTAAATCGATAAAAATTAAATTAAAAGTTTAGTTATCACTTACTCCCGTCTTAAACACTGTTCTCGCGTAAACCGGCCATGAAGGGTTGGCACCCAAAATTAACACTTTTTGGCTTTACTACTAATGATTTATCTGTTTATTCTATGCGTATAGTTAAAAAATGCTTAAGGTTTCCAGTGAATGTAATTTTTAAACAGTAATCCTGTTAATTTAATATGAAGTGCATACTGAAATTTTAGGTAAGATGTTAAAAAATGCTTGCTAGTTTTGCTTCGTTGCATATTTTTTTTGCTTTGATTGATTCACTTGATCGTGCCATGTCTATCTACCTCGGGCGTCCCCGACTTCTTTTTCCATCCAATTTCTCGTCATATATTCTTTTCACACTTTTTTTCGTTCATTCGCTCTACATGCCTAAACCGTCTAAGCGTCCCTTTCGTAATCCTATTCATTACGCATCAGCCTTGCATTTTTTCCGGATATATCTACATTTTCAACATGTTCACACATGGTTTTACCGTACATACGCCTTAGGGATCTCATTTCTACAGTATTCAGTCTAGTTTTATTCTTTTCTCCAGTTCTATTCCTCACTGCCATAAAATCGGATTTGGTATTAGCACTCTATTGTGGACTGTTAGCTTCGATTCTTTGGACACTTTTTTTATTTGCGCCAACAGCGTTCAGTCCTCCAATAATTGAGTTTCCTGCATTCCCCCCTCATTCAATATCCTTATCAGCCTTTCCGTCTCTCGTAAGCATACTTCCTAAATACACAAACTCACCCATTTGCCAAGTATTCATAATTATCTATCTTAATGTAATAATTAATTTATTGACTCACCTTCTCTGTTGCAACTTATCCAGTTCAACATTCCTTGCCGTAGACTTAGAAACAATGCATTGCTGTTCCTCAATCATCACAATACTAATTATGGGTATAATTCTCCAATGTCCAGAATGTCAAGACTGGTTTACTCAAGCCATGGTCTTGAAATTTTTGGTAACAGTCTAAATGATTTTTGTCATTCTTTACGACTGACTACTAAAACTTTAACTAGACCGTGGCTTGAATGTTCTCTCTTATGTTTATGTTGCCTTATTTTTGTCATCGCTTCATTTATTATTATGTATATGCTATTCTTTCTCTGTTGCTCTTTTTTCCATTTCGTGTTTTATATGTATTTTTTGTAATTGGACTTTAGTCCGTTAATTTATAAATAAATAAATATGACAGAATGGAAGTGAGTTATTTTGTCTTTGCACTGGTCATACGGCAATGGGGATTTTGTTTTTCGACCAGGGCCATTCCGTTTATGAAACAACAACACCCGGTAAATTGATATTGATGTGGAGAGGATTATCTGGAGATTATTTCGGTATCAAGATGGCGTGATACCTGCGTTATTACGAGACGATAAATAATATCGAAAATTCTCGTGACATATTTATCGAATGGCGCAGATATCGGGAGTTACCCGTGTGGTTTTATGTTATTCCGAGGAAAAACCATGCCGTACTTATATAGAGGTGCTGATAACATTGACATTTCAATAATAATTAATTTGTTTTGATATTAAAATTGAACATTTTATGTGAGATCGACCTTTGAATAAAATTCAACAGAATGGAGAGCGATAGAAATATCATTGAAAATAAGAAGATTAATTATTGACTAAAAATTAATTATGTATTAATTTCTAAATACACAATAGAACTTTAAAATATAACTTTACGTAAAAGGTATGTGATATAAATTTTAAGGAGAAAAGTTTCATTTTTTTTTCTTCTTTTAATTAATGCGATAAAACTACGTATCAAAGTTTTTATTTATATTAAAAGTTTATACCGCACAAGAGTTCCAACTGTTTCAAACCGGTTGAAGCCAATGGGACTATGGCATCTATAATTGGGGATCTTGTGAGGAAGGGAAGGAGATGGGAAAAATTAAGGTAAGGAACTACCTGGTTATTCAGATCTGGTCACAAAACACGGTTAAAGTTCTAGAGGTATTTCAATGGAAGATTCTCCGAGGAACTTGCGTCATTGATCCCTTCGGCACCGGTGCATAGTCGGGAAACATAGTTGATATTCAATACATGAGAACGGGTCGCTTTTACGACTCGTTCTTATGTTCAACAGCTCGGCTTTGGAACGATTTTCCAGCCTCTGTGTTTTCTCCCTCCTTCAACATGGGCCTCTTCAGGACCCAAGTTCACTCCTTCCTTTCCTCAAAAAGACCCTCCACACAGCATCCCCAAAGATGACAAAGGCCCCGAAGGAAATTATTTCCCTTAAAGCCTCCTGGTGGTTTTTAACTGCCGCTAATATATAATATTTTATTTTATACGAATCAAATGTTTTACGATATTCATTAATTAATTCAAAGTTATTTAAGCACGCCGGGGTTGAACCCGTCACCTCTAGATTCGTAGTCGAGCGTCTTGCCACTCGACCGTGGAGTGGAGGCTTGGAATAGCTTTAGCCACGTTTGGTGACCAGATCTGAATAGCCAGGTACTTCTCAACCTTCCCCATATCTTTCCCCTCTCAAATACCTTCAACCTCAAGCAAAGATGCCGTGATCTCACTGGCTCTAGACGGTTGGGGGCAGTTGGGACTCTAGTGCGGTATTCACTGTAAAAAATATAAGAAATAAATGTCTGAAATTGTTCTTTCGTCATAGTTGACCGCCGTGATTTTTCCGCATGAGTAACAAACGCCGTTTTAAGCAAGCTTTAACTGATATACACCAAATGGCAGCAATTATATTCAAAGTGCAGCAGGTTTGTGTTAACTTTTCCACAGTATTATTTTATAATTTATTCAGCTAAAGTGTTCGTAGCTCGCGAGAGCTTTAACGTCACGTTAACATGCTAATTTGCGGAGAGAACTCGGCACTAATGGCTCGGGGAGTGTGGCCAAGGAATCTTTAAAATGAACTACGCAGTGTTATACAAGCTGGGCTAACATTTTATTTTACGTGTTGAGGGGTTATTATTTTTTATTTGGTTCTGCTGGGTTATTTCTCGTGTGATAGCCGTTTCGCATGGCAATTAGTTTGATAATGCCTTTGAATGTGCAAATTCAAACGGCTCTTTAGAAGTGTCAATTTTTAACGACTTACTCAATTGTCACAAGTTTGAAATCATTGATTTATTTTGTTTTGATCGACTCTGTTTTGAATAACTTTGAGAAAAACTCTTAGTTTCATCTTAGTGCGTAGCTATGTGTTTATTGAGCAGATCTGAATCGTCAGGTATCGACATTACAATCTCTTTCTTCCCCAGTTTTGTCAGCCTCACAACTAACTAACCAACAATTACGCCGTTTCCACGCAGGAGTAGGCGGAGAGGATGGACCACCATATAACTCTCTCGGCACACACTCCTTGCTTCATTCACATTCATGCATCGTCTCGTAGATACTCTTCTGTTATTCTGACCTTCACACGGTATTCAAGTATTTGATTAACTTGATCGTGTCATGTCTTCCTTGAGCTTCCCCAACGTCTTCTTCCATTTACTTTCGCGCCATATATTCTTCTCACACTCCTCTTTTTGTTCATCTGCTCTACATGCCCAAACCATCTAAGAGTCCTTTTTTAATCCTGTTCATTACGTTTACATCAGCCTTGCATTCTTCCTAGATATCCACATTTTTAACACGGTCATTCGTGGCTTTATTCCTTACCCTCTTTTCTTGGTTTATCCGATTTACATGCCCGAACCACAAAAGCGTCCCTTTCTTAATCTTTTTCATTACGCTAGTATAAACCTTGTATTCTTTCCGGTTATCCACATTTTTAACGTGGTCATACGAACACACATACGCCTCAGGGATCTCATTTCTACAGCATGCTGTCAGAATATTCTGTAGTTTTGCTACCTTCAGGCAAATGAATCTTTTGCGAGATATCAAAAAAAATATATATTGATAAAATAAAGCTGACATAGTAAACTCTTTTTTGTGGTAAAACCATATAAAAAAATCACTCACATTAAAAAAACACCAATCTCAAAAATCTAAAATTAATGTAGGTAGGTACCAATTCAATTAAAAACTTAGATAGAACCAAGTAAACTAACTAACTAAATAACGATCCCGCCGTTTCTCCGCAGGGGTAGGCAGAGAGGACAGACCGCCATACAACACACTGCCTTGGCACACACTCCTTGCTTTGTTAAAATTCATACATCGTCTCATACATACTCTTCTGTTATTCTGTCTCTTCACGTGGCCCGATTCAAGTATTTGACTCACTTGATCGTGCCATGTCTTCCTTGGGCATCCCCGACTTCTTCTTTCATCAACTTTCGAATCATATATTCTTTTTACACTTCTTTCTTCGTTCATTCGTTCTACGTGCCCAAACCATCTAAGCGTGCATTTCTTGATCCCATTCATTACGCTTACATCAGTTTTAGAACCAAGCACCTACGATAATACAAAAGTACTTACCCACTGTCGGCTCGTGGCTCAAATTAATTACCTACAAATAATTAAAAATAAATAATCAAATATTTTATGCGTAAATAAATTATCGGAAATAATTAAGTTTAATTAACACGTGGCAAGGTCGTTCACGAATTCCGTAATATTATACCTTAATAATTACGCACCGAGAGGCTGAAAATTTTGCTTCAAGTTAAAAATTGTTTGAGCATCTCCGTTGAAATTCTATCTAGCCAAACGTTCCACGTGAATAATTATAAACGTAGGCTTTGATCGTCGAAAAATTCATTAGGCCATTAATTTTGTGTCGTGAAAGGTTTTGTTTAGATTTCTTGCGAATTTTAAGATGGAAGTTTACACCGCTTATCTTAACTATGACTATTTATAATACTAGATCAGCAACGTCAAAGCACAACAGTAGCAAAAGGCAGCCCGCTCACCGGGTAGAAAGGATTATGTCTTTTTGTATGCATCTCAGTTAAGACAGGAAGAGGGACAAACATTCCCTGGTACTGTTCAACATTTCTACAATACGATATATATCAGAAGCATATACATAAAATACAAGACATGTCATATTCATACAAATCTTACAAAAAATGTAGCACTACTGGTACCGTCTTGTTTTCCGTTTCACCCGCTTATGAAAACGAAAGCCATTCAAAGAATATGTGTGTACGGATGAGATAGCTATATGAACGTCCCACGCTATTGTTATAATCGGGAATCCCGCCACTAGCCATGGTTGTCTTTCACACACTTATGTATTTCTGCATTCGCTTTCTCACACCGTTTTCGAGTTGCTAAAAACCTTGCGAAAAATTGTATTTATTGAATTGAAATAATAAGTGATTTGTGGGTAATTATGAATGGAAAGAAACTCCATGAGATATGCTCAAATATAAAACATCTATAAAAAAACACTCAATATTACAATTTTTCAAAGATAATCTTTCTCGTGATCTAAAAGTTGATTTTATCTTTAAAGTATGAACATAACATTAAAATTGCTTTATTTTCAACACAAAAAAAGCACAATAATAATCTATTCAAGTTGATAAATAATTTTAATCACTTATTAACTAGAAAGCAGTAACTTGTTTTTATCGGAAACTAATTATTTAGTTAAATAATTAACAAATTAACCTCAACTAATACACTAAATACATTTTCTATTAAGGACCTTTGTTTTAACTCCTACGCCAATCTCAAGAGCTAGTACTCTTCTTTGTATCTTAGTCTCTTCTTTGGCGCAGAAATACAAAAAATGTTACAAATACATTATCAAATGTACTCGCAACTTTAATTTCTTTAAATGTTAATATGTAATAACGATTATACAAAATAATAAAAAAATAAATATAAAAAATATGTCACATAAAATTTAAAGAGAATTGACATTGATTCTATTTTATATTTTTTTATTATATAACCGCTTTACTATTTTTCGGAAGAGTAACGCACACTTTTTTCACTATTTTCAATAAATTGTCCATATTGTGTGACATTTGGTATAATTTCCAAATATAAAAGAATGTAACCTTTTTTGTAATTTTTTTTTTTTTTTTAATTTTTAAAAGTAAGACAAACATTCCCGGGTTACGAATAACCTGACAATATTTGAAAAACTCCTACTGCCATCATAAAAAGCGGAAGATGTTGCTTGTGCAATGATGGAGGACTTAGCCAGTAGAGGAATTGAACGCACGACGCCCGGGTGGGAATCCGACGCGTTCTCCACTCAGCTACCGACATGGCTGAGGATGGACCTCCATACAACTCTTTCATGGCATACACTCCTTGCTTCATTCACATTCATACATTGTCTCATACATACTCTTCTGTTATCCTGACCTTCACATGGTATTCAAGTATTTGATTCACTTGATCGTGTCATGTCTTCCTCGAGCTTCCCCGAATACTTTTTTCATTCACTTTCGCATCATATATTATTTTCACACTCCTTTGTTCGTTCATTCGCTCTACATACATAAACTATCTAAGCGTCCTTTCTTGATCCTATTCACTACGCTTACATCAGCTTTGCATTCTTTTCGGATATCCACATTTTAACACGGTCTTATATGTTTTTACGCACATACGCCTCAGGGATCTCAATAAAGTTTACAGCGATCTTGAAAACTCGTATCATCAGAAAGAAATAAAAAATCTTTTGTCAGATCCACCTGAAATGATTAATACGGTATTTTGTTTTAATTATCGTGAAGTTTTGATCTAATTTTCTTTGAGTTTATTCCCGGACATCTTTTTTATTAATATTAATAATCGTTTACTTCCTAAAGCCTCAGTGTTTCCATGGTAATTTTACTGTAGTAACAATTTTTTTTCTAGCTGTATAATGAGGTAATATTTCAACAAAAATAGCGCTAAGAAAATAAGCCAAGCGTATCAATAATAATTATTATAAGGTCTCATATACGATAACATGAAAGAACATTTATTATTACAGTATTTTCTCTCAGCTCTTTGATATAGGCAAAGCGCTTATCATATTATAATAAGAAAGTGAGCTTTCTTATAAGTGGTGAAAATAATTTCTTTCCGACACATAATTTTAGTATCTAAGAATACATTTTCCGAAAGCTCATAAAACCATAACGAATCTAACGATAAAAGCTACGTGTCGTGTTATATTCCAATAATAAACGTTGACTAATTTTTTCCTGATTATTTATTGCTTTTATTTTTCGAAGTTGGTCGCTTTTAACGCCTTTGCGACACGTTCATTTATCGTAAGGCAAGAGCTAGTGGTTTTATCTGATAGTATTAATACGCTAAGCCGTCTTCTGTACATGAGTCGTATGCAAAAAAAAGTACTGGTAATTTTCGCTCATACGTAAAAAGTTTGAAATTGAATTCCGATGGCGCTACTTCACGATGTACTCACTATGTCCTTTTTGACGTATGTCTCAAAACTAAACTAGTTGTGGTTTTTTATCGTTTTGTTTTTTACGTTATTTTTTACTATTTTTTTTTCGACCGTCAGGGCTACAGAACGCGCAAAGTGTACAAAACAAAATAATTAAATTAATTTCATAGCTTGTCAGTCAATCTAATTTAGTATGACGTATGAGTATAGTATTTTAGATCCACATTGTTAAAGGTCGCTTTGTTTTTCTGCTTCTTCGTAAGCTGGCGGGGGTGTTTGAAGCTTAAAAACATAATGGGAAGACCGACGCCGCAACGTGAGTCGACTCTAAAAGTCTTTGTGTTTTTCCACCATAAAGCTACCAGGCTGGCATAAAGTGGTTGCAGTGTGGGGTTTGTCCGTGCTCGCCCCTGAAACCAGAGATATTTTTCCGATTACCTGTGGCATAACGCAACCTCATCGTCTTTGTGCTCTCCTGGTATTTCAAAATAATCACTTATTTATAAATATCTTTATTTCATTATTGCGAACGATTATATTGTAAGGGCTGAAGTGCCATTTCGGGAAGTTAACACCAGAGCACTGGTTGGATTTTCAAAAAAAAAAGTTTACTCAATGCTCACACTGAGTTACCTGAAGCGACAAAAAGCTTAAAAAAGTCCCAAGCTTATGTCACTTGAGTCGAGCCTTCTCCCAAATGGTAATGTATTTTAGATGTCTAAAAGACCACAAGTCTTCAGAATCAAACGAGAGTCATAGCATTCGATGCAGATAAAAAAAACTGATCAAAACAGCATATTTAACAAATTTTTGACCAAAGTGTCGCTTAAGCCCTTTTGCCTTTCCAGCGACGATATATCTGTTCATTTTGTGATTATAACAGTGAACTTATATAGCGCAGTTTTTTTTATAACGCTCTTTAAGTGAGCTTTATACTAAATTACCTAACCTAATATAACAACGAGAAAATAATATATAATATAAAATAAAATTGTGACCGCTCGGTAGCTGCGTGGACAAACGCGTCGGATTCTCACCCGAGTGTCTTGGGTTCAATTCCTCTGCCGGTTAAGACCTCCATCATTGCACAAGCAAAATTTTCCGCTTATTATGATGGCGGTAGGAGTTTTTCAAATATTCTCAGGTTATTCGTAACCCGGGAATGTTTTCTTTCTTTAAAAAAAAAAAAGATTTGTATGTTAATTAAAATCATTGTCACCATCATAAATCATGAAAGAATGCTCAGATATGGGTTTAACAGTGAATGTATAAATTTACATATTCAAACACTATTTACTATTAGCTAAGGGTGGGCAACATTTTATTTGCCCAGAAAATGTCATGAAAGTGACGAAATTAGTTGGCAACCATTTTTAATTGGGAGATTAGGCGCTTTGTATGAGTAGGTACCTATTAAGCGACGATTAAGTTTGAAATGTTACATTCGTTAGTCGGGTAATATTTAGCGGTATTATTTTATTAAAGTTTGACTCGTTTTCTTCACCCTTATCTTAGCAGTATTACTTGTATGTTACACCAATTTTGCTGTTTTTAAAAATTATTTTAGCAAATATTTTATCATTTCTAGTAATGACGGCACTTATTATTGTTATTATCAAACTATTATCAAATGGTATTAAACGCCGAAACAGCTGTCACTAAAAAAAAAAAACTCAAAATAGCAGAACTCAATAATAATAATATTAAATTTAATTCAATTGAATTATATAAAAAATTAAATGGAGTTCCACAAATTGAACACAAAAACTATAAATAAAAACTTCAGAAAATCTCTTCTTTATCGTCTTGTTAATTTCTGACGCCTATGGTCATTTAAAAAAAATGTAGCTAATTATATTAAAATTTAAATAAAAAATATTTTTGTTTTAAGCCACTTTATTTATACACATATAACAATTCTACCGGTTTCGGTTAAACTTAACCTTCTTCAGGAACGAATATATATAAACTGTCAGTTCAGTTCAGTATATATATATATACGTTCCTGAAGAAGGTTAAGTTTAACCGAAACCGGTCGAATTGTTATATGTGTATAAATAAAGTGGCTTAAAACAAAAATATTTTTTTAAATATTTTTTTATTTAAATTATAATGTCAAGCTACAAAGTGATTGCTTCCTTCGATAAAATAATTGTATTATCTTCATTTTTATTTTATATTTCTTACCTTAATAAGATAAGGGTCTGAGAATTTAACAGTTCGAGCCCTTAAAATAACAAGATTCTATCTGACACCGCACTGCCATGCGATAACAAACAAAAAATAGCTTTCTGTAGAGCCCATTATTGCATGACGTTTCCGTGTTAGATGGAACGTTGGTTTATCCAAGGGGTCGAGTTTAAAATACAATTTTCTCAGTTTTCCACAAATAAAATATCCTTATACATTATAATTATACCCATATCAACATACGAGTATATATTGAACATAAAACGTTGTATCTGGTTGTGCCTAGATTACTAAAACAAACGAAAAAATAAATAGAAAATAGCCATGTAATAATAACAGAAAAGCTTTATTATTTTTAAATTTCAATATAAGTTGTCTACGTCCGTTTGTTCTTTATTGTAGTTGTAGAACGTAATCTTGCAGAGTACCTGCTTATTTGAATTTGCATTACATTATTTTAAACAAAAAGCTTCAAAAGGCCATAAATTTAAATGTCAAACTTATTTACAAGTGAGTACCTATCAATCATTTTCAAAGCATGAAACTGTTTCTCGATTATTATTAAGTATAATTTAAATCAGATATGTATAAAAAAATATATTCCTAATCCATAAAATCATATTTTATTCAACTCTGCAGCAGATGCAGGTTTTTTAAGTAACACAAATACTTTTTTATTTATAAAAAAATCTGAAAGCGCACTACCCCATAAAATAAACAACATCAAAGTTGTATTTGATGTTCACCATTCCAGGATGTTCTAAACATAGGGCATGACAAGGGGCGATTGTTTTAAGAAAGCGAACGCATAGACGCATGAATAAGCTCGCACCGAAACACATACAGTTTTATAATAGAATAGATAGGTACAACCGAAGGGGATGGCTTGACAGAGAACAGATAACACAACCCCTTTAGCAGCTGCCCCTAAATAGACTCCGTAGAGGTCAATTTGTATAATGGAACCTTGATCGATAGAAGGCTGCGTATTTTGGGACCCCGATCAAAATAACGTCGTTCTCTCTGAAAAGGGGTTGAATTTGGGAAATAAACAAAAGGTGACCTAGCCAAAATGTTTAACAATTTTAATCAAATAATTGAATCGGGCCATGTGAAGAGTCAGAATAACAAAAGAGTATGTATAAAACGATGTATGAATGTGAATGAAGCAAAGAGTGTGTGCCAAGACCGAGTTGTATTGCGGTTTGTCCTCTGTGCCTACCTTTGTGGAGAAACGGCGTGATGGTTAGTTAGTAAGTTACAAAATTAGCAGAATTTCTTTCTTTTTAATATTGAAAAAAGAACAATTCATCGAAATAACGATTTAAATAGTATATTATTATAAAACATTAGTGAATGCCGTGAGAAATAAGGTTTTGTATCTACACTTGTTTATAATTTAAAGATAAAAATTACAATCTACCATAAAAACTATATTTATGTCTATTTAACAAGCAATATACGAAATCTAAGTTTATATGTATTTAAGCAAATACGAATAATGGTCTATATTTCTATTTAATTAATGTTTCTGTAATATATATATACTGTTTACAATGTATAGATCTCTTGTTTAAATATATAAATGTACCTACACCGTTATACACCCTATGTATTTTTTATGATTATTCTGCTTTTATTTTTATTATTTTGCTGTTATTACTGTAAACTGTATTTAAATAAAGATTTATTATTATTATTAATCCTAAAATTTATTAATGTAAGTACTTTTCTCTGAACGGTATTATATTGAAAAATAAATACTTTTACAATCAGTGTAGTTGCATCCAAGGCTGCGATAAAACAGCAAATGTGTTTTCAGCTCCAGGTGATTTTTTTAAATAGTGAACTGTTAACGATAAACTCCTACTTAAGCGAATAAACTATACTACTTGATAAAAGTGTCTAATTATGGATGTGGAGAGATTACGGAATGAAAGAAGTAAGGAAACCAATTCACTCACCGATGAAGTTGAAGCTGGTTATTATTTTCACACATTGTATTATTAACGAACACAACAAAAATACACTTAATTTAATATTCTTTGAAAGAACAACAACAAACAGAACGACCAAGCGAGACACCAACGAACGAACACGTTCTTTCACATTACTCTCAATTGTCACTTGTTTACAAACTCGGTGTTGTTGAATACGGAAACTGAAAATACTAAAATGGTTTGATAAGGTAAGAACTGGATGAAAAACAAGAAAGTAAGAACCTAAAAAAATATTTCTTTGAAATCCAACAATTGTGTTTTGGTGAAACATTTTAAAAATGTAATCAATTTGCGTTTTTGTACACTGCACCTTATTTGGGACAGTATCTATCTTTTTTTAAGATAAGATTTTCGGAGGTCTAAGCTTCATATCTCTTGCATTTTTCTATTGTTTGTAAAATAAAAGATTTTCGAAAAAGACTATTTTCAGTATTTGCGTGTTGGGATCAAAACTTCATAGCTAATAATAAAGTTCCTGTAACGTTGGCATTCGTTTTGTTCACAAAGTGTACGTGTTGAAACTCGCCATTCTTTTCACGTTATTTAACGTTGAAGGGCAGGTTCGGAGCTGGCATAAAGAATGACTTAGCGACTTAAGGAAAAGTGTTTCGATTTACTATTTTTGGAGAGCGTGATTTGTATAAAGTTCCACCATAAATTTATTTGGCTCTATCTCGACAAAAGTCGGAAGAAATAAATTAAAAGATATCAATCTGCTAATCGGAAATTCAGATTTAGTGCAGATACTGGTCAAGTTTTTGTATTTTACCTTTACGTGCCTTACAAAGATGGTTTCTGATAACATTATTTAATTTAATAATATATATCATATTTATAATATGTGTCATATAAAAAAAAAGTCATTTTTTCACAACAAATGTAAATCTTTGATTCAACACCAATTTGCATTTTTACGTAGCATGCCGATTATAAATGAATTACAAAACATATGCTTTATTATAAAATGAACTGCCTATAGTATCATTAATTAAAAGATTACTAGCTAAAAGATTCTCACTAATGATCAAAATATATTTAATTTCAAATAGATATGAAAGCTGCTATTCTGGGTTTTCTGGTATTGACTAGTAATTGATTTGATAATTTGGAGGTAATCGTCCGTTCTCTGTTTCAAAGCCTGCCGAGTCGTTGTAATTTATGTATTATTTGGGGACAATTTATTGGTGCTCATGATACGAGGTCATTGATGTGCAACAAAAACAAACTGGGAGACAGAACCGATCCCTGTGGGACGCCAGCCTTAATTGAAAATGGGGAAAGATTGACATCGTCAGCAACCGTCTGAATCAACCTCTCTCCTCAATATATGTAATCAAATATTTTTTTTACAAAAATACTATTAGTAGGTGGTGTATTTGTGAATAGTATAGACAACAGTATTTATTTTAAAAAAAAAAACAACCATAACTAAAAAAATAGATTATCTACTCATCAATCAATTTTCCTTTACAATACACACAATTTTAACGATATATTATTGGCTTATTTCGATAAATATTAAATCTTATCAATTCAGTTCAATGGAAGTTAATCCGCCCATTCAATAAGATTGTATTCTGCAAAGGGATCTTGAAAGCCTGCTGTGTTCTTTGTCGTAATCGTCCGAAGTTGAATCTTACGAATACAATACAGATTGATTGGTTAAGCCCTGCCATTCAATACATATGCGAGATTTGATCTGGAATAAATCTAAATCTGTTATGTTTAGCCCTTTTATACACATGCGTAGTATCTAAGTGTGCAAGCACAATCTAGTACAAACCTTCTGTTTTCTGAATTATTATTGACAATTATTTTTGCCTTCATTCATTTTAACATTTTTTTTATTTGTTTTTAAAAAAGAAAACGAAATATTTTCTATCAACAAATGACCTAACCATTTTCTCATTCATACTACAATCGTTTATAAGCGGAAAATGTTGGTTTTAATAAAAAAAAAATTAAACTTTATTACACTATTTTTTTATTTAAAACCTGACCAGTTTCACCTTATGACGAGCATCTTCAGACTGATACATTTTTAAGTAAATCTATGGCATATATACTATTAATTAACACCTTATAGCACCTCATTCACTCGGCTGGCTTTGAATCACAAGGCTATGCAGATGATCGTACAATTTTCAAGTTTTGTTCTCCGGTTAAAAAGGACATCCTAAAAAAAGAGGAAGTTGACTTTATTGATACAGTTTCAAGTTGGATGTCTGTAAATAAACTCAAACTTAACCCGACCAAAATAGAATTTATTTGGATAGCTTCTCCCGGAAGGCGGGCCCTTCTTGACTTCCAAAGATCCTTTCCAAAGATTCCATCCATTCCAAAGATTCCATCCATTCCAAAAATTCCTTCCAAAGACATACAATTTCTCGGTTTCACTATTGACCATTGTCTATCTCTTGAGTCGCAAATCTCAAAGGCTGTGAGTTCTGGATTTTTTCATCTAAGGCAAATTTAATCAATCAGAAGATGCCTTCCTTCTGGTGTAGCTAAATAACTTATAAATTCCTTTGTCATCTCACGTATGGACGATTGTAATAGTGCATATGCTGGCCTCCCTCAGAAACAACCCAACAGGATACAGTCCGTCTTCTATGCAGCGGCGAGATTGTAATATAGTGAATCCAAATATTGTCACATAACTACACTTCCGAATCGCCCTCATTGGCTTCTAAGTTAAAGATTTGCCTTGCAATCTTTAAAGCACTGCAGGGAATGGCACCAGCCTATATATTGAAACTGTGTGTCTGACAAGCCTTAAATAGTAGACAGCTTACATTGAGGTCAGCAGATGTTGATACTGCTGATCGATTAATTGAACGATCGCGCTTTTGGTGTATCTGGTCCAGCCACATGAAATAAGCTTCCCACAAAACTTGCCAACATACAGAACCTAACAGAGTTCAAACGGGTCTTAAAAACCAAATTGTTTAAAAATCCTATATTCAAAACATAACTTATTTTACCCATGTCTGAACCCTTTCCACTCATGATTTATGATGACGATTATGATTTTAGATAATTTTAATTTGTATACATATAACACATTATTTTCTTCTTGTTAGTTAGTCTTATTGGCATAATTAATTTAGTATGAAGCGCACTTGAGGTGAAGTATCACAAAACTGCGCTATATAAGTTCACTGTTATTATTATTATTATTATAAGTGTCCGGGACGGTCACTTATAGAGTTTCATAGTTAACATCTGTGACTCTAGGTTTTGTTTTATTGCTGACAGAGGCGGCTTCACAATAACATTCAAAAATACATTCGGGTAGTTTTATTACCTTTTGGGAGATGGGTTACATGGGATGCGTTAGGTGCGTTTGTGTTTTTTTTTAGAAAATTTATGCAATGTCTATATTGTTAGAAAATTGGTATTATTAAAATCATTGAAATGGAGTTCCACCACGAATTAACAGTTTCAAAATTTGAAATAGGAAAATGTTGCGTGTGCAATAATGGAGGATTTAACTGACAGAGGATTGAGCCCGCGATGCTTGGGTGGGAACCTGATGCTTTGGACCACTTGACCATAAGTCGCTCATTTATTATATAACTGATGTATTTTTATTTTATATAGATATTAAAAAAATGATAATAAAAGACATAAAAAATTAGGTAGGACGCCCTGCGTACGACTTGCTATGATCTGAAATGCGACCTCGGAAAACTGGTAATTTTTTCTATCAGAAGATGAGAAACCAACTGCAATGAAAGACGAAATCTTCATTTGGTTAGTCATTTTCAAAATAGACATAATATTTGTAACAGTGCTTTAAGAATGTTGAAATTTATTCTCCAAAGTAAATCCAAACATCTTTACAAATAACCGTCGTATAATTTTTAAATTACCGGAGGAATTAATGTTGCGATTTGGCTCTATAATATGGAAGCTAAGGAATGTCACGCACTACCTAACTATAAAGTGTGTATAAAAAGTGTTCGTTTTATTTTAATAATTTATTTTATTAAATTTAATATTATCATTGCTATGTTCTGCTATGTTTAGTTTTTACTTTTGACGGCTGTATTGGCGTATAAAATCATTATCGAGCTGCGATTAAACTACACGGAAATTCTTGTGTATTTATTTTCGTAGAAAACAATCACATTGTGGTTTGACATATTTGAAGAACTGAAAAATAACTTTGTATAAGACCATGAATATTATTTTATTTTTTATGGCTGAATGATTTCGCTTAGCCTAAGCAAAAAATAAAAAATGATCATGGCAACAGATTAAATAATTAAGAAGCACTAGACATAAAGAAAGCCATTTAAAATAATGGTAATATTCTAAATAATCAGGTAAATTTGTCCAGTAGTCCAATAATAGGTATATTTCCTGTACACTCATAAAATTTATCATTTTTCTTTAATCATCTTCTCAGTTGACGTTTTGCCCTTTTTAATTCATATTATCTGTCTCTTTCTCTCTGTTCCTATGATATAATTTTAGTGTTACTCTATTGTTTTATCATTGTTCTGTTATTTTTTGTATATTGTTCTCCCTTTGCTTAGTTTAATTTTGTACTCTGATGATGCTTAGCCTAAGCGAAACCAGTCGGACATACAAATTAAAATAACATCCGTGGTATTATACGAAGTTATTTTTTCATTTCTTTCATTATAATGTTTATTATCAAAATTATAAAGGAAAACAATTTCGAGTGTTCTGTTATTTTGTTTTATTTTATTTTTTGTTTTATGTTGTGTTCTCCCTCTGTATGTATATATAACCGCACACTATGTATTTTTAGTTTAGTTTAATTTTGTACCCAGATGATGGTTAGACTAAACGAAACCGGCAGTCATAAAAAATAGCATAATATCTGTGATCTTGCATAAAGTTATTATTTTTTCACTTCATTTAATATGTTGAACCACAAAGTGATTGCTTTCTACCAATATACCAAAATATATTTTTAATGATTTTATTTTATCAAATTTAATATTATCAGTTCTGCTGTATTTACTTTTTTTTATTTGATGTATGGCAGTGAGGCATGAAACTGGCAAAGGAAGGATAAAAGTAGACTGAATACTGTGGAAATGAGATCCCTGAGACGTATGTGCGGTAAAACTATGTATGACCGTATTAAAATTGTGGATATCCGGAAGGAAGCAAGGCTGATGTAAGCCTAAGAATGGGATTAAGAAATGGATGCTTATATGGTTTGCGCATGTAGAGCTGATGAAGGAAGAAACCAGTGTGAGAAGAATGTACGACCCGGAAGCGAATGGAAGAAGAAGTTGAGAACACCCGATAAAGACATGGCACGATCAAGTGAATCAAATTCTTGTTCCGGGCCTAGTCAAGAGCCATAATACAGAAGAGTATGTGTGAATGTCAATAAAACAAGGAAAGCGTGCCAAGAGAGAGTTGTATGGCAGTCCATTATCTCTGCCTTCCTCTGGTAAGTTAGTTAGTTGATCCGTCGTAAAGGACATAATATTGTAAGATTTTAATAAGTTTTATTGGGCTGTACAAGCAGAGGGGATGTCTTGAATAATAATAATAATAATAACAGTGAATTTATATAGCGCAGTTTTGTGATATTTCACCTCAAGTACGCTTCATACTAAATTAATTATGCTAATAAGGTTAATAACAAGGAGAAAATAATACATAATATGTATACAAATTAAAACTATCTAAAGTCATGATCGTTATTATAAATCACGAGCGAAAAAGGTTCAGATATGGGTATAACAGTGCATGTGTACATCAACAGATTAAAAAAACAATTTACCAGAAGCTAAGGGTATAAAAATTCAGATGAAACGTATGAATTAATATTAACATATTTGTCAAATCAAAGAAAAGAAAGTTAGATTGAGGACAGTTATCGTACAGCTTAAAAATGAATCTCTATGACACGACAAAAATGATTCTGATCAATAAATCGCAAAAATTTTATTTTATTAGTATGTGATATTTCACATTTAATTTATATAAAATATTGTGTAATATAATTGCGGGCCGTTCCAGAGTGGTAGATACCCTCAATATTGTCCTGGTAAGTAAGATGGTGGTCAGTTACTGTAAAACATTCCTCTTCCACATCTCCTTTCCTCCCACTCCACAGAGCCTCACAGCATACCCCAGGGTAGCCATAGACTCACTGGCTCCAAACAGGTCATATTGCTCTTTTGTCTCAATTGATTGGGACTCTTCTGCGGTAATATCATAAAATATTTTTAAAAAATTTCAAAAAGTTATTTTTCATTAAATATAAAAATATTGTCATTTTAATTAACTTGTTTTCAATGTGATAATACAACTCTGCTTCCAAATTTAGTGCCAATTACTATTCAAGTCTAACAAATCAATTTTCATTCGCAAAGCTCCCCGATATTCTAATTATATTGTCAGTTCCTGGAATATCGTTTCCATTCCTGGAATTCGGACCCAAAATGTTGCCGACAATATTATTTTAATATTCAATTAATACACTTATGACTATCGGCATTACGAATTCAGATTCACCTGGGTAGTTTACTTTTGACTTTGATGGGACACGCAAATTCAACAAAACCCTTCACAGATTCAAAACTTGTTGTGTTGTTACACTTCATAATACTAAAGTTTTAAACAATTGAGAGCTTTCAACGTAAAAAGCTGTAAATATATTTATTTACAAACTGATTCTTGTAATTTTAAGGAATTTCAAGCGTTTTATACAATTATTTATCTTCTGGGAAGAAGATTTTAAGCTGTTAGTATTTAACTTCAACATAATCCACATCCAAAATATTTTTTTATTACTATTCTTTACTTCAATTTTTATGGTGACTTATTTTTCAATGTTCAATTTTTTTCCTTTGTTAGTTGTTTATTTTCTTTTTTAAAAACTGTATTTAAACAATGCCAATATGACTTATATTTTATTGTACAACCCTTGCATGTAACCGGGAATAAAACTTTAATGATTATTTCAAATTATTATATTTGTATTTATTTATTTACGCCCTAGTGGGCTTTTACAACAAATTTGTACAGTATATTTATGTTGACATGTAGATCATTATATGATACATTAAAAAATAAAACATAAAAAGTACACACTTCTTGAAAAATAAAAATAAATTATAAAAGTACAATACATATAAAAAAAAAGAAGAGAAAAAAATACATATTCACTATTGTGTGGTAGACTCGTAGTTTTAGTGAAGTTTTGATGCTGATTTTTTTTTCTTTAAAAATAAAGAAAAACTTTACCCGGTTACGAATAACTTGATAATATTTGAAAAACTCCTACTGCCATCATGATAAGCGGAAGATGTTGCTTGTGCAATGATGGAGGACTTAGCTAGCAGAGTAATCAGACGCACGACGCCCGAGTGGGAATCGGACGCGTTTGTCCACTCGGGTACTAACCGGTACCGCCGGTATCAAACTATTTTTTTTTAAATGATGTAGTAATTCAAGTTGTAGAAACTTTCAGCACATTTTACATACTCACTATGTTATTAACTTATTTTTTGCAGAAGGATGCTGAGAGGAGAGAAAGACATAATTTTCTGCTTTTGTACACAGTCTTTGCTTCAGTCGCGTTCATACATTTTCTAACAAAAAATCGTACGTCATAAGGTCAGTTGACTGGCCTAGTTGCTAAACTCAAGTTTTCATCATGAAATAATATTCTATTAAATAGGAACAGATTCGAATTACTTTATTTATACTAATACTGCATATTTTTGCAATTTTTACTAATTTTAGAAAATAAAGGTTAAAAATTTATTGTTTTCAAAGATATATTGATTGGGATGTCTTAAAACAAATTGATGTTTTTGGTTTGTTACTCTCCCGAAACGCAATAATAAATAATAATTCGTATTTCTACATCTCGGTAGAATGAATGCCTTATGTTTTTTAATAGTAAATACCGCACAAGAGTCCCAACTGCTCCCAACCGTCTAGAACTAGTGAGGCTATGGCAGCCCCAATTAGTGGATGTTGTGAGGCTGAATGTCGTGAGGAGAGGAAGGAGATAGGGAGGAGGAAGGTTGGGAAGTATCTAACTATTCAGATCTGGTTACCAAACATGGCTAAAGCCATTTCAAGCAACGATTCGATTCTGTATGGTGGTCTTTCACCAGGGCAATGTTTGGGGTATCTACCACTCAGGAACGTGCCGCAAATATACTATACATAATTTTATATAAATTAAAAGTGTGATGACACATATTAATCAAATAAAAAATATTTGCGCAAAAAAATATTTGTTTGAACCCGCGACCTCTGGATTCATAGTCGAGCGTCTTACCGCTCGACCACGTAGGTCGTCAGTTGTGTGTTCCTGCTCTGGTAGAAATATCATTTAAGTGAGCTCAAATTATTTATTTGGCCCTTCAGCATTTTACAAGACTCGTTTATTTCTGTTTAGAAGTAAGGGTAATTAATCGTAGTATTCCAGAAAGGAAAGCTGTTAGACATAACGAGGGGAAACTTAAAACTAACATCCGGAAATAAGGATATCTGAGACACTTTTGTATATTTATAGCTGTTGTTTTTTAATTTGTATAACTCCACAAAAAAAATTATAATTCAACTATTACTTCACCGTTTGATTACTTAATCAAAGTTTGATGATTTTAAAAGCCAACACAGCTGCTACTGAAAATAACTAACTAACCATCTCGCCGTTTCGCCGCAGGGGTAGGCAGAGAGGATACACCACATACCTCCGTCTTGGCACACACTCCTTGCTTTATTCACATTCATACACCGTCTCATACATACTCTTCTGTTATTCTGACTCTTTACATGACCCGACTCAAATATTTGATTAACTTGATCGTGACATGTCTTCCTCGGGCGTCCTCGACTTCTTCCATTCACTTTCGTATCGTGTATTCTTTTCACACTCTTTTCTTCATCCATTCGCTTTACATGCCCAAACCATCTAAGCGTCCCTTTCTTGATCCTATTCATTACGCTTACATCATACTTGCATTCTTTCCGGATATCCACATTTAACACGGTCATACATGGTTTTACTACATATACTCGTACACCTCAGGGATCTCATTTCTACGGCATTAAGTCTACTTTCATCCTTCTTCTGCCAGTTTCATGTCTCACTGCCATACAACAGGATCGGTATAATCACTCCATTGTGGACTGCTAGCTTCGCTTCTTTGGAAATTATTTTATTTGCGCTAACAGCGTTCAGTTCTCCAGCAATGGAGTTTCCTGCATTTACCCTTCTTTCAATATCCTTATCAGCCTTTCCATCGCTCGTAAACAAACTTTATAAATGCACAAACTCATCCACTCAACATCAAATATTTTCAAAATCAACAGTTACAAAATTGGAAATAATTATATTTGTATCTTTGTCTGATACGTAAATTCTGAATAATTTGTTCATCTCACGGGGATTAATTATTCTCATTTAATCTAAGATGATATAAGGCTCTGTTCCCTCAGATTATAGCTTACTAGAATATAATATATCATCCTCTTACAAATGGTCGGTGCGTAGGTATCAACCAGCGATGGGCATAATCGCAAAATTGTTTCGAATAATAATAACAGTGAACTTAAATAGCGCAGTTATTTGATATTTCACCTCGACTGCGCTTCATACTAAATTATTTAAGCTAATAAGACAAACTAACAAGGAAAAAATAACTTATATTTTGTATACAAATTAGAAGTATCTAAAATCATGATCGTTTTCATAAATCATCAAAGGAAAAGGTTCAGATATGGGTACAACAGTGCATGTGAACACCGACAGATCAATAAACAATTTACTAGAAGCTAAGGGTTTAAAAATCTAGATGAAACGTATGAACCTTGAAGTAACAATATATGGAGGGAGAGCTAATTATTTTTACCCAACCTACACAAACTTGCGATAAATCACTTTCTCCGGGTTTTTTCGTCGTACACCATGAGAGAGAAAGAGACAACAAATTTTATAGACCGCTTCTATATACTATCGCAATGATCTTAAGCTCCTGGGTCACCGCGGGACTCCGCCCACATTTTTTATTATGCCACTTAACTTGACACAACTTAACGATTTTTTAGGTTATATGCTATATTTTTGTTGATAAAAATACTGTGAAAAAGTGGCTATACGAATACACAAAAACATTATGTCGATATATGATATGAATGGATGTACAAATACCCTAGCCTTAGTCTTATCCACGCCCAGGTGCGCCGAGTCTGGTTAAAATCATCGAAAACAAGTCAAAAACTGACTTCACTGCCTTGGATAGATACTACTCTATGTACTCTAAGGTATGAATTCATAATAACATATTTGTTTAAGCAAATAAAAGGAAATAAGATTGAAGACAGGTAACATATTGGTACTTAAAAACATTAATATAATATTATAAGTAAACGATTCTTAAAATGCAAACAGTGTAAATATAACAAGTAACATAATAACAATAAATATTTTATGACAATGAGTAATGAGAAATTTAACGATTATCTCATGACATGTTTATAAGAATGAAACTCTCTTATATCTTATCTTTTTTGTTTTTCATTGCTAATATTATTTGCGTTATTATATCATATATAGTACGTCACACTACTTCAGTTTGTACTTATATAACTCCTTCGGATATATAACACATTGTCTATATGTGATGTGTACATAAATGTTAATTTTTTTTAGACTATGTGTGTATCTACAATATTTTTATATCATTCATCTCTTAATGTATTTGGTGAACAACTGTTTTTATGAGATAATGTTAAAAAAATAAAATAAATGGTTTTCAGTAGACAATATAAACATTGAATTTTAAGGATCGTAAATCGAAACATTTGAGACGGTTTCCAAAAATTCTAGTGAATTTCCAATCGATCAAACTAAATGTCAAATTATACAGTATGTAAGTTATTTTTCATGAAACACCATACTTAAAAGCTTATGGTTTTATTTTTAATGTAAAAATGCTTTTAAGCGTAGACTTTACTTGATTTCGTTTGTTTTTAATCTCTTTACACACTTTATTTTATCAGTTTGCAGTCTTGTAGTGATTTAGTGCGATGGATTTATTTTTATGGGCCGTTATAACTTATTTCCTACTTAATCGTCAGGTTCTACAACTTTGAAGGCGAAATAAAATACAAAATATATTAAACAGCGTACTTAAAAAAAAATCCAATATTCGGATTCTTATCGTAAAAACATTGCCTGAGAAAAATAACTTTTTTGAGAAAGACTTAGGCTGGGGTGTTTCAAACTTTCGTCGCATTTGACATCGTCACAATTTGATGATTAGCGCCGTTTCGGTTTTTCGACCATTGAACTCTTTCCCTTAAGCGTCTATTGTCAGTTAGTATTAGTTCTTGAAAAAATTGTGAACAGCTAAAAAGCACAACGATAATGGTGTTATGCTTGTCAGCTGATGTCGTAATTTGTTCAAAAGCTTAAACAGGCCTATAGAGTGGGAGATGCTCTAAAAATATCGCCCTAGTGAAAGACCACCATCCAAAAACAAAACGTTCCTTGAAATATTTTCAACCGTGCTCAGGAAACAGATCTGAATAGCCAGATACTTCGCCACCTTCCCACTTCTGTCAGCCTTACGATATACCTAATTTGTGAATGCCTTTGTCTCATTGGCCCCGGACAGTTGAAACTTTTTTTGGTATTCACATAAAAACAAATAATTTTATAAAAAAGGGTACACAAGTTGGTTGTTTTCGCGATTGGTTTCCGTCAGAATAGTGCCGAAGTAAGTCTTTTTTTCTAAAATACCATAGATTCTTTTTATTAAAGAAAGACAAACATTTCTGGGTTGCGAATAACCTGTCAATATTTAATGATTAAATAAAAACAAATTTTTAACTTTATTCCACTTTTTTATTTTTTGACTGGACCGGTTTCAGCCTATAACGGCCATCTTCAGACTAGATATTTGATAAACTCTTACTGCTATCGTTATAAGCGTAAAATTTTGCGTGTGCAATGGTGGACGACTTAGCTAGTAGAGGAATTGAACCCACGACGTCCAGGTGGGAATCCGACCAGTTTGCAAACTCAGCGGTCTAAGCCAACGCTTTAGTTATACAACGTATGAAACAACCGGGCCATAGTGAGGTGATTGTAGATTGGATGAACTCACCGTGAAGTATGCGAAATCGAGTGAATATATTTTAATGGGGATGTTTTTTTACATAAATCTCTTTGTATGACTTGGATTTTTGGACAAAGTAGAAAAAAAGAGTAACTTTAATGATGACAAAAATTGGACAAAATATACATTTGAAAGAATATTCAAGTCAAAGCCTAAACAAAGTTTTGGTAGAGTCGCCAAAAATGACAATGATCATTTAGACTGGTACCAAAAATTTAAAGACGATGGCTAGAATTAACGATTTTCAACATGCTGGACAGTGGAGATTAATACCTATAATTAGTAGAGTGACGATCGAGGAACAGCAATTCATTGTCTACGGCAAAAAATGTTGAACAGGATATTATGATGTCAGCTCTGCGGAAAAAGATCATGGAAAAGAGTTTATTATTTTTGATTGCTTGGTGCCATCGCTGCATTCGAAATAATTTTTATGATTGTGCAATTAATAAATTCAATATTTTTTATACTTGCAAAGAAACATATTGTTTTAAATGATACCCACGTCGAAGGTATTATTTTGCACTTGAATCCTCGATATCTATGTTGGTGAAACAATCGACTGTAAAGATATCCTTGTCGAGCTGGTCAACTGCTGACCTTGTACAAATCGTGAGTACGCCCCACTGTTGAATTTGGCAGCCACCTCTGGTCTGGAGCCCCTATATACCTGAAAAAGACCCTTGACTCTGTGCAGAAACGGGCGGTCCGTTTGATAGATTCTCCTATCTTAACAAACGGACTGCATACTTTGGAGCACAGACGTCAGGTGGGAATGCTATCCTTGTTCTACCGGTATTTCAATGGAAGATGCTCCGAGGAACTTGCGTCATTGATCCCTTCGGCACCGGTGTATGGTCGGTAAACTCGCCAAACGCGCGTCCAACATTTGTACACGGTTGACATTCAATACATGAGAACGGGTCGCTTTTACGACTCGTTCTTATGTTCAACAGCTCGGCTATGAAACGATTTGCCGGCTTCTGTGTTTCCTCCCTCCTTCAAAATAGGTCTCTTCAAGACACAAGTTCACTCCTTCTTTTCCTATAAAAGAACCTCCACACAGCATCCCCAAAGATGTCATAGGTCCTGAGGGGAATTATTTCCCTCAAGGCCTCCTGTGTGGAGTTATTGTAAAAAAAGAGGTTATAGTCTACCGAAATAATGAGCCGAATAGAAACAATGTATCCATGTGAAAAAAGCAATTATGTATATCAGCACAATATAAATATAACAATACTCGAATCGAGAGTTTTTATGTATCAGAAATAGAATATTGAAGGACTCCGCCGATCATCGAAGCGGTCGAAGGGACAAATAAGAACGGTCGACCAGTACTCCGCATCCCCACCCATCTGGGTGGAGTAGTCTAATATTTATACAGGTTTTATTGATTTTACGACAGATCAGACTGTCTCAAAATGCCCGTGGCAGGATGAAAATGGTCCAGTCTCAATAAATTAAATGATTGAAATAATTTTATATAGTTTTTAATAACAATACATATTACTTTGGAATTCCACAATTACACGGTTTCCAAAATAAAAATCTGTATTTTAAAAGTACCAAACGCTAATGATAAACGGCCTGCATGGTCGAGTGGTAAGACGCTCGACTACAAATCCAGAGGTCGCGGGCTCAAACCCAGCGTGCGCGAATAAGTTTTATAAAATTAATATATGTCTCAACACATTTTGTTTATAATCAATATAATATAGTATATTTGCGGCACGTTCCAGAGTGGTAGACACTCTAAGTATCGCCCTGTTGAAAGACCACCATTCAGAATTGAAACGTTGCTTGAATGGCTTTATCCGTGTTTGGTGACCAGATCTGAATAGCCAGGTACCTCCCAACCTTCTCCTTCCTTCAGCCACACAACATATCCCTATCTGGGATGCCATAGTCTCACTGGCTCTAAATGGTTGGGAGCAGTTGAGACTCTTGTGCGGTATTCACGTAAAAAATAAAGTAGAATATTTGCAGCTGTTGGATTTTTACTTATTAAAATAGTACTATTCTCAAGAAGTAAAAAAAACTCATTCCGAGAAGGACCAACCTATAAAACAAGAAGAAATAAGATTTTTACAAAAACATACAAATTTTACAAAGAGATATTTATTTTTTATTGTGAATACCACACAAGAGTCCCAACTGTTCCCAACCACCTAGAGCCAGTGAGACTGTGGCATCCCCAATCAGAGTATGCTGTAAGGTTAAAGGTAGCAGGGAGGGGAAGGAGACAGGAAAGAGGAAGGTTGAAAGCGACCTGTCTAATCAGATGTGGTCACCAAACACAACTTAAGCCATTTCAAGAAATATTTAGATTCTGAATGGTGGTCTTTCACCAGGGCGATACTTAGAGTATCTACCACTCTGGAAAAGGAAAGTGAAATACAAAAGAAAAGGGAACACATAAGTTAATAAATACATAAAAAAGTAACTTATAATAATAGAAATCAATTAAATATCATAAATGCATTGAGAAAGATATTCACACACATAAAAGATTTACATACAAAATATATCACTGATTTATAAAGTTGTTATATACGGCCTGTTCAAAAGAAAAGGAGAATCTTGAATTTTTACGGGCTGTGTACATTCGATTATCGATATTTTTTGTTGTTGTTACATTGGTACACATATGTTTATCATATGTTAGCATTATCAGCCATTTTGGATGAGTGGTTTGTTTTTGACAACTGGAAAGGTTAGTCACGTTTTTGTGTGTTCTTCGATTTTTTCTTTTGAAAAAAATGGATCAAAGAATAAAATCCACGATTTGTTTTTCCACAACTCCAGGACGCTCATTTGGCGGTATATCGGTAAATATACAAAGAAACGAAACGATTAAACAAGAAAAAATAACACATAAAATACCAGTTATAAAAATAGTTAAATATAAGAAAACGCAACATCTAAAGCATAAATGTATACAAATTAATTTATATTTTCCTAGAAGAAAAGAGAATGAAATAACATTGAAAGGATTCAATAAGTTGGTACAAAATCAACATCAATATTGAAGCATCAAACCCTGACATCCCAAAAATAGTATATACTCGTAAGCCATAGAATAAGAACAACCTGTACTAATATGAAGTTGTTCGTTATAGGCTGAAACCGGTCCAGTCAAAAAAAAAAAAAAGTGGAATAAAGTTGTAAATTTGTTTTATTAAATCATTAATATTGAAGCATTGAAAAAAACGATTTTAACATTATAAATACATAGAGTGTAATTTAAAAAAAATCACAAAATAATAAAAAAATGAAAATATTTAATAACGAAAAGTATAAATTTTTCACTAGACAGTAAATACATTCTATAACGAGTATAAAATTAAACAGAAAACTGAAACTCAGCAAGTTGTGAGAGTTTAAAAAGAAAATCGATTGAAATTTAATATCTGCGTAAACGAAGTTATGCGCTTTTTAATTATTTGGTTTGAAAGACCCATTTGAACTTTGCTAAATTCTGGATGTTAGCAGGTTTTGGGGGAAGCTTATTCCAGATGGCTGAGCCGAATATACAGAAAGCGCGATCATGGTAGACGGGTTTATTTGATCGAGACGGTTCAATCAATCGATTAGCATCATCAAGATCCGCTGACCTCAAAGTAAGCTTTCCGTCACTTAGATCTTCGGATACATAGTTCCGATATGAGCCCTTAAAAACTACAGTGGTGTGAGTAAAAAAAATATTTTTTTAGTAATCATTAGTAGATTATATTATTATGCATTAGGTTGACCATTCAAGTCTTCGAAATTCTTTTGAAAAATCATAGAAAGCATGCCTACAAAATTAGAGGAAAAAATATTTGGAATAAGTTTATATTTGTCATATACAATGTCATTGTCAACAGGTGTCACTGATTGTTATTGCATTTGTTCTGTAAAAGCACTGCCTAGACACTAACAAATACACTAACACAAACGAGCCACTTGAACATGAGTACATATTTTGGGTAGCTTAGTGAACATAAAATAATCTACGCTAACGTTGGAGGCGTTTGGGCATATGTAGTTCCTGCTTTTGACACGTTATAGTAGAACGGTCGGGGGGGCGCTCGCGGCGCGGCGGTGCGATAAGCTGAACGCGCTTTTTTAAAGTGTAGATTTATTTTTTTGTAATAATTTAATCACATATGGTATAATTCATCTTTTATGCGAGTGCGGCAAGGTAGGCAGTGCTTATAAGAAGTGCACGCCTCTGTGCGTACGAATATATTGTTTACCTGTCACATGTATAAACAATATCTAAACTTTAACTTAAATTAACATTTTTATTTTACTTAATCAATTGTACAAAAATAAACATTTTTACTTAATACTGACAGTAGGTATAATATTAATTCAGTTTATATACAATGTCTAGTTTCTAATTAATGGTAATTACCTCCCTAATTGAGAAAATTCTCGTGCTTAGGGAGGGAGTACTATTATGGGTTTCTCGAAATTATTTTGTTAAGATTAAAAAATGAATATAACACATTTTAGGTTTTATTTATCAAATATATTTTTAGTTTTTTTTTTTTTATATTTCGTAGTTATTTACATCTATTGTGTCTTTGGGAAGTTTGTTGAATATCTTAATTGCTGAGTAGGAATATATAATGATTGCATGATTGGATTGATCAACTTAAACTGTTGGTTAAGTTTTTGTAATTTAATTTTATAAAGCATGCAAGAAGTACTTTGGGAGTATTTTTTAAAGCATGACCCAATAATGGGGTTTTAACATCATTATTTAAAGTTTACTGTAGTTAACAGTGGCGGCTCGTGACTTTTTAGTATGCTAGAGTGGTAAGATTGAAAAAAACGTCATCATTGATGTTGTTGTAGCCGAAAACGTTTTTTTTTTTCGAAATTTAAACTTTTTGTGAAGATTTTTCAGAACAGTGAACCACCAAAACTGAAAAATCCTGAAAATCTTCATACAAAAAATAAAATCTTGAAAAAAATTAAAAATCATTTTCGGCTACAACAACACTAACAATGTCGTATTTTTCAATCTACTTGCTACTAGCTTTTTAGCACACTAAAAACTCACGAGCCGCCACTGATAGTTAAGCGCACTTTTGGCGAAATATCATAAAACGCCGCTATAAAGTACGTTGTGCTTTTATTACTCTTTCGACATTCTTTAATGTTAACTAACTAACTAATAATCACTTGTTAAAGTATTACTTTAACAGCTTGCTTAAAAAGTAATACTAATATTTTATTCATTGTACTATTCTACTAATTTAACAACCTATTTTTGGATGTAAAAATGTTTTTTATTGCACAGTAAATTATTTCCATTTACCCTACCATATCACTGTTGATAATAACATTCTCGCCACGGGTAAAACGAATGGTAGAGAACACAACATTTTTAATATTGCAACACAAAGTAAAGCCATTATTGCGAATTTAATAAACAAAATTTTCAGTTCAAAATTACTACAATAATAATAACAGTGAACAGTTTTGTGATGTTTTACCTCAAGTTGGCAATACTTTAAACAGCAACAAAAAGCATCTATACGAATGTCATATTAACATTGTATCTTACCCTTGTATTCCGAAAAATTCATAAAAAGAAGTTTAAAAAATCTTAATTTTTTTTTAGCCTCAGCAAATCTAATTAAGCCACGAGACAAAAGAACTTGAAAGGTGTCAAAATACGGTAAAACTCTCCCCTGATTTTTCGATCTCGAGAGACGCGATCTTAAAGGGATAACTGGAGGCAAATTATAAATATTTTCAATTTGAAAGGGTAGCGACCCCTCGCCTTGAGTGGAGACAGAAATCGAGGCTTTTGAGATCTAGTTATATCCACAACTGGGCTCGTATGAGCTCAGCCTGGCTCAGGTGTGTTATAGTTGACTCAGCTTGGCTCACGTGAGCTCTAGTTGGCTCAATTAGGCTCATACCATTTCAGCTAAGCTGAGTTGGCTCAAGCTGCTTGTGCATTTAATGATGTGATGTTGAACATAGGAAGCGAGGAAATATTGTAATGCCGACAACTAAATGTAAAACTTCCTTTTATATAAACACTGCGAGCCTTATATAAAATGTTAGGTAGTTTTTCAAGTAAAAGAAATCTAACCATTTTGAATTTTGCCAATTGAAATCAATGTGGGAATGTAAGCCTTACAAACATCACCATTATACTTCAACTGAAATACATGCAATCAATCTTTTGGTACACTTAAAAACTTTTCGGAAAATGAGGGATTAAGAATTACACCAATGATATTTGGGTTGAGTTTTGGGTTATATTCTCATGTCAACCCATCTTAGAACAAATATTGTTTAGTGAGGCGGGTGAATTGAGGAAAAAATAAATCATTTAACGCCGGTTTACCGGCAATTAAATAAAAAAGCAAAACTCTATTAAATTTAAAGTAAGGACCTATATTTACAGCCCGCGTAGGCATTTCCACCATGGGCGATCCTTTAAAATATTAATTTATCTGTAAAAAAAATACAATATATATTTTTTTCAATAACAAATACTGCACAAGAGCCCCAACTGTTGCAAACCATCTGCAGATAGTTTTTTTTTTAATATGAAAACCGCACAAGAGTCTCAACTGCTCCCGACCGTCTAGAGCCAGTGAGACTAGGCATGTTGTGAGGCTGAAGGTAGTGGGTAAGGGAATGAAGCACCCGGTTATTCAGATCTAGTCACCAAACACGGCTAAAGCCATTTCAAGTAACGTTTCGAGTCTGAATGGTGGTCTTTCACCAGGGCGATACTTAAAAGTATCTACCATTCTGGAACGTGCCGCAAATATACTTTTTTATTTTTTTAAGAATTAAATGTGTTATGACACATATTAATTACACAAAAGTTATTGGCGCACGCCAGGTTTAATCCCGCGACCTTTGGATTCGTAGTCGAGCGTCTTACCACTTGACCATGGAGACCGTCAAAGTCCTGATTGACAAATATTGTGAGGCTGAAGATAGCGGGGAGGGGAAGGTTGAGTAGTACTTGGCTACTCAGATCTGGTCACCAAACACGGCTAAAGTTATTTCAAGCAACGTTTCGCGTCTGAATGCTGGTCTTTCATTGGGGCGAAACGTAAAGAATCATTGTTTGTTTAATAAAAAATAAATATATATTTATTTTTTATAAAAGAAAGATGAGCACTCGCGAGTTACGAACAACCTGACGAGATTTAAAAAACTCCTACTGCCATCATAATAAGCGGAAGATGTTGCTTGTGCAATGGTGGAGTACTTAGTTATTATAATAATCAAAAGAGAGCATTTGTCTATTCAGCTAACAACCCGGCAAAATTTAAAAAATTTTTTTTGGAATCATTAATTCAAAGATTTTGCTTTTAAATGGTGGAGTACTTAGTTATTATAATAATCAAAAAAACTTCAAAATTACCTGTAGTGGAGTTCTACAAAATAAACTTTAAAAAAAGTTTAATATTTTTCTGTTATTCAATAAAACGTGTAAAAATCTTTCGCTATGTCGAGTAGTACCTTACTGTAAGAACGTATTTTTTGCTGAAATGTAATTATAAAGTTTCCCAGAATTCTTATCCTTTCAATGAAAGCTCTATAATAATTCTAAATACTCAGTAACACTTCACATTTTTCAAAACAACCTGAAAATTTTACTATCCATTCAAAGTTGAGTATTCTTTTCAGCAGATACTTATTTGATATCACCGATAAATTTCTCGACACGGAACGTGATCTTGTCGCAAGCTTTCTTCAAGGTTACATTTTGAGGTGGAAATAAAATTCACGTTGTAAATAGCTTTGAAAACTCCAAACCGAAAGCAAAATTGCTCCCTGCCGCTTGTGCGCCATTCAGGCTGAAAACTTGTCGATTCATAAAAGTTTTTTCGTCATTCTGGAGACGAGCACGACCAAGTGAACGTATACATACAATATCTAAAAATATTAACTTTTAATAGATTTGAAATACTAACTAACTAATCGTCACGCCGTTTCCCTGCAGGGGTAGGCAGAAAAGATGGACCGCCATAAATCTCAGTTTTAGCACAAACCTCCTTTTTATTCATATTCACACCGTCTCATACATACTCTTCCGTTATTCTGACTTTTGACATGGCCCGACTATTTATATATTGTATTTTATACGCCCGAGAGGGCTTTTAAATTAAAGGTTTACAATTGACAGTAAAAACTGAGAAATATATGCACAAACAAAATAAAAAATTGTTATACAGTAGTAAAAAATGGTGTTTAAATACATAAAAATATTATTGATTAAATATGTATGATTTGATATCCTTCTTGCATCTACATTTAGTGCAGTTAAATACATCAGCCACCTCTGCGTACGTATGAGAAAAACAACTAAATGCAATCTAGGTTCAAGCCAGTATCTGAAAGACTCAGTGATTTGATTCATTTGATTCACTTCATCGTGCCATCTCTTCCTCGGGCGTCCCTGACTTCTTCTTCCATGATTTATTACGCTTTATATTCCTCTCATACTCTTCTCTTTGTTCGTCCACTCTACATGCCCAAACCATATAAGCGTCCCTTTCTTAATGCTATTAATTACGCTTACATAAGCCTTGCATTCTTTTCGGCTTTACCGCATTTACGCCTTAGGTATTTGAAATACAATATATAATATAAAATAAGAGAACAGTAAGAAAACCAATAATTTACATTTTATTATTGTTCTATTTATTTATGTTTTATTATTTTCTCCCTCAGTATGTACAAGTATATATAACCACACACTATGTATTTTTTGTAAAGTTTAATTTTGTACTGTGATGATGTTTAGACTAAGCTAAACCAGTCGGTCATAAAAATTCAAATAAATTCTGTGGTCTTCTACAAAGTTATTATTTCAGTTTAGTTAAATATGTCAAACCACAAAGAAATTGCTTTGTACGAAAATATTCAACAGTTCTCTTTAAATATATGCGATGGCAGCACTTTACTTCTAGTGATTTTGTAAGCGACGTATTTAAACCAAAAGAAAGTAATTTTCCAATTCATTCACACATGGTTCAATTATTATTAAAATGGTAACATCATTTGATATCACCTTGAAGGGCTTTGCCAAAATTTATTAAACAGATTGTGTAGGAACAAATAAAATATTTACATTATTATTATCACTATAAGACTAATTTCCAGGAAATGTTAATAAAAATAGCACGTGCCCTTGGAGAAACAATGTATGGAGAGAGAGCTAATTATTTTTACCCAACCGATACAAACTTGCGATAAATCACTTTATCCGGGTTTTTACGTCGTACACTATGAGAGAGAAAGAGACAGCTAATATAATACTCCGCTTTTACGTACTGTCACAATGATCTTGGGCTCCTGGGTCACCGCGGGACTCCGCCCACATTTTTTATTATGCCACTAAACTTGACACAACTCGGTTTTTTAGGTTAGATGCTATATTTTTGTTGAAATCAATACTGTGAAAAGGCGGTTATACGAATATACAAAAACATTATGTCGATATGTGATATGAATGGATGTATAAATATTCTAGCCTTGGTCTTAGCCAGTCAGGTAAAAATCATCAAAAACTGACTACACTGCCTTGGATTGATACCTAAGTACGTGCCTTTTTAACGACCCTACGTCACGCAGTAAAGGGAATTCGACATTTATAATGATGTTAACCACCTGGTTTATTTTGTTGATGCATAAATTCCGTCCATTGTCAATACACCACGTTCATTAAAGTAATTAATGACCACCTTTATTATTTTGTGTATGTTGGTATCAACCATGACATGAACATCGCGTGATCAGTGATGGATGGAGTTTCAACGATTTGCGGCCAGCTTTAAAATGGCTAGAAAATCAATATTTTAGTCAAAATTACATTGAAATTTTATACTTTCACCACAAATTTCAAGATTTAAATTTTTTCCAACGAGAGTCCCAACAACTCGAAACCAGTAGGACTATGGCAAACCTAATTAAATGTAGTCGTGTAGAAAGCATCCAACCCCAAAAAGATTAAGCTGACGAAAAGGCGTTTGAAAATATGACAATACAAAAGCATATTACGGCATTTAAAAAGTGAATATCAGTGTTTTTTTTATTTATGAGAATTATTATAAATATACAATTGATGATCTATCAATGTTTTTTAAAAATATGTATTTCCTATGTAATCCTTCATTTGAATGTTTTTAGGATTTAATTTAAGTCAAATATCTGCAATGTAGGTTAGTAAAATACTAAAATAGAATATTCGAGTAATCGAATTACCAAAAATCAATCGCATTTGGAGCTTAAATGTTTTCAGCAGATAGACATTTCGTATTTATCTATTGGAAAATATGTAAAACTCGATTTTTGCAAATTGTAGGTTAGACGCTTTTTGCATAACAATGTATAATTGATATAGCATTTTTACAGTACGTTTTAGAGTGGTTAATATTCTCTGAATCACCCTGGCGAAAAATGAGTATTCAGAATCGAAACATTCCTTGAAATGGATTTGCTATATTTATTGGCCAGATCAAAATAGTAAGGTGCTTTCCTTGGAGTAACTATACATGGAGGGAGAGCTAATTATTTTTACCCAACCTATACAAATTAGGGATAAATCACTTTCTGCGGGTGTTTACGTCGTACACCATGAAAAAGAAAGAGACAGCAAAAATTCACAAATTATCACACCGCTTTAGAGTATTGTAAAGATGTTCTTCGTGTCCCGCGTTTTCGTTGACTCCGCCCACACGTTTTGATTTGCGATATAAATGTACATAAGTCAACGGTTTTTTTAGGTTATATGCTATATTTTTGTTTAAATACTGTGAAAAAAGTAATTATACGAATAAACAAAAACATTATGTCGACATGTGTTATGAATTTATGTATAAATACACTAGCCCTGGTCCTAGACTCACCCAGGTCTAGCCGAGTCCGGCAAAACTCATCAAAACTGACTACAGCAGCGCTCTATCTTGTATATTATTGCTCTGAGGTGCTTTTTTTTACAATAACTCCACACAGGAGGCCTTGAGGAAAACAATTTCCCTCAGGGCCTATGTCATCTTTGGGGATGCTGTGTGGAGGGTTTTGCAACCATCCTCTTCCCAATCTTCTCCCCTCCCAAGCTTCACAGTACAATACTCTGATAGGTTTTCCATAGTTCTACTGTCTGCGAGCTGTTGCCACTCTTGTGCAAAATTGACACAAAAAACGTTTTTTTTAAATTTGATACCTTATTTTTATTTCAGACTCAGGCCAACTCCATAGAATTATTTAAAACGCCAAAATTTTCCTAACAACTGTTGTTTATTGTTTCCGTGCGAACAATTTCAACGTTATAATATATTTGCTGTAACTAATTTTCTATAATTCCTTGTAAACCATATAATTAATCAAGAAGAATTTTAAATATTAATGAATATTGATAATCATAATAATAATATAATATTCACTCTAATCTTATTATTATTGGGTAGGTACAAATTGACTTAGATAATCTGATAAGGGGAACTTTCCCAACAAAAATATACTCCAAAAGTGGTTTTAGCAGAGTATAATATATACGAGTATATACCAAAAACACACATTCAAAAACAAATTATCTATGTTTATAAATTACCGTAGATAGATAGTCAATAAACGTTGATCAAATCGGAATTTAAATCTAAGAACTTTTATTTCGATCCTAAATAAAATATATATTTCATTACTAAAAGTGGTCACTTTTTTAGTTATTGAAATAACAATATAAAATATTTTCATGCATCTGTCTTTCCTCCCTTATTTAATCCGGCCTCTTCATGGCCCGCACTGACAAATCACTTCCCACGGCCCCTTCCTTGACCCACCTTACAACGTTTTCCAACCGGGTGGTGATACAGTTCCTAACATATTTTCAATATCTGTCAAAAATATTTTATTTGTTCTATTATTATATTTGTTGTATAATTGACTCAACTTCTTTCTTGCAACTAATTTATAAAAAATATAAAATCTTTAAGTGCACAATCATAATTATTATTTTGAATGCAGCGATGGCAGCAACCAATCAAAAATAATAAACTCTTTCAATGATCTTTTTCCGCAGAGCTGACAGCATAATACACTCATCCTGTTCAACATTTTTTGCCGTAGACTAAGAAATAATACATTTCTGTTCCTCAATCATCACTCTACTAACTATAGGTATCATTCTCCATTGTCCAGAATGTCGAGACTTGTTAACTCAAGCCATGATCTTGAAATTTTTGGTACTAGTCTAAATGGTTTTTGTCATTCTTTACGACTCTACCAAAACTGTGACTTGACCTTGGCTTTGATTTGAATGTTCTTTCTTATGCATATTTTGTCCTGTTTTGTCGTTGCTTCGTGTGCTGTTCTTTCTCTGTTGCTCTTTTTTTCCCATTTCGTGTTAGGTTTATTTTTTTTTTTGTAATTGGACAATAGTTCGATAGTTAATAATTAAAAAATTAAAACACCCTCAGGTTTTCAACTGCAAAGTAAAATTTATTGTACGGACAGTAAAATCTGGCGTTGTGATATTTTCACCAATGTTTTTTTTCTGTAATACTAGATCAAGTGCTTCAGCTATTTTAGCTTCATTTTGACTAAATAAGTAAACAGCCTACAATAGAATGCAAAGAGATAAAAATATTTCTGAGGTGGAATTTTGCTAACCTTTTCTGTAAATATATTTCAAAATTACCCAGAAGTTGCCCAATTATGAAAATTCTCCCGTGGCCTTAAGAAGCAAGAAGGCGTCTGGCACTGTTTGTTATTAGCCGCCATTATAAAAAATTCCAGCCCAAATTTCGTTACCAAATTACATTACGACCGCATTAGAAGGCGCCCTCTATCAAACATTTCATAACAACTCTAGATTCAGCATTATTTATTTACATAGCAAACATTTTTTGATAAAAAACAGAAAAGATTATTTTTCATTAAGCTGAGGGAACTCTACCTGGTACTACGAAAATGCATTAATAGAACCTTATAAGAATATATATGGAAAGAGAGCTACATATTTTTACCCATTTTTATTCATTTTCTCCGGGTTTTACGTTGTAAACCGTGAGAGAGAAAGAGACAAGACAAGTTGACACATAATATCGCACCACTTTTAGGTATATAAGCATGTTTTCCGTTTCCCGCGTCTCCGGCGATTTCGCCCACTGTGTTTTGTTATGCGACATAACTCAACGGTTTTTGAGGTTATGTCCTATATTTTTGTTGATAACAGTACTGTGAAAAAGTGGTCACACAACTAAACTAAATATTATGACGACGCGTGCTATGAATGGATGTAAAAAGGTGTGTCCATAAAAACACTAGCCACGCCCGAGTCAGGAAAAAATCAACAATCCTGACTACACTGTTTTGCAAAGCTATCCCTCCTGGTATATCATGGAACACTCTCCTCATTACAATACAATTAACTTCTGAAAATTAATTACCTTTTGGACCCATTGTTATTTTAAATTAACATGGTTTTCGGGATATTTTTGCGCGTAACTGCGGTGGTTTGAAAAGGTCAGACTTTTATTTTCTAATAGCTGATAATCTTCTCAATGGTGTATATTTCTTCTTCTAGGTTGAAATCCTTATTCTAGCCACAAAAACAGCAAATATGTTTACAACTCCCGCTTCGGTGGTAATGTTTGGTCTGGGATCCATTAGTATTTTTTTTATGTTATCTTTATATTTGTTCAAGCTTTATTGTAAATGTTTTTTGTGTGTTATCTTTGTGTTGCCGTCCTAATATATAACTATTGCAAATAATTACAATTAACGTAGAAAAAATATAAACCATTAAACATATTTCCCATCTGTAAGAACAATAATGCGGATCTCAAAGCTTTAACTGTTTAACACAAAATGTTTGGATAGCTTAGTAAATATTAAATATTATTACCCAGTTAAATGGCACATCTGAAATTTTCCAAATTGCCACAGTACATTGTATTTTTCAGTTTTAAATCAAAAACAACATTATTGAACCTTTCAATTTGAGTTGAAACCTTGATACATATTGTAATATCCGTAAATAGTGCTGATGTGAAACTTTGAAGTCCATTATCTCAGTTTGGCATATTTTGACTTACAGCAGTCAAGATCAGAAATATCAAATTAAAAAGCTGTAAGTCTTTTTATCAAATGGCTGTTCTTGTTCTCAAATTAATCTGCGTTCATCTACCTTGAAAAGTTGGTTGAAGAAAGAAGAGAAAACGTAACACGCCTCAAAATTCTAAAAAATCAACCAACATTTCTATTACAATTTGCTTTGTTTTTTTTTAAATGTAACATATCTGTTTTGAGTATGAATTCGATTTACACTCAGTTGGGCAGCTAATTTATACTCTCCACTGGCTGCAGTACCTTGCCATTCCCTTCTAGTCCTCAGTCCTTCCCGTCCTGTTCCAATCCTCTTCAACACAGTCCATCCACTTCTTCTTCTCGTCTCATCTTCTCACTTCTTCATCTTCCATCTTTGCCTTTGGGCTGCTTCCACTGGGGAACCCGCATTTTCATAATTTTTGGCGTCTTATCATTGGGCATTATTTTTATGCATGTTCAGTCCATCGCAATCTTTGAGACCTCATAATTTCAAAATGGTCTCATGCTCTATAATATTGTCAAGTTCATGATTTATATTTATCCCGAAAGATCCATTTTCAAGTGTGGGTTCGAATTTTATTTGTTTTTTTTCTTCATTTTAGGTTCAACTGGTTTTATTTTCGTTTTATAAATGAGCAGTTTGCTTCTTTTGCTTAGTGTTTTTGAACTCAGCAGTCCCTGAGTTCAACAGGAATGCAGAGGCGTGCACTTTATGTAGGTACATAAGCACTGCCTACCCTGTCGTACTCGCATAAACATATTGGATTTCAAATAAAATAAAACTACACTTCCAAAGTTTTAGCAAATCGCACCGCCGCACCGATCGTCCTACAACAACGTGTCGAAATCAGTAACTTAATATGCCCAGGTGCCGCCAACACCAGAGTGGTTTATTCTATGTTCACTAGACTACACAAAATATGTATGTTGTGAGCTGTGAGATGTGTGCGCGTTCAAGTGGCTCGTTTGTGTTAGTATTTTTATTAGTGCTGAAGCAGTGCTTTAACAGAACAATGCAATAACAATCAGTGACACCTTTTGGTGCATATCTCTATTATCAATTGAACCGCGTTTTTTTCTACTGCTTACCCTGATCAAAAACTCTGTGCACGCCACTGCAGGTATGGTAGCATCTGCTTCCAGTAAATTATCGGATTTATACTCTTATTTTTTTTTTTTTAATTCTACACACAAGCTGGACAACTTTCTATACCAATACTTAATTTTCTCAATACCCAAAAGGCAAACAATAGATAAAATGTATCAACTGAGGGATAAAAGCAGCAATCTTTTTCGTTCAAAATTATTTCTTGAAAAGTTGATAAAGAGTTTCATTCACTTTTCTTTCACGAATATGTTCATAATTTAAAGATTATTGTTTCAAATTGTTCCTAGTTTGATGTACACAAACATTTTGATACACAAAATTCTCCGTTTCTTTAATGAGAAAAGACAAGCATTTCCGGGTTACGAAAAACCTGGCAATATTTGAAAAAAATCTTACTACCATCATATTAAGCTTAAAACTTTGCTTGTGCAATGATGGAGGACTCAGCTAGTAGAAGAATTGAACCCAAGACGCCCCGGTGGGAATCCGAGACGTCTCTCAACTCAACTACTAACCGGTTTCTTTATAATTATAAATAATAGTAATAATCTATTTCCTTATAGTAATCAATCAAAACTTGACAATGCTACAGAACCGTTTTTGTAGATATCTGCCTTTGCTTCTAAACTCCTCAATGTGAAAAAATCCAATTCATAAATCTTTTAAATATATTACAAGATATGAAGGGTGGATTGAAATAAACAACGAAGAAATATCAAAATATCTCCCTGCTACCAAAACTTCTACCCCTATTGTGAGCTGAATGAATTCAGAAGTTTTATTATACGGAGACCGCCATATGTCACGAGAACAGTCGTGATAACATAACCAGTTAATAACATTGTATTTTTATTATTTTCAGAAGCCGCTCTGGATCTTCCCAGCCTCCCAGCCTGGCTATGGACAGTCCAACCCTGGACCATAATATGAATCTCACTAAACCAAAACACGTCGTTATTCATCACACTGTGCGAAAAGAACGACTTGCTTAGAGTTCCAAAGAATACCAAAAGCGTATGAAATGAGAAAATGGTACCTGTAAAAAGCGACCCTGAAGAATATCACATAAAATTTAATGTCGGAATTATTTCTGAAAAATAAACTTTAGAAGAGTAGATTTATCTTTGAAAGTAGCTTAAAGTCTCAAAAAAGTATAAGTATTAGCCTAAACCTTATTATTAATGTGATAGAGAAAAGTAGATAAGATATTTCATGGTAATTTATAAATATTTCTAAAAAAATATCGAGTAGTGCGTGTTTAAATTGTGTATCAAGTGTCAAGTGGCCAGTGAAGTTGTAACGAACGACAGAGTGAAAGTGTCTGTTGCACGATGAGCTTCTTCAGTTCCATCGGGCAGTACGTGGCGGACAGCGTGGCCGGGCTGTCGCTGAGCCCCAAGCGCTTCTCCCTGTCTCGGCAGGGCTCCAGCGACTCGGCGGCCAACCCCCCGACTCCGGGGCCCGTACCGGTGCCCCCTTCCCCGGCGGTAGCGCATGGTGAGTTTACTTATATCCTCCTTTGTCATCTTGTCATCTTAAACTGGACAGATTTCAGAACATAACCAAAAACTTTTATGTTATATACACTAATAAAAAAGCAACCATCAGGCTGACACACATTTTTGTATTGGCACACATTCCTTGCTACATTCACATTCCTATATTGTATCCACACCCAGCCCTGAGTCAAACGGCACCTAGCACAGGTAAACTATTTCTACGAAAACAAAATTGGTCTCGACTTGTATCAAGTATAAAACAAGAGGCGCCGCAAACTTACGGGTTCAATTGATTAATATAGAATTTATTATTTTCAAATGATATTCATTTTTAGTTTTTTTTTGTATTTATTACATTTATAATAAAAATAATTTCAAATAATCCATAATAGTACTCCCTCCCTCAGCACGAGAACTTTCTCAATTAGGGAGGTAATTATCGTTAACTAGAAACTAGACAATGTACATTTATTCAATTTATATAATATTATACCTACTGTTAGTAATCAGTAAAAAATGATAATTTTGTACAAAAAAAAAATTGCCGTTCATGATTTTTTTTTATTAATTAAAGAAAGACAAGCATTCCTGTGTTACGAATTACCTACTATCATCATAATAAGCGGAAGTTGTTGCTTGTGCAATGATGGAGGACTTAGCCAGCAGAGAAATTGCACTCTTTTTTATAGTAAATACCGCACAATCATCTAGAGACAGTGAGACTATGGCGTCCCCAATTGGGGTATGTTGTGAGGCTGAAGGTAGTGGGGAGGATAAGGAGATGAGCGAAATGAAGGTTAGAAAGTGTTGTGGGATGTAGATTAAATTACTGTACATTATTGAATAAAGTTTTACACAAAACAATGAATATTACGAATAGTCAAATTACACGCCAACCTTCAATGACCCTCATTCAGAATCGGGACATCAAATATCAACCTATCTCTGTAGATTAGTTTCCCGTCTTCTCCTCTTCAAGTCGGGTTTTGTACCCTGTGCAGGGACTGGGGAGGACTGGGGAGGACTGGGGAAGGAGGAGAACGCGGAAAGTGCGGAAAGGGTAGGTTAGGGTAGAGCAATAGAACCAAATTTAAATTTTAAAATATTACTAATTACCGGCGTTTCTTCACAAAGTGAAATTACCAAGGCGGTAATCACACGGCATAAATTACATGGCATAAATAACATGGCATAAATTACATGGCATAAATTACGTGGCATAAATAACATGGCATAAATAACATGGCATAAATTACATGGCATAAATAACATGGCATAAATTACATGGCATAAATAACATGGCATAAATTACGTGGCATAAATAACATGGCATAAATTACATGGCATAAATAACATGGCATAAATTACGTGGCATAAATAACATGGCATAAATTACATGGCATAAATTAGGCATTGAGGAAATCACACATGGAATATATCACACGCGAAGAATAAATATATAATAATATGTAAGCTTACAAAATTTCTAATTATTCCTTAATCACCATCTCAGTTGACGTTTTGTCTTTTTAATTTTGTATTATCTGTCTCCTTCTCTTTGTTCTTTTTTATAAAATTGTTATAGTTAATTTTATTGATTTCTCACTGTTCTTTTATTTTATTTTATATTGTGTTGTCCCTCTGTATGCATATACCATATAACCGCAGAACCGTATTATTTGTTTAATTAAATTTTGTACCGTGATGATGCCTAGGCTAAGCGAAACCGGTCGGTCATAAAAACAAAAATGAAATCTCGGGTCGTATACAAAGTTATTATTTCATTTTCATTAAATAATACATTCGTTAAAATTACACATTTTGTATTTTTTTCAAAAATTTTGAAATATATATAAGCTATATGTGTGAACACCGCGATAGATTTCCTTCTGCTCCCATCGATCTGGAGCCAGTAGGACTATGGCATCCCCGATCGGGGTATGTTGTGAAGTTGACGAGAGTGGCGCGGGGAAGGGGAAGCTTGGGAAGTACCGGGCTATTCAGAGCTGATCACCAAACGCGGGTAAAACCATTTCAAGTTACGTTTCGATTTTAAATAGTGGACATTCAGTCAGAGTACCTAAATACACTTGATTATTGTAAAATGTATCATTCGATTATCGCTACCCGCCTATTAGACTTTACATGCTCTGAGATTACCCATGAATGATCACATGTTATGATAGTCAACTATTAATTATGTATAGTTTTCGTGTTTAATTTGTAGAACAAATATATGTTGTTCAAATATTTATAATTGAACTAACTTACTAACTAACCATAACGCCGTTTCCCTGCAAGGGTAGGCAGAGAAGACGGACCGCCATACAACTCTGTCTTGGCACACACTCCTTGCTTCATTCACATTTATACATATTCTTCTGTTATTCTGACTTTTCATATGATCTGATTCTATTATTTGATTTACTTGATCGTGCCATGTCTTTCTCGGGCGTCCTCGACTTCTTCTTCCATTCACTTTCGCATCATACATTCTTTTCACACTCCTTTTTTCATTAATTTGCTCTACATGCCAAAACCATCTAAGCGTCCCTTTCTCGATCCTATTCATTACGTTTACATCAGCCTTGCATTATTTCCGGATATCCACATTTTTAATACGGTCATACATGGTTCTACCGCACATACGTCTCAAGGATCTCATTTTCACAGCATTCAGTCTACTTTCATCCTTCCTCTGCCAGTTCTATGCCTCACTGCCATACATCAAGGTTTGTATAAGCACTCCATTATGGACTGCTAGCTTCGCTTCTTTGGACACTTTCTTATTTGCGCTCACAGCGTTCAGTCTTCCATTAATGGAGTTTTCTGCATTCACCCTTCTTTCAATATCCTTTTGTAATTATAATTTATTTTTTTCAAATTTATTATTATCATTTTCAAGTACTGGTATTTTATGTTTCAATTTTTAGTGACAGCTGTTTCGTTTTCCAAGGCCATTATTAATTTATTTTCTGAAAAACCGGTATCAAAAACGCTTTATTACTGGTAAGCCGGTAACGCCCTTAATTTAGCACGCCCTAGCAGGGAGGCTTGATATTCCAGGCTGAAGAGCCTGTCACTTCATTTCCCTTCAACAGGGTTGTTAAGGGAACAGGGGTTGAATGATTGTTTTAGCCCTAATTCGCGCTTATGTTCGAATGTCATTCACTGAACAAGAAACACATTGGGGAAGTTTCTCTTTTTCGACATCTGCTCAAGGGCTGAGGGTTTAAATACGGCGCTCAGCAGATTGTATAAAACAAGTCATTTAATACGCCTGATGAGAAAGAAAGGTTTTGTTCAATAATTATTAAACAGCATCAAAAAGTTTTAAATTTTTTTTTTATAAAAATTTTCTCTTTAATGGAACAGCCAAAAAGTGTTTTTCACTTTTTTTCAACTATCGCATTCAAATTAAATTTATTAAATATTTTGATGTCGGGGACGCTCGGAGAAAATGCGGCACGATCAAATACTTGAGTCGGGTCAAAGTTGGTAGTATATGTGCGGTAAAACCAGGTATTATCGTATTAAAAATGTGGATATCCGGAAAGAATGCAAGGCTGATGTAAGCGTAATGAATAGGATCAAGAAAGGGACACCTAGATGGTTTAAGCATGTAGAGCAAATGATCGAAGAAAGGAATGTGAAAAGAATATATGATGCGAAAGTGAATGGAAGAAGAAGTCGAGGATGCCCGAGAAAGACATGGCACGATCAAGTAAATCAAATACTTGAATCGGGTCATATGAAGAGTTAGAATAACAGAAGAGTATGTATAAAACGATTTATGAATGATTTATGAATGAAGCAAGAAGTGTGTGCCAAGACAGAGTTATATGGCAGTCCGTATTCTCTGCCTACCCCTGCGGGGAAACGGCGTTTTGGTTAGTTAGTTAGTTAACTTTTACCTAAATACAAGTAGATCCGTCATTACAATATTTTAGTATTTTTATAAATTTGTTCCGTCGGAGTTGTCGAATCTCATCAAACGAAAACCTCCTCCCATCAGATTTATCAGTTGTTATCAAATGAAAATGGTCGGTAAACAACTGTTACCACCAAATGAGATAAAGATATTCACTCAGAGCGGTATAAAGGAAAGTTCATTCGCATCACTCACTCATCTCAATGGAAAAAGTTTGCCGTCGCCATCTGCTCAGATGAGTTTTCCTTTGACTCCGAGAAGAGCCTGAGACGCGAAAGGGAACATTTCCACTTTATGATATAACTAACTAACCATCACGCCCTTTCAGTTTAGTTATTTGATATTTCAAAAACATTACAAAAATAGTATTTCAAGGCGTTTTTAAATAAAGCGAGTAAGTGTATTAATACACAATACTCATAAATATAAGCCAATCGATTCTAAGTAATATAAATTGCAATGAATGCATAGTATAGACAGTAAAAGATAAAACAATTTCATCAAAACGATATATATATTTGACGGCCTCCATGGTCGAGTAATAAGACGCTCGACTACGAATCCAAAGGTCGCGGGTTCAAACCCGGCGTGCGCTAATAACTTTTATTTAATTAAGATCTGTCATAACCTTGAAGTAACAATGTATGGAGAGAGAGCTAATTATTTTTACCCAACCTAGGCAAAATTGCGATAAATCACTTTCTCCGGTTTTTTTGCGTCGTACACCATGAGAGATAAAGAGACAACAAATATACTACTCCGCTTCTATGTTCTGTCGTTATGATTTTGGGCTTCCGGGTCACCGCGGGACTCCGCCCACATTTTTTATTATGCCACTAAACTTGACACAACTTAACGGTTTTTTAGATTATATGCTATATTTTTGTTGATAACAATACTGTGAAAAAGTGGTTTTACGAATAAACAAAAACATTATGTCGATATGTGATATGAATCGATGTATAAATACCCTACCCTTAGTCTTAGCCACGCCCAGGTTCACAAAGTCAGGTAAAAATCATTAAAAACTGACTACACTGCCTTGGATAGATACCACTCTTTATACTCTAAGGTTATAATACATTTAATTCATATAAAAATAATAAAAAAAGTATATTTGCGGCACGTTCCAGAGTGGTAGATACTATAAGTATCGCCCTGGTGAAAGACCACCATTTAGAATCGAAACGCTGCTTGAAATGGCTTTAGCCGTGTTTGGTGACCAGATCTGAATAGCCAGGTACTTCCCAACCTACCTCTTCCCAATCTCCTTCCCCTCCCCACTACCCTCAGCCTCACAACATACCCTGTTTGAGAATGCCATAGTCTCACTGGCTCTAGACGGTTGGGAGCAGTTGAGACTCTTGTGCGGTATTTATATTTAAAAAAATATACATATATATATTTAAAAAAAAGGAATAATTACACAAATAGCAGGAATGCTTGTTTGTCGATTGAACAAAACTTCATTTATGTATAATATATCGTTATCCGAAGCGATTCTATTCAACAGCAAGAGTGCCCTCCCCACCAGCATGACCATTGGCAAGATAGTTCTACAGGCCGGGAGATAAAACAGCCGATGGCGATGATAGCCATGAGGAACATTGAAATTAATTATTATAAGCCTGACTTTTGACATTTTTTTTTTTTTTTTTTTTATTGTACAACAGATATAAACCCAATAACAGTACAATGGAACAACAAGTAAGCAATTTCAAATTATAAAATTTTTAAATTAATAAGTTTTTTGAACTTTAGTAAGTTATCTGAAAATATATCAATATATACAGATGATGTATTTAACAGAATTATACCTCTTGTCATGCTATGCTGAGCCAAAACATCTGTCCGACCATAGGGTATTCTGAACATTGCATGATTCCTGCTGCGACAGTATTTTTCTGGTACGAATAAGCAGTAGCATGCCAAGAGGTATGGACAGTCGATTAAGTGATTTATAATTTTAAAGCCTATTGTCATTAGACCAGCATTGCGCCTAGTCTCTAAGCTTTGATAATTTGTCTCCTCGAGTAGTTCCATGTGATGCATGAACATAGGGTATGTTCCGTGCGAACGCATGTACACATACCTGAGGAATTTTTTTTGAATCTGTTCCAACATATTTATGTATTTGGTTTGATGTGGAGCCCAGACAGTGCTAGCGTACTCCAACTTGCTTCTGATCACTCCATTGAAGAGGGCTGTCATCGCATTTGTGTTATTAAACTCTTTGCACCTTCTGATTACAAAACCAAGAAGTTTATAACAATTTGAAGTAAGCTGCACTATATGACTCGAAAACGTTAGCCTGGGATCAAAAACCACCCCGAGATCTTTGATGGTAAATACGCGGGTTAAAATTTCACTATTCATAATATAATTGAAAAAAAAAGGATTTTTAGATCGGCTATATGTCATAATGACGCATTTTTTTATATTAAAATTTAAATTATTGATTCTCGACCAGTTCGAAATTGCATCTAGATCGGCTTGTAGTTTGTCAAAATCTTCATCCGATTCAATCTCCATTAAAAGTTTGAGATCGTCCGCAAACAATAAGCACGAGCTGTGACGTATGCAATCCTGGATGTCGTCTATCAGGATAAGGAACAATAGGGGACCGAGATTTGAGCCTTGTGGAATACCTGACAGAGCTGCGAAGTTATCGGACTCGTATCCATTTAATGATACGTACTGGCTTCTATCTTTTAGATATGATGAAAAAAATGTCAGTAATGATTGGTTAAATCCTATTTTGTACATTTTTTTCAGCAAGATATCATGGTCTACGCGGTCGAATGCCTTGGCAAAATCCGTATATATTACATCCGTCTGATGTCTGGCGTCTAAACCTTCTGCTACCCGTCTAGAGAGCGATAGAAGATTGGTCACGGTAGATTTTTTAGATAGGAATCCGTGTTGATTCCCTCTTAGGAACGGCGTGATTTGAGCCCGTATCTTATTACAAATAATAATTTCGAAAATTTTCGGAATAGTTGATAATACTGCCACAGGTCTATATGTTGTTACGTCTGTCTTATCACCACCCTTATGTATAGGGATAACCCTTGTGGTTTTCCAGCACTGTGGGAATGTAGATGAGACAGTGCAGAGGTTAAACATATAGCATAGTGGAGCACTAATGTTTGAAGAAATGGACGAGATGATGGCGGGAGGAATGCCATCCGGTCCCGTCGCCTTGTCGGGCTTGAGCTTCCGGATACATGATTCTACTTCCTCAGTTTGAGTGAGTCCGAGTGAGATATCGCCCAGATTCCAGGGCGATTCTGCTTGGAAATCGACTTGAAGATTCGGGGCTACTTGACTATAGACGGAGTGAAAGTAGTCCGCAAACCTTTTTGACACTAGATCAGGGTTCGAAAAAAGTTCACCATCGTTATTTAAGACGCTTGGTGAAGTGACACTACTCTTTTGTGATCTGATATAGTTCCAAAAAAATTTTACGTCGTCTTTGATCCCATTCTGAACGTTCTCCAAATAAAGTTTTTTTGCATTAGTTATATCTTTTTTAAGCTCAGACCGAATCGTTGAAAAAAGCAGATAATCAGATTGCTTTCTGTGCAATTGATATCTCTTTCGGTACGATTCTTTACATTTCAGTTTATCAATAATATTCTTATTAAACCATATCGGATATGACATATTAGAGACAAACAATTTCTTTACCGGTATACATAATTCAAAAATACTGAGCAATACATTATAAAAATAATCCACCGCTTCGTCAATACAATTTAAACTATAAAATAAGGTCCAATCAAAATGCGACAACACATTATTACATAAATCTGTATTCGCACGCCTATAGTTGAATCGACGGAATTTCGATTGATTGTCAAATCGACTCGAGCCGGGCCCAGGCGGTCCAGGCGGTCCAGGCGGCGGTGCGGGACGAAGGTTATTCCTGCGAGTCCTGCGGCCGCCAGTGCCTCGGGTAAGGCGCGCTGAGACGGCCAACGTGGGATGATGTAGATCCTCCTTGACAAGTGGATCCTCGCTTCTCGTCACTTCACACATATTGACGTTGCTCAGGATGAGGTCCAGGATGTTTCCGTGACTGTTGTTTACATAGTTGTATTGCGTCAGAGCATTGGAGCGTACAAAACATGTATAATCCATTAAGACTTCATCGGACTTATTATTTAAATTAAAATCACCCAAGATGAGTATATTTTTGTTCAACAATAAGTTCGAGTTATTGTCCAAATGATCATAAAAATTGCGCCTAATTTCCGTGTCATCCGTGCAATAGAAATATACTACGCAAATATAAATGGTAAAAGTATTCTTACATACTTTCACCCACATATGTTCACCGTCCGTCTCTAGTTCTGGCAGTCGTATCGACGTGAGCGGCTTGCGGACTGCGAGGAGTACCCCCCCGCCCCTCGCCCCGCCCCGGTCTCGGTCCCGGCGATGTACCGTATACTGTTGACTAAATAGTTCTGCATCAAAGACAGAGGTCTGCAACCATGTTTCTGTTAGCGCGATCACGTCCGAATCTTGTGATAAAATATTTCTACTAAATTCGTCCATTTTAGTGTTGAGGCCGCGAACATTTTGATAAGTTAGTTCGAGTTTTGCCATTACGTGGGTATATTTGTATCACTTCTTTTGGATGCTGATGATAGGAATTTGTATTTCGCTATCGCTATTCCTGTTGGCCAAATGGCGGCGTCCAAGAAGAGATCTTTGGTATCCTCCGGAACACCAATTTTAAAGGAATTGTAATTCCCTTTGGCGTTCAACTTGATTATTTCAAATTCACCAGTAGGAAAGACGGATTTTAACAGGGTTTCGATGTGGCCTGTTTCTGTTCCAATTTTAAATCGCCAAGCGTGAATATAAAAGTATCGTGCTATTGCGCGTATTCCCGTGTCCGTTTTCGTGCCCGTGATTATGTTGGAAACACGTTTACGCGGTTTTCGGGCTTGCACTTTCCACTCACCTTGGTTGTCGGAAACGGGTAAGGCTGTTCCCTCGAGTGCAGGAGTAGATTTAGCCTTGTTCTTAATCTTTTTCGGTCTTTTGACCTCCTTCCTCTTGTCCTTCTGGTCTTCCTTTTGGTTATCTTCCTCGACGACACGTATTTCGGCCTGGATCTCCGAGTCGTTCACCGGGGCAGACGTTTCACTGGTTGGGCGGCCCTTCGCCTTCGTCCGGTAGGCGGCTTCGAGCGCCACTATCTTTGCCGACAGTTTGGCGACGGTAGTGTTTTGGGCGACAATAATATCAGATTGCTCACCGATCTTCCCGTTTAGTAGCACGATGTGTCTCGCCAGTCCGCTGATCTGCTCCGTGAGGTCCTTCAACGCTGTGGTGACAGTTTCCCAGGCTTGAGAGCACGTAAAACACGTCTAACTCGAATACTATTGTTATTGTTGTTCATGGCCCTGACATGGCCCGACGAATGTATTTGATTCACTTGATCATGCCATGTCTTCTTTGGGCGTCCCCGACTTCTTTTATCATTTCATCACTTTCGCGTCATATGTTCTTCTTTGCGTGATCTATTTCTCTATTCCCACCCGGGCGTCGTGGGTTCGATTCCTCTGCTGGCCAAGTCCTCCATCATTGCACAAGCAACATCTTCCGCTTATTATGATAGAGTTTTTTTTTAAATTGTCATTTTATTTGTAATCCAGGAATGTTTGTCTTTCTTTTTAAGAAGAAAAAATATAAATTAAAGTTGTTATGGAACAAATTAATTTAATGCAATTTATTTACGCACGCTGGATTTGAACCCGTGACCTCTGGATTCGTAGTCAAGCGTCTTATCACTCGACCACGGAAGCCGTCAAATGTTTTTACAATAATAATAAAGTTTTATTCAGAAGGTATGCAGGAGTAGTGCGATGCAATAATAATAATAATAATATTTGGACAATTTGTATAGCGCCGTTTTTGTGAAAAATCACCTCAAGGGCGCCGTACAGATCTTATTTTCTATTATTACATATTAATTCCTAGATTAAATAAGAAAATATACAGGAACATACTTACCTGACAGGTCCCATCAGATAGACACACTTGTTAACTTAAAATTATAATTATGTTCTTTTTATTCTTCAAAAAATGGACTTTCTGAATTTGTCGTACAGTACAGGATTTGGTTAAAATTTGTATTTCCAAAGGTGATTCGTCGAGAGACAGGTTATGTTGAGATTCCTTTAATGATTTTTTAATCAATACCTTCCATAATTGATAATTATATACAGTAATAATAATAATAACAATAATAATAAAATAAAAATTGTAATACACACCATAATAATAATAAAATTTAAAAAAAAACAGAAATAAAACAAAAAAATTGAATAATACGTGGAAAAAATATTAATAGAGAATATTAGGTCTCATTTCTGCAAAACGCCATCAAGAAGGAGTCCATCCTGGTAGCGTTATGCAAGGTTTTTAATTTATCTATTCATGATGCATGAATTTTATCTTAGAATTACTTTTATGTTAGGTGAAGTAACAAAAAGGAATTTTTATTCCATAGCTGAACTGTGTTATATTTTTTATCAGTTCTAAAAACTGTTTTTTTTTTATATGCACCGCTTTACTCTTTTTCTTAGTTTAAAAGCTACCTTTGGGAAATTCCCACAGCGAACTCCGCCCAACTTTGCACCGCCGGTGTATCTTTGCTCTCTACTCTCTACTTGTCTCGGGTCAATACTCCTCAAGTATTTCAATTTGACTCAACGTAAAATAAACGGTAAATGGACATCGACATACGAGGCCTGTTCAAAAGAAAAGGTGAATTTTGAATTTTCGCGGGCTGTGTACATTCGATTATCGATTTTTTGTTGTTGTTATGTTGGTACACATATGTTTATCATATGTTAGCATTATCAGCCATTTTGGATTAGTGGTTTGTTTTTGACAATTGGAAAGGTTGGTCACGTTTTTGTGTGTTCTTCGATTTTTTTACTTTAAAAAAAATAGATCTAAGAATATGTATTAAATGTTGCGTTAAAAATGGAATAAAGTGCTCCAACGCACTTAAAATGTTGACTGTGGCATTCGGCGAGTCTACTTTGGCTCAAAAAAGTGTTTATAAGTGGTACAAGCGCTTAACAGAAGGCCGAGAAGATTTTAATGACGATGAGCGTCCTGGAGTTGTGGAAAAGAATCTTTGATCCATTTTTTTTCAAAAGTAAAAAATCGAAGAACACACAAAAATGTGACTAACGTCTTTACAGTTGTCAAAAACAAACCACTAATCCAGAATGGCTGATAATGCTAACATATGATAAACATACGTGAACCAACATAACAAAAAAAAACGATAATCAAATGTGCACAGCTCGCAAAAATTTAAAATTTGCCTTTTCTTTTGAACAGGCCTTACATAGAAGGTTAGAAAATAAAAAAAAAGGTATGAGAAATATGTATTATACAATATTCAAATGCCGCAAAGCTACGAGGACTTACAACAAAACTCGAACTTTCTAAGTATCTTGACTTCTAAGAAACAAAGAAAGTAATTGAAGTGCAAAACTTGTCAACTCGCAGCAGTTGCACAAAAGTGATAAACTTTCTCGGACGATTTTCTGAAAATGTACTTTAAACGACCCGCTCCTTGCGCTGTTCAATGAACTGAATATTATATTATTTTTGTTGTTGAAAGAAATATTAAATGAAAACAAAATAATAACTTTGTATAAGACCACAGATTTTATTTTATTTTTTATGACCGACTGGTTTCGCTTAGCCTAAGCATCATTAGGGTACACAATCAAAAAAGAAACCGGTCGGCCATAGAAAAATATACAAAATCTGTGGTCTTAAGCAATGTTATTATTTAATTATCAAATTTACATTAATTTGTTTTTATTTTTTTATTCAATCAATTGAATTAGATTTAATATTATTATTATTGATGATGCTGTTATTATCAGACAGTTCGATAATGGCCTTAAATGCAGAAACAGCTGTCACGTTAAACAACAACAAAAAACTTACAATAGCAGAACTCAATATTAATAATATTAAATATAATTCAATTGAATTGTATAAAAAAATTGAATTCTACAAATTGAACACAAAAACTATAAATATTAAATATATATTTTTATTTTATTTAATGAAACACAATAGTTGCCGGAGAGATTTTTTTGTCATTGTATCAGTCAAACTGCAAAGAAAAAACAAATCTTCTGCTGGATGAAGACCTGTCCAAGTTTCTTCCAGATTATTTTTCGTAAAAAAAATAGCGTAATGCGTTGCACTGCTAAGTTACGATGTGACGGCCTCCATGTTCGAGTGGTAAGACGCTCGACTACAAATCCAAAGGTCGCGGGTTCAAACCCGGCGTGCGTCAAAAACTTATATTCAATCAATATGTGTCTTAACATATTTAATTAATTTAAAAAATATATATGGTATATTTGCGGCACGTTCCAGAGTAATAGATACTCCAAGTATCGCCCTGGTGAAAGACCTCCATTCACACCATACTGTCAGATTTACTGTTATAGGACGGAGTGTTAGTGTTTATGGTCCTGCTGTCGAGAGTTCCGTTGCTACCTCACTTTCTGTTACTCGCTTCGTCCATAAGAACGAGGAAAATGATGGCGAAGAAAATATTTGCTTTTGATTAGCTTTTGACGGCCTCCATGGTGGAGTGGTAAGACGCTCGACTACGAATCCAACTGTCGCGGGTTCAAGCCTGGCGTGCGCAAATAACACATTTACACACATAGTATATTTGCTGTATCACCCTGGTGAAAGACCACCATTCAAAATCGAAACATTGCATGAAATTGCTTTAGTCGTGTTGGGTGACCAGATCTCAATAGCCAGGTACTTCCCAACCTTCCTCTTCCCCATTTCCTTCCCCTTCCCACTACCTTCAGCCTCACAACATACCCCGATCGGGGATTCCATGGTCTCACTGGCTCTAGACGGTTGGGAAAAGTTGGGACTCATATGCGCTATTCACAACAAAAAAAGATATTATAAAAGAACTGGTTTGAAAGCCAAAGTAAACATATTTCCAAATAAATATTTGACACTTTTGTGGTTTTGTATTTCGTTGGGGTCAGAATTCTAGATTTTCGGTGCAGAGTTGAAACCACAAAATAAACCACTTTATTTCTGTTCTCTGTGATAACTGTCCTAACTTTGATGGAAAATTATTTTTTTATGAACAGCAATCTCTTTTGCAAAACAAATAAGAATAAATATCAACGGGGAAAAAGAAGAAAAATATTCGTGCTAACAAAAGTCTAGCATCGAGGTAGGTACTTCTATTTTGGACAGAGCGATACATATTATTTTGCCTTTTCCACAGGCTAAAAGAAAAAGTTTTACGATAAAACTTTTTTTTGAGGCTTTACTTATTTATTCCTGGCAAATTTGCTGAACTTCTAGAAATCATTCATTTTAAGTAGATATTTAATAACATTTTCAATATCGTGAAATTAAGTGTGTTCCTGAATTTGCTATGTTTAACATGACGGCCTGCGTGGACGAGTATTCACGACAGTTGCGGATTCAAACCCGGCGTGCGCAAATAAAATAAATTGAATTATGTGTCATAACATATTTAATTTATAAAAAAATATTTAAAGTATATTTGTGGCACGTTCCAGAGTGGTAGATACGCCCTGGTGATAGACCACAATTCAGAATTGAATCGTTTATTGACATAGCTTAAGCCGTGTTTGGTGACCAGATCTGAATAACTACGTCCTTCCCAACCTTCCTCTGGGCCATCTTCTTCTCCTCCCCACTACCATCAGTCTCACGACATACCCCAATTGAGGATGCCAAAGTCTCACTGGCTCTAGACGGTTGGGAGCAATTGGGACTCTTGTGCGGTATTCACAATAAAAAGTAAATAAAATAATTACTCTACTAATTATGAGTATCATTCTCCACTGTCCAGAATGTCTAGACTTGTTAACTCAAGCCATGGTCTTGAAATTTTCGGCACCAGTTTTAATGATTTTTGTCATTCTTTACGACTCTGCCAAAACCTTGACTCGACCATGGCTTTGACTTAAATGTTCTATCTAATGTATATTTTCGTCATTGCTTCATTAAAATATAACGTGTGTGCTATTTTTTCTCTGTTGATCTTTTGTACACACTTCGCGTCATGTATGTTTTTGTAATTAGACAATAGTCCGTTAGTGTAGAAAAAAAAATATTTACGATATTGATAAATGCGTTTTTGTAGAAAATTCTTTCAAAGCAATCCAGAAGAGCTAGTAATGCGAAAATCAGATAAATACTTCAGCCAATATTGATTTATTTACCCACCAAATAATTTCAAACACTAAACTCCCAACCAAGTATATTTTTGAACCTTCGTTCTCCTGAACTTTACCCTTATATCGTTTATATATATTTTGACGTGCGTTTTCTTTCCGTGAACGAACCACCGCGAGCTTGTAAGCTCGTACGAGTATAAGCATTTATTTCTGGTTTCGAAATAAATCGATATGCGGCAACAGGCGAGAGAAGTTTTAAGCATGGTTGCCACATTCCCGTTTAGATTGGTCGATCCGGATCAGTTCGTTCGGAAGAAAAACATGCAAAGAAAAAAAATGCGCGCTTGAATATAATAATCATGGAGATTAGGGCGAGAAAAAGGCGATTATTCATATGATTAAATAAAAACAAATTTATAACTTTATTCCACTTTTTTATTTTTTGACTGGACCGGTTTCAGTCTATAACGGCCATCTTCAGACTAGTACAGGTTGTTCTTATTCTATGGCTTATAAACTATTTTGGGATGTCAAGGGTAGTAAACCATGATTTTACTTTAATTATATTTATCAGTTTTGCTGCATGATTTTACTAGTTACAAGTTACTTTTAGTTTACTGTTTTACATATCTATCTGGTAAGATTATTCATATGATGAAATTGAACAATTATTGAAAATATATTCATTAGAAAAGCGCAGGAAAGACTTTGATTTATTTTTCATTTACAAAATTATTAATTGTTTTATTGACTCACCTTCTCTGTTGCAACTTATCCAGTTCAACATTCCTTGCCGTAGACTCAGAAACAATGAATTGCTGTTCCTCAATCATCACAACACTAATTATGAGTATAATTCTCCAATGTCCAGAATGTCAAGACTTGTTAACTCAATCCATGGTCTAAAAATTTTTTTTAGCAGTCTAAATGATTTTTGTCATTCTTTACGACTCTACCAAAACTTTGACTAGACCATGGCTTGAATGTACTCTCTTAAGTTTATTTTGTCCTATTTTTGTCATCGCTTCATTTATTATTATGTATGTGCTATTCCTTCTCTGTTGCTCTTTTTTTCCATTTCGTGTTTTATGTCGTTTTTGTAATTGGACTTTAGTCCGTTAATTTATAAATAAATAAATATGAATAATTTCTTTATTGAATTCCTTTTACATGAAAAACTTTTAAATTTAATTTACATAAGAAATAAGATTTAATTTGTACAAAATATTATTATGTGTTATAGTGTGACATAGATAACTTATCAGGCAACCATAAGTCGAACTAGGAACGCCATTGTTTTTATCATTCGGCTTCTTATTACTTTTGGTCGGGTTTCTTGATACTATATAAATATATATATATACATGTATATATATATATATTTTTTTAATGCTATAAAAGTGATACAAATGGAAAAACGAATGAAAAATTCTGTACAAAACATTGTTCTCAAGGTTTTTGTAGTCAAATGAAAACTTACAAAAAGTCAATTATAAATACATATTTATTATTTTCCGTAATAACATAATTTATTTTCGTAGAAATGAGATCCCTGAGGCTTATGTGCGGAAAACCATGTTCCGACCGTGTTAAAATATGAATATCCAGAAAGAATGTAAGGCTTAATGTAAGCACAATGAATAGGATCAAGAAAGGAACGCTTAGATGGTTTGGGCATGTAGAGCGAATGCCCGAAAAAATGAGTGTGAAAATAAAATATGTTGCGATAGTTAATGGAAGAAGAAGTCGGGGACGTTCGAGAAAGACGTGGCACGATCATGTGAATCAGATACTCGAATCGAATGTGAAGAGTCAAAATAGCAGAAGAGTACGTATGAGACGATTTATGAATCGAATGAAGCAAGGAGTGTGTGGGTGTGTGACTTTTTTTTAATAAATAAAATACAACTAATTTATGAATGTTCCACATGAAGCATTTAAAGATTTTGGTAAAAATATGTATAATGTCAAAAACTAGGCACTCAGTTGGCGTCATACAAATCAGTGAAGTCAGTGCTGAAATTAGTGACTCAATATCAAAACTCTTAGCGCTCATACATATTTTTTTGCTGCAAAGAAAAAAGAGCTTAAGCGATACTTTGGTCAAAAACGAGTTCAATTTGCAGTTTTAATCAAAAAAAAAAAATCTGCATCCCGTTTGATTCTGAAGACTTTTGTGGCCATTTAGCTATCTAAAATATATTTACCATTCGGGAGAAGGCTTGACTCGAGCGACACGTTTTGGACTTATTTAGCTTTTTTGTCGCTTCAAGTAACTCGGTGAGAGCATTGCGATAACTTTTTTTAAATCCTGTTCTGAGAAGACTTTTGAGTTTTTTGAAACACGAAAAACTTTAATGTGCTTTTTTTATATGAATACCGCACAAGAGTCTCAACTGCTCCCAACCGTCTAGAGCCAGTGAGACTATGGCATTCCCAAACAGGGTATGTTGTGAGGCTGAAGGTATTGGGGAGGAGAAGGAGATTGGGAAGAAGAAGGTTGGGATGTACCCGGCTATTCAGATCTGGTCACCAAACACGGCCAACGCCATTTCAAGGAACTTTTCGATTCTGAATGGTGGTCTTTCACCAGGGCGAAACTTAGAGTATCTACCACTCTGAAACGTGCCGCAAATATACTTTTCTTATTTTTATATGAATTAAATGTGTTACGACACATATTAATTAAATAAAAGTTATTGGCGTACGCCGGGTTTGAACCCGTGACCTTTGGATTCGTAGTCGAGCGTCTTACCACTCGACCATGGAGGTTTCTGGTGTAAACTTCCCAAAATGGCGCTCAGTCCTTTTGCCTTTCCGGCGACGATATATTAAATGAATAAAAAATTCTAAATATTTTTGCCCTGTAAGCCCCCGATACAAAATGAAATTTGTGAACCGCTACGTTACCGAAGCGGTCTTTTACAAGGATGCTAATCTTCTACCTTCATTTTTCTTTTCTTCCGACCTTTTCTTATTCTTCTATTTATTTACGCCCAACTGAGCCTTAACATTTATTACGAAAATGTACATTTTTGAAATCATGTATAAAAATGAACATGAGCCTTTTGTTATTATTTATTTACAAAATTTTAAAGCTCCAATATTGGGCAGTCAGCCTGTGCCAGAATAGAATTCATTTTCCGTTCTGATAAAAAATACTATGATATGGTAATCGATTGAAAAAAAAAACATTTTATTCAATACTTCAAAATTCAAGAGAATTCGAGAGTTGTGTTATAATATATTTTATTTTACTGTAGCCTTGAAAATGGTTTATGAGAGAGTACTTCGTAGGTCAGAGGGTGGGTCGTTTCAGAAACATGATGATTGAAATATTTAATGAGGTATGAGTAATGGTGGATGCGTATTTCTATGGTCCTCTCATCACTTGAGCAAATAGAGAGCCCGGCAGGTCACTCCAGAAACGAGATGGTGAACCTATTTAGTAAGAATTGAATGATTTAGACTTATGGATGGGTGTTTCAAGGGTCCTCTCATCACTTAAGCGAAGAAAGAGCCCCATGTTTGGATAGGGAGTGAGAATTAAGGTAGTGAGGAGGAGAAGGAGATAAGGAAGAGAAAGGTTGGGAAGTACCTGGCTATTCAAATCTGGTCTCCAAACACGGCTAAAGCCATTTCAAGCCACTTTTGATTCTGAATGGTGGTCTTTCACCAAGGCTATACTTATGAGTACTGAGTATCTAGCACTTTTTCCTGAGGCTTCGATTGTTCCTGCCCTGAGTGGAACAGACTCACCCCAGTGCCTCGGAAACGCAGGCAATCTCCGGCCGCCGATTACTTTCACTAAAATGGCCCCCTTCATTGTTTTTGTGGATAACTCTCGATTACTACTCTCCCGTGCTGGGTGGGGTAATCCACCCTGCTCCCCGCTGCCCCGACAAGCCCTCCCACTCGACAAAACCACTAAGGCTCACACGTCGTAGGGGTAGTTTTATTATTGGAATAATGGTTAACAAGGTGTCGAGTTGTTCATAAGCACTTTCTAACTGGTCTTTGCGAGTATATGGACCAACTCAACTGGCTAGATCTACTTTCACGTTTCACCAATATCTAGACATATACCCTAGGTAATGATTTTGGGTACCTAGGTAATTGACACGTTAAAATCATCCCTTTTAAAATGCATATTCAAATTTGTTATAAAATACAAATACAAAGTATTTTCAGTAGATCACTAGTAAACAAAATGTATTTTAAACGATCGGTTTAAATCTACATTAATTATAATTCTATTCTATAGTACTCCAGTTGTTCCTACTTATATATTTTTTTACTTCATTTACATCTCCTAAGTAATATTAATGTGTATAAAAAATGTTTTAAAATTGAGGAAAGATGTGAGGAAATATGTGAAGTATATTTTTTAATATTTTCGTAGAAAGCAATCACTTTGTGGTTTGATATATTTAACAAAAATGAAATAATAACATTGTTTATAAATATGGCTATAGCATTCCCAATTGGGGTACATTGTGAAGTTGCATCTAATGTAGAGGGGAAGGAGATGGGGAAGAGTAAGGTTGGGAAGTGCCTCGCTATTCAGATCTAGTCACCAAGCACGGCTAAAGCCATTTCAAGCAACGTTTCAATTCCGAATGGTGGTCTTTCTTTCACAACTGCAATACTAATGAGTATCTACCGCAACGTGGGGCAAATATACTTCATATTGTTTTACATGACACTTTTAATTAAATAAAATGTAGTTGTGCACGCCGGGTTTGAACCAGCGACCTCTGGATTGGTAGTCGAGCGTCTTACCACTTGGCCACGCAGGCTGTCTGCGTTCAATCCTCAATTAATTAAGTTTTCTGATCTTATCCACTCTCCTTGTCCAGGAGTGGTTACGTTTTCTTGTAGAAATAAACACACTCTGAGAAAGAGAGGAGAATCACTATTTTTGATCAGGCTTTCAGTATTTGTTTGATTTGACATTTGAAGATCGGGCATGAAAACGTTTTGGTGGGTGGTTTAAATTTTATATAACTTCCTTGTAGCTTCCTTCTTTCGTCCATAACTTTCGCAGATATTTCACAGCAAACCTCGTTGGGTTAGCAAACGAAATACTGATTGCCACCAGCGGGACTCTTTGTGAAAAACTTTACAGAAAATATATTTATAATAAATTATGCCTTTTCGTGGTCTAACGTGTCAAAATCAAACATAAATCGGTTTTACAAAATGTTGAAAATTCTAAAAATGTAATGAAAATTTACAGTGGAAAACTTTGACGAACAGTACTCGATGATATTTAAATTTATTTTTATTTATGTTTCCAAAAACGTGGTGACTTTAGACATCCAAAAACAAATTTGGCAGGAGCTCTAATAATATAATGATATATGTTTTAAACGATTTAATATTTAAATGAACTAATGACAAATGTAAAAATAAGGTAAAAAAGCATTATTTTTTTGTGAGTTATGCCTAAATATTAATAAGAAAAAGTTTTAGAAAAAAAAATTATTTAACATACTACTCCCAATGTCATCAAGATTAGTTGTTCTTTGTAATGTTTATATAAAAACTTCATTTATAGGCTTAAAGTAGATTTAAAATGTTAATTTTATAACAAAATAAATAAATAAAACACAGGAACTTTCTGAGGCTGCATTTCCAGAGTGGTAGATACTCTAAGTATCGCCCTGCTACAGACCGCCATTCATAATCAAAACCTCGCTCGAAATGGCTTTAGCCGTGTTTGGTGACCAGATCTGAACAACCAGGTACTTACTCTTCCCAACCTTCTTCTTATCAATTTCCTTCCACTCCCCAGTACCTCTAACCTCACAACATACCCTAATTAGGGATGCCGAGATCTCACTGGCTCCAAAAGGTTGGGAGCAGTTGAGATTCTTGTACGGTATCCGCTATAATTTTTTTATGAAAAAAATGGGAAGGGGAAGGATATTGGGAACAGAAAAGTTGTTACTAACGTATTCAGATCTGATAAATAAACATAACTATATTTAACCATTTCAATAAATATTTCGATTTCGACTGTTAGTCTCTCACCAGGGAGATACTGAGAGTATATTCCGGATTGGAATGATGTGCGAGTATGCATATCATTCCAGTCCATATATTTTAAATGTTGAAAAACTCGATAAAATCGCAATTAGAAATTTTGCACAATCATTTGCCCTCGCAGGGATTTGAATCAGCAATCATAAGGGCTAAAAAAAATCTAATTATTTTTTATGATGTACGCATTACTCAAAAAATTAATTTTATTTTAATGCGTTCGTCAAAAATGTGGATATCCGGAAAGAACGCAAGGCTGATGTAAGCATAATGAATAGGATTATAAAAGGGAAGCTTAAATAGTTTGGGCATGTAAAGCGGATGAACGAAGAAAGTAGTATAATGAGAATATATGACGCGAAAATGAATGAATGTAGAAGAAGTCGGCGACACCCGAGAAAGACATGGCATGATTAGTCGAGTCAAATACTTCGGGAGTTCTAATTTTAATATATTTTTTTCTAAAATTTCACGGCCTCCATGGTCGAGTGGTAAGACGCTCGACTACGAATCTGAACGTCGCGGTTTTAAACCCGGCGTGCGCAAATAACTTTTATTTGATTTATATGTGCCATAACACATTAAATTCATACAAAATAAAATAAATGTATATTTGCGGCACGTTCCAGAGCGGTAGATACTCCAAGTGTCGCCCTAGTGAAAGACCACCATTGAGAATCGGAACGTTGCCAAAAAATGGCTTTAGCCGTGTTTGGTGACTAGATATGAATAGCCAGGTATTTTCCAACCTTCCTCTTCTTCCCCATCTCCTTCCCCTCCTCACTACCTTCAGCCTGACAACATACCCCAATTAGTGATGCGATAGTCTTACTGGTTCTAGACGTTTGGGAGCATTTGGGACTCTTGTGTGGTATTAACTGTATATATATATTTTTAAATGAGTTGGGCCATGTCAAGAGTCAGAATAACAGAAAAGTATGCATGAGACGATGAATGTGAATGAAGAGGAGTCTGTGCCAAGAAAAAAGTTGTATGGCGTTCCATGCTCTCTGCCTACTCCTGCAGTAAAGCGGTGTGATGGTTTATTAGGGTGTAAGCCATTAGTAATAAATCCTAACTGTAAGTTATTAGTTATAAGTTTAAGTGATAAATTATAGGTTAGATATATTAATTTGTAAAGCGCCCTTGAAGTGATTTTCCCACAAAAACGGCGCTATAAAAGTTATCCATTTATTAATATTATTTGTTTAATATGAGTCTGCATATTGTTTTAGATACAACAGAAATATTATTATTTTCAACTTGCAGTGGTTAATACAAACTTTTCCGTGACTACACTATAAATTTCAAATAAACTTCTGTTTGGATAGTTAAATTAGAATTGTTGGACGGTGTTTTCATATCGTCAGCAATACAACAATAACCAACACCACCTAATAAAATCATATTCATACTTTTCCGACGGTGCTCTCCACGATTTTCTCTACTTCATAGTTTGTGACGAAAATTACGTTGTGGGGGCATCGGGGCAACTAAATGCAGCCCTTTCAGACAAATATATTATAAATCAACAAGGCAATTCACAATTGATTATAAATTATTTATTTTCTTCAATTGTCTACGTCCAGGTGAGCTTTTACAGAAAAAATGTACATTTTACAGTGATACAAGTGTAAATTAATAGCTCATACGAAAAATATAAATGAGTAGTAAACATTAGTATTACGTGCATTGCATTTGCTCGATTGCATTAAATTAGTATTGATTTTAGATATAAGATAATCAAAGCCTTCTTGCATCTACATTCCATGCAGTTAAATACATCTACCACCTCTGCGTATGTATTACCAACTACATGCAATCTAGGTACAAGCGAGTATTTATATGACTCAGTCCTGATGTTCTTGTTACAACTAAAAAGAATTTTGGATCTGGTAGTTCTCGTCAGTATATTATTTTGTGAAAGGCAAATAAGGGGTACCTATAAAACCGTTGACAATTGAAAAAATAATAGTCAAGTCGTAAGTAAGTCATCGATCTGAAAGTCTTAAAAAATATATATAAATTTCATCAAGTACTTATAGGACGTTTTGCTCAGATCAATAGGAACACATTGATTATGAATAAGCGATACGATAGATGTCTTATGAAATGTATTCGAATATATTTAAAAAAGCGATCAAAATTGCTTTGATATTGTCCACTCCTGTTTTTAAATTTTTTTAAAGTATGGTGAATACAGCACAAGAGTCACAAATGTTCCCAACCGTCTAGAGTCAGTGGGACTATCCAATAAGGGTATGTTGCGAGGCTGAAGCTAGGAGGAAAAGGAGATGGGGAAGAAAAAGATTGGGAAATGACTGGCTATTCAGATCTGGTCACCAAATACGGCTAAAGCCATTTCAAGCAACGCTTAAATCCTGAATGGTGGTCTTTCACCAGGGCAATACTTAAAGTATCTACGACTCTGGAACGTGCCAAAAATATACTTTTTTTATTTGAAATAAATGTTTTATGACAAATGTTTATTTGCACACGCCGGGTTCTTAACCGCGACCTTTGGTTTCATAATCGAGGGTCTTACCACTCGAGCAAGCAGGCCGTTCTTTTTATGTATATGTATTATTTTTTTCAAAAATAACAACGGTCCATCTGTCAATGTTGAAGTATTCGCTCGAGACGGAGATAATTTAAAAAATAAAAACATTTCAGGTTTTCCCAAAGTGGTGCCGTCGCCCGGGGCGACGGCGCTGGGCGGCCGCCGCCGCACCCTCGAATGCCTCGCGCCGCCCGCCATCCGCCCTCCGCGCGGCGGCTCGCTGCGGCGGCCCAACCGCGCGGGCGTGCTGTCCGCCGCCCCCAGCGAGGACCCGCTGCTGGCCGAGCCGCCCGCTCTGGCGCCGCAGCACCGCCCCCCGCTGGCCTTCTGCCGCCGCCGGCTGTCCTGGCCGGAGGTGGACCAGCATGCCACTTCAGGGTGAGTGTCACTCAGTTCGTTTTGACCTTTTGTTTGCCTTCTAATATCAACAGCTTCTACGATTTTATTTTTCAATTAATCTTCACAAGAGGCTTTGATACCCGAATCTTTCCATTTCCAACGCTGGCCCGTGTTCTAAAATTCTAAACAACGCCATTCAACACCTAAAGATCATTCCAAATTACGCATTATATCGTTCACAAAGTATACACTCTTACACCTTTTTGTTTATTTGGCGCTGAAGCTTAAATAATAGGTTCATGTGACCTTTGAAACTGCGATGGATCGTTAGGCCATTGGAGTATTTTTTGTTTAACTCAACAGCTATATTTAAGAACCCGCCGATAGATTTTTTTGACTCTAGGCAATACGTGTCAGCCGTTTCGGATAGGAAAATCCACAAAAACGTCTGGTAAGAAGGTATACAACCAAAAAGATAATTCCAAATATCGCATAATATCGTTACATTCTTAAACCTTTTAGTTTATTTGGCGCTAAAGTAAAAACAATACATACATTATAAGACGAGAGTGTGGAGACTGTTTTGCATCAAGTAATATTCGTATGAAGCTACTGATATTTTTAATAATTATTTATTTATTTACAAATTAACGGACTAAGGTCTAATTACAAAACATACATATAAAACACGAAATAGAAAAAAAGAGCGACAGAGAAGGAATAGCATATACATAAAAATATATGAAGCTATGACAAAAATAAGACAAAATAAATATAAGAGAGAACATTCAAGTCATGGTCTAGTCAAAGTTTTGGTAGAGTTACCAAAAATTTCAAGACCATGGCTTGAGTTAACAAGTCTTGACATTCTGGACATTGGAGAATTACACCCATAATTAGTATAATGATAACAATTATATTTAACTCTAGACGAAAATTTTCGTCAAAAGCATTGGACGTTGGTGGCATTTAGCTGTTATTTTCAATGACTAAATACATTTGATACAGTACTAGTAAAGACCCTTTTTTGTCTCTGTCCAAATTCTATCTTTTTCCCTCCCTCCTTGATGAGTGAGTTTAAATAAAAGATTGTTATAAGCACACAAAACAGTCTACAAAATATCACTTTGATTACTTGTATTTAAACATATATCCAAAAAAGTCCTACAGTTGCAAACAGCAGCTTGCTCACCGCTCACCAGGCAGAAAAGATTATTTTCTCATTGAATGCATTTCAAACTACAGATGACACAAGAATAGGGACAAATATTCCATGGCATTATTAAAATTTTCCACAGTACGATATTTATAGGAGGTCCTCAGGAAAATAATTTACCTCGGGGCCCATGTCATCTTTGGTAATGCTGTGTGGAAGGTCGTTTTGAGGAAAGGAAGGAGCGAACCTGGGTCTTCTGGGCTTATGTTGTAAGACGGAGGAAACACAGAGACCGCCAAATCATTCCACAGCCAAGCTGTTGAACCTAAGAACGAGTGGTAGAAGCGACACGTTCTCATATGTCGAATGTCAACCGTGAACAAATGTGCGCGTTTGACGAGTTTCCGGACTATGCACCGATACACCTACGGCTGAACTCTCGAAATGTTAGGTTACAACCTATTTACACAAAACCTCCGGTACCGGGCTTCAATTATCCTCTGTGTAATGATTGGCTTTGCGGCTCGGTCAATCAGAAGGTCAGGCTTCGGTAAATACAGTATGCTTCACCGTAAATATAAAGCTCCCCTCAGTCCCCGCATCCTTCCTTGTCGCTAAAGTACTGGTGGAAGGAAGCATAGGCGCGCGATTTCACGGGCGCGGTGAAATTAGAGAACGAGGACTGCCTTGGTTTTGACGTTCTCGTCTTCAAATTCCCCACGGTCCCATTGTGTGCACTTTAATAGTTCACTGGCCTTGGATGTCTAGCTCTTCCAGAATGAATAGATTGGTGCGCGTGGCTGAGGAATTTGTGCCACGTGTCATTCTTGTGTTGTCTGTAAGATTTAGATATTTGACTCGTGACTTCCAGATCAGTAGCGTGGTCTCCAAACGTATGAAGTTCATTCGGAATCAGCGTCGAGTTTGTTCTATGGATGTCAAATATTGAGATACTTTCCCTAATGCTTAGAATATTTAGTTTCTTATTGTCATTTCGTGCTTTTTGATAGGCCCAAATACAATTTTCCGGCTAACGAGTAACAGTTGTGTTTGTGGAAAATAACGATGCCACGCCATCAACGATCATAACGATGGGAGATATTCCGGGAAATTCCAATAAATGCTAACGGCGATATCAAAGACTGGAAGTCGGCCTTCTCGGTCATTATAGTTTCAGGCGAATGGTACGTATTTTGTTTTTAATAATACGTATGACGACAATGTCTTAATGATGCTCGCATTAAATTTAGATATATGAAATAATAGCGGTATTAAAGTTCCAGTTCTATTTTTGAGTTGATGAACATCATTTATTAAATACAAACTTTCCCCGTTCACCAATATCCTGGTAATATTTGAACCCTTATTTTCCTATTCTCATAACTAAAAGCAGATATTACTATGCAGGGTTTTAACTTGCAGAGGATTAACCCCCAACACCTGGATGCAAACTTAACGTTTTAAACCACTCGGTCATAAGCCAGTAATTATTTTAATAAACTGGTTTTACTACCCAACTTCGCTCGAAGTTTTAATTTAAAGTAGTGAAACCAAATGAATGTCAACTGTCAAGTTGATTTAAACTGTTAAGGGTCGGCACCCGAAAATACACACATTTGGCGTTCTAATACAAAAAATACTACAAGTTGTTTTTCTGTTTATTCTATTCGGGTTAGTTGGGAAAATGCTTAAGGTTTTCCAGTGAATCCAATTTTTAAACAGATATCTTTTAAGTTCTTTATAAATTGAGTACTTGAATTTCAGGTAAAACGTTCAAAAATGCCTTTGCCGGTTCTCAAATTACACTTTTTATTGAATGTTTTTCATAGAATTTAAAAGTTTACAATTTAATTGTGTATTTTTTGTAGTACTGCTTGTGTTAAAATAGTACAAAGTGACGTTTAGTTCCATTTTTGAGTGTTGACGCTTCTAATTCGTGGTGGAATTCCATTTAAACTATTTCATAATAATTATGTTTTTTTTTAAATTTATACCAGTATTTTTATTAAGACCGGCCCGGTTTCATTAGCCAGTTATAAGGTGAAATGGAATGGAATAAAGTAAAAATTAGAAATGAAAAAAAACTTTGTATAAGACCACTGATATGAGTATCTTTATAAAAAGTTATTTTTCATTTCTTTAAATATGTCAAACCACAAAGTGAGTTCTTTTTATGAAAATATTAAAATTTAGTTTAATTAATCGTAGAATAATATTTAAAAGCTCCGCATAACTTCCCAACCTTCTTCTTCCTATATTTTTCCGCTCTCCGTTTTTTCAGCCTCATAATATTGGGGATGCCATAGTCCCACTAGCTCTGGCAGTTGGGACTCTTATGCAGGATCCACGGTATTTTTTTTTTTTTGAGATTTATGGAAATGATGAGCTAACAAGGTGGATTTTTTTAGTTAACCCGGAAATTCTTTTCCAAAAAGCTGTACAAATTTTAAGACGTTAGAATTGTTTCATACAACAGATTTTCGCAACTTATGTATTTAAGATGTGAACATTTCAAAGTATGAAATTGACATTTATCTAAAACAAGTTATCTATCAATTGGCCGGTTAGTAGCTGAGTGGACACACGCGTCGGATTTTCACCCAGGCATCGTAGGTTCAATTATTCTGCCAGCTAAGTCCTCCATAATTGCACAAGGAACATTTTCCGCTTATTATGATGGCAGTACGAGTTTTTCAAATATTGTCAGGTCATTCGTTACCCAGAAATGTTTGTTTTTCTTTTAAAAAAATCAACATCAATATTAAACGGTGCAAAATAATTTAAATACCATTAGTAAATCTTATATTATATCAGGTCAAATAAGAAAACCAAAACTGGCAGAAATTAATCCTTGCAATGATACAGGTAGGCTGCCAGGTGAGGCGTTAGTTGAAGAAAATATAAAGGCGAGGTATTTGCGTATTAACGAGTTTTTCGACAGGGGAGTGGCAAATTGAATTTTATCCACGGTTTGGGGGGTTTTAACTGAATAATTCCGCGTAAAACCCTTCCAATTTAGATTGATGGACGTTACAACATCATCTAGCAACACATCTAACAACATGCCAACATACAACAACATATTAACATACAACATGCGATGGTTTCGTTTGCTTTACACATATAATATAAGTCGATGGTTCGATAGCTCGTATTATGTTTTGTTGTTAGATCAATCAGCAATTCATTTTAAAAATACCGTTTTTATGTTTTCAATGTGAAGTATTTTTAGTCATGAAAATACATTGTCATTTTAAGAATTCTTTTAAAGCGCTTTCACACGATTCTTGACTGCTTCAAACCGTCTGGAGCCAGTGAGACCATGGTATCCCCGATTGTGGTATGTTGTGAATCTGAAGGTAGCGGAAAAGGGAAGGAGATGTGAAAGAGAAAAGTTCTTAGCTATTCAGTTTTAGTCAACAAACACGGCTATACCCATTTCAAACAACTTTTTGATTCTCAATTGAGGTCTTTCGCCAGGGCGATATTTTGAGTGTCTACCTATCTGAAAAACCATTGAATTACCATAATTTTACATAGATAAGTATGAAAAATAATTCTCGGATAATGTACATAGCGCCATCTCTGTAAATAATAATAATAATGATAATAATAATAAATAATAATAATAATAAAGTTTTATTTCAGAAGGTATGCAGGAGTAGTGCAATGAAATACCTTCCATAATTGATAATAATGCATACTAATAATAGTAACAAAATAAAAGTTGTAATACTTACAATAATAATAACAAAGAAAAATAAACAAATTCATAAATAAAAAATAAATAAATATACTTAAAATATCAAATCAAGGGAGATCTTCATTGCATTTCAACTCAAATGGACGAATCATGTAGAAAAGCTTGTAAATAAACTAAGATATTTAACTTACATTTTTAAACGATTAAATAACATAGTTGACATAAAAATAATGAAATTGGTGTACCATGCATTGGTTCAGTCATCAGTATCTTATGGAATAATCGGTTGGGGGTATTTATAATACTCATATTAAGCCATTAGAAATATCTCAAAAATTAATAATAAAAATAATGTTGCATAAAAACATTACATACCCCCTCCATACAATTATTCCAAGAAGCTGATCTCTTAGATATAAGAAAAATTTATTGTATTCAGTGCCTAAAGTACATATTTTCGCGAAGTAAACTATTTGCAAAAAATGAAAATCGTTACAGCAACAGAATAAATAATGTACTGGAGGTACCTCTCTGCAAAACTAGACTTGCGCAGAGACATGCATACTTAATTGCCCCAAAAATGTATAATTCACTTTCATTACATTTTAAGTGTTCAAATTCAACTTCTTTAAATACATACAAAAATGTAATAAAAAACTGGATAAAAGCAAAAGATACCAGCCTCTTCATACTATAAGTGCTAAATTGTAAAAAAAATTAACTAACTTATCTGTTGTGATTTTGAATCTGAAAAAAAATAAAAAAAATAAAAAAATAAATAAATAAATAAATAAAGTTGGTTAAAAACAAAAATACCAACCTCTTAATACCATAACTGCTATATTTTTTTTTAAATTCTTAACTAACTTATCTGCTGTGATTTAAAAAAAAAAAAAAAAAAAAAATTAAAATGTTTTGCTTAATTTGAAATGTAACTCTTTATTAATTGTAATTATATACTGTTTATCTATTTATATTATTGCTATAGAGAACCTACTATTGATTTATATTAGTATACCCACGCACTGGCTTTTGCCTATGTGGGATTTTGTTATATCTACATTGTTCTTCCTTATTTTCTTTTCTTTATTGTTTATAATATGTTTCTTTCTTTTTAATTAATGTTTTTACTTTTGTAATCTTTTTCTTTTCTAATTTAAAAATAATGTATGTGACAAAAATCAAATAAATAAAAAAAAAAAAAAAAAAAAAAAATTGTGCTTAATAATGTATTATTATTATAATCATTGACAATTCATTATTTTGTTGCAACAGGCTGCAAATATATCTTGCCAAAATATATAATTTATAACAAATTCTCAAAAACACTTTTTTTCCTTTCCTAAGTGTCAGCACTCAGGATTGACGCTAAACATTACTTTGTAGCATACGCTATCATTATAACTCAATGTCTACTGAAAACCATATACTCATTGTCGTAAAATATTTATTTTTCTTTTGTTACTTGTTATATTTACACTGTTTGCATTTTTAGAATCGTTTACTTATAATACTTGAATATTGACGTTTTAAGTATCAACATATTAATTGTCCTCAATCTAATATATTTTTCTTTGATTTCACAAATATGTTAATGTGGATTCATATGTTTCATCTGAATTTTTATTCCCTTAGCTTCTGGTAAATTGTTTTTTTTTTTAATCTGTTGATGTACACATGAAATGTTATTCCCATATCTGAACCTTTTTCTCTCATGATTTATGATAACGATCACGATTTTAGATGGTTTTAATTTGTATACATATTATGTATTATTTTCTCCTTGTGAGTTAATCTTATAAGCATAATTGATGTAGTATAAAGCGCACTTGAGGTGAAATATAACAAAACTGCACTATATAAGTTCAATGTTATTATTATTATTATGCTACAAATAATTTATTGGCAAATTTTCTATGGGTAGTTAGAAAAATGTATACCGTTTTAAGTGAATACATTTTTTAAACTGTAATCCTTTAAATCCTATGAAAAATATAATAAAATGTCAGTAAAGGGTTCAGTACGAAAATCAGCAATCAGAATGGTAGATACTTT